>CM076583.1:199039450-199639450 GCA_034641835.2 Pinus albicaulis
TATGTTTTTCACATGGGTTCAGGAGCCATTTCATGGGCTTCAAAGAAAGAGCCCATTGTAGCGTTGTCTATAGCAGAAGCAGAATATGTGGCAGCTACAGCAGCATCGTGTCAAGCAGTTTGGATGAGAAAAATTTTGAGAAGCTTATGCCAAGAATAGATAAAAGGGACATTGATTTACTGTGATAATACCTCAGCGATAGCTTTATCAAAAAATTTTGTTTTTCAAAAAAGGACAAAACACATAGACACCAAGTTTCATTTCATACGGGAATTGGTTAGAAATGGTGAGATAGTTTTGCAACATTGCAGAACAGAGGATCAATTTGCAGATATCCTCAAAAAGCCACTTGTGCAGAAAAGCTTTGAATATTTCAGGAAATGCTTGGGTATGCAGGAAAGCCCAGCAGTTGAAATTAAGGGGGAGTGTTGGAATTTATTTTCCAACTTCCCGAAGGGACTAGGCGGAAGTCAATTCCGTGGGGGTCAGGCAAGCCAAGAAGCTAGAGCAGTGGAGAACCCTGGAGCAGCTGACATCATACTCAGCAGGGCCCACACTACACCATGCCAAAGGATTTCGCGGGGGTATGAGTGCTGGGGAGGATGAAATCCACGAATCCCCCGAAATGCATAAAATGGAAAATAATGTTTAAACATTACGTTATAGTTTTTTTATATATTTAAGTTGTTTTATATTCACGGCAATGAGTTTTAAATGTTTCACGCTCCGTAAATGTTTTGTTACCGTAGTAAGTTTAATTTTTTACTTTGGTTAAATATATATTATAAATATATGATATTTATAATATATATATTATATGTAATGTTTCATATAAAAGGTAGAAAGCCCGTGAGGCTGTTGTATTGTTTTATTATTACATAGAACAGAAGTGTAAGCACAACAGTGTAGGGAGAAAAAAAATCTAGGTGCCACCATGAAAATTTGACATTAATGTGATTTCCAAGCGGTGCCGGCAGAAGTTATGATGCCATTAAAGATTTTTCAAGCGGTGAATTTTGTGGTTGTGTCAATTAATGACATTCAATTGAACAAGGTTGAGATATTTTGTTTATATACAGAAACAGAGTCATTTTTATGTAATGTTCTTTTTATGCACAACAGTGCGTTTGTAAAAGATAGAGAGTGAAAGAATTGAATATACACAGCAGTGTATGTTTTTAGAAAAATAGTGAATTGTTTTATTTTGTAATAGACATAGAACAGCGAATGAAAAAAAACACAGCAGAGTGTTTTAGGAAAAACAAATTATACACAGCAGTGTATGTTGTTTTAGAGAGACAGAGTATTTTTCTGTGTGAGACAGAGAAGAGTTTTGTTTGGCACTGTGTCTTGTAACAGTCCAGTAGTTGTAATCCCTCTGTGTTGAGGAAGAATTTGTATCAGTTTTTTTTATATGAAATAGATTTTTTTTAATGTGGAAACTCTGTCACTGTGAATGAAATTTTAAATAATTTCTCTACGTTAAAGAAAGGAGTTTTATTCTCCACTGTTTGTTCTAGAATTTTCAATATTCCAACATCAACACTGCTACCAACAAACCTCTCAGGATCAAAATCTAGCGTCCTTTCCCACACGTCTGGATCGCGCTGCATAACCCATGCGTTCACTATAAGTCGGGAATTGTTGGGTATGTAGTACCCCTGTATCTCACATGCCTCCACTGCCCTCCTAGGCACTAGGAGGGGAACGGAGGGGTGAAGCATTAACGACTCTTTCACCACAGCCTGCAAGTATGGGAGGTTTCAGAGGTCTGACTCCTTCACCAGTCGCTCCTCCCCTTTCACTGCAGAGTCCATTTCTTCTTGCAATCTCCTCATGATGTACGGGTGGCGTACCAGCTCCGCTATTGCCCATTCCACTGCGATTGAAGATGTCTCTGTTCCTCCAATAAACAAGGTCTAAACAATATACATATAAGTTTTAAGATTTTTGTTATTTATAATTTAGATAAATGTAATAAGATTAATCATATTATTAAAATTTGGTCTATATTTTAAACCATTTAAAAAAATATTTATCTAAATATACATATAACTAATTATACAACTACTCACTAAAACAATCGAATAAATTTAATAAGACTCACTAGTAAAAGGGCATTCATCTCATTATTCGTAAGCTTTCTTTCTTCATTATCAGCGTCAGCCAAAAGAATACTCAGAAAATCAGCCTTCCCTTTGTTCCGCGATGCAGTTTGGTGATTCTTTATCATCTGATTTAACAACTCATTGGTCCTTATGTTCAACTTCTTCATGTTGGTCCGTACGCCTTGCAGATCCATCCAAGCCAAGGATGGCACATAGTCCCCAATAAAAAACTTCCCAGCCAAATCCATTATCTCTGCCACCAGTTCCGTGAACTGTCCCGCTTCAGGCCCTTGGCTATCGAACAGACGCTTGCTCATCATAATCTGCCCGAGAAGTTTGGTAGTGCAGATGTTGAGAAGCTCCATAATGTTCACAGTATTCCCTTGTCGCTTACTCTTGAGAATAGACTTCACCAACATCCCAACCTCTGCCTCCCGCACAGGCTGCAGATCGTCCAGGGCCTTGCTGGGAAAGATATGAATGTTACAGATTTTGAGCATCAGTCTCCAGCGGGGGCCGTAGGGAATTGAGACGAGGCCACTAGAGTCATAGCCAATGAATTTGGAGGCTAAATTGCTTGGCCGGTTGGAGAAGTTGAGATCGTTTTTGAGGCATGCCTCCACTATCTTTGGCGACGAGACGACCACGGTGTGTGTTGTCCCGAGCTTCAAATGCATAATGGGACCGTATTTATTTGATAGATGATAGAGTGAGTGATGGGGCATGTTGCCCAGAAGTAGAAGGATGTCTATGATAGGCCATCTAGATGGACCCGGGGGTAACCTTTTCCTTGGAATCTGTTTCACCACACAGATCAAACCGATCGCAAGGAGGATCAGACTAAGCGCTTGATCGACTATAGAAAAGGAAGCGATGAATCCATGGCCTTCTCCGCTTTGCTTGATTTTTCATAACATGTGCCCTGACTTATATTTTGTATCACCAAGTCATCGTCGAAATAATGTTGTATAAGTTGACTATACATTGTTTACGAGGGAAGTTCACATGTACATTTCGATCTTTATCGAAATAATGCTGGTTGAGCTAGATTATATATTGTTTATGAGTTGGGTTACCAACTCTGAAAATTAAATATTTATGTTTTGATATTATTGAAAAAATAAAGGTTTTATTATAGACTTTGCACATGATAATGTTAACGATTGCCTCATATATTATATTTTAATGAATTTTTTATATATTTTAATTCAAGAAAGTCTTCGCATAAAAATACGATAAGAATAAGATGTAAATAAATATATTTATAAAAAATTATCTCATTATTATTTATGTTTTCCCAATATTTATGTAAGAGTGAAACTTTCAATGTCTAGACTTACTACTTGTTACTACTCACCAAAATTTATGCAAGTTGATCTTATTGAGTCATAATTAATTTATCCACTTCACATTCCAATTTATTAGTTCCTCCAAAAGAAAAGATTTATGATTATATTTGTCTATTAATCACTATTAATCTAGCTAACATTAACCAATGTAGTTTATCATTTTTATGCATTTTCCCTATAACATATTTCTTAACTTGAGGAATAGGAACTAAACTTCAGTGTTCAACTTGTTTAAATAATGTCATGGAAAATTACATTTAAATAAGAAAGAGAATTTGGAATAAATTATTTTGTAAGTGAAGAATATATTATATAGGCTTTAAGTGATGTTAATTATCACTATTATCAATAATATTACATAAGATAAGATACAAATTACATGAGAGTGTGATGTAGATAAGATAAAAAAAACCTAGATAAAATACATGTTTTGTGAAAATATGGTGTAAATAAAATAAAAATACAACATGGATAAATTTTATTAAAGTTATATTTTGTCTATAAAAATAAAAATATATATTATCAAAAATATATAATCATATTGATGATGGTGATGATTAATTTACCTTAAGACCAATATGGTCATTTTGACCTTAAGAAACTAAGAGATTAATTGAGATTCTTTAACAATTTATTTCTATGATTGAAGGGAGAGAAACATTCCTAGATGTCAGAAGTTTTTCTAACTTAACAAGTCAAGAAGGTTCGTAGTGGGGCAATGATTTTGAAAATTAGAACAGATGTGCGTAAGAGTTGGGAAATCCAAGGGCAAGTGTTTTTCATCTTCAATCCACTTAGCATCACAAAAGTGACAAACATTTTCATCCCAAGGTGTTGTAGGAATAAAAAAACACCCATTTTCACTTAGAAGCTCATGAGAATTAGTTCTTATCTTTGAAATGTTCATTTCTTCTTATCGCTAGTCAATATAGAAGACATTGGGGTTGATCACTTCCTTATAATACCTTAGCTTCATTTTTTCTCTCCAACTCCTTATGCCCCATAACTTATCCCTAAATTTTGAAGTAATAATTCTTTTAATATTATCCTTATTCTTCAAGGTCATCTCCTCCTTTACCCCCCAATGGACTAGCCAAGACTACGCATTCTTATTGCAGCCTCGCTTGAGCCCAAGGTGTGGGTTTTGTCTAGAGTTAGAAGCAATTTTTGTATAGATTCTTCGTATACATGAGATACATAGTCACAACCATTCTTTCAATGTGGCAAAGGCCAAATTCGATCAAGAGAAAAGGGTATGGAGTATTTCCTTTAATATTGAGGTTGTAAGTTATAAATAGCATTTAGATAAACTCAATGTTCCTCCACAATTCTCTAGATATATTGTAACCTCAAACCTCACATCCATATAAAAGAAGACATCTGACAAGTGTCTCAAAGAGAAATTTTTTTTACTCCATGTTCAAATATTCATCGACTTACAATTGTTTTCAACCCTGTAATAACATTTCCAGCCTCTAATAATCTTTTTCTCAATGCTATAATTCCAATTGTGCTGATTGTGAATGCTGATTCACAAATACTTGTATGAATAAATTTTCTCCAAACAGTTATTATCATAAATGAAATTATTATAGGTGTTTTTTAATTTAATTATCATGACTTTAGTCTTTTCAGTATTAAAAGCGATACCCACCTTGAAGTAGTAATCTTGGAGGATCCTAAGCTGCTGGTTGAGATCATATTGACTCCTAGCTAAAAGAATGATATCATCAACAAAAATAAGAAGAGTAATGACCGTACCAATAAGTTTGTGGCTATCACATACTAAAACTTCCACACACTCTTCTAGCTTATCAATCTAAATGCCAAAATGGATACGAGATAAGGGAAATCCTTACTTAACCCTGATATTGCACGTATTTTCTCACCAACCGTCTATGGAACCATTATATATTCTAGCCTCTTCCATAAGTTATCCTAAGGAATAGTGCTGAAATCTTTTCTAAATCCAAAAAAATAGCATAAGAGATCAATCTTATTATTGTAGCATTCCTCTGTAATGATCCTAAGAGTAACATGATGGTCTATAGTTGAGAGATGTATCATAAATCCAAATTTACCTTTATATATTTTTCGATGGCTTTCAACCTAAAAGCTAATTTCTTTTCCAAAATTACCCCATACAACTTGGTTAAAATGTGGCGAACCATAAAATTCTCCTACTTTGAGGGAACATTTTTTTCCCCACTTGTAAATATAAGCACAATAAGGCTTTGCATTTGAGGCTTATGGAAGCCTCATTTCACTACCAATTTGAAGAGTTTATCTATATGAGGGAAGAGGACAAAGCTTCCCATTTTGAAAATTTCAACTTGGTAGCCTTCAATATCCCTAGCTTTCCCATTAACAAGTTCTTAATATTTAACTCAATGTATTCCACAAAGAAGATATCCTCCTCTATAGTTGTGATCAATATGGTGCCCATGGCATTAGGGGAGTCATAAATGTTATTAAGATAGCCATCCTAGTTCTTTAAGGGGATAGAATTATTTTATTTCATTTTACAAACAAGAATTTTCCTTCAAAATGATTGGGCTCAGCTTTAGAAAGGCGAAGAATATTCTCTTGCTTCCTATTTAGTATTTATATATGATATTTTCTTCCTTTTGATTACCAATTTGTACATATATTTTTTTTCAAGATTTATTGTTTCGTTAGGAGCATCTTGAATCATTTTCCTTGTAGTTTTACAATCATTATCATGCCAAGGGTTTGATGCTCTATTAATATTATTATATGAAATTGTAGTAGAGAACTTAATATTCTTAGTGGAAATGGTTGTAGTAAAACTATAGTAGATGTGATAAAAGTTATCATTATTTGTTAAGAATTCTAAATCCCTATTTAAATCCTTTAATAAAAGGTCCATTTTACTTTTGTGAAAACGAGTGTGCCTTTCAATCTCACAAATTTCTTGCATGCAGTAGGTGTGAATGTCAAGGTTTAGACTTAAGGTTAGATATCTATGGTCATAATTAAGGTGAAGAACAATCTCTACCATAAGATATGGAATTAGATGATCCACGAAAAACTTCTGTTGTAGAAGAGTGGTGTTGGGTACTAGATTTGTATACTTTTCTCTCCCATTTTCGCCCAAGTTTCTATCTCTTTGTGTCATTATTATTCTTAAACACGTGATATAAACCCATTTCTCTTACTTTACATGGGATATTTGATTAATGGAGTGATAGTCTAGGAGATTTTACCTTTTTTCAACTGTTAACTCCAATATTCTTACAGAATCGGAAAAAGGAGGAAGGTTACAGCTGTGAGTCGTTGAGCGATCCTAATTCCCAGTGTTGCATTCACTTGCTTCTATAGCACAACAGACTCCATTTCACCCTAGCGACATGTCAGGATTTTTCGTGGTTTCCTATTGGCAATTAGGTTGCTGTTGAAATGAATTGTATAATTGTAGATATGTAGTTGTTGGAGGAAATCTGTGATTTCCTGAACAATTGTATAAAGAGGGCCTGTAGGCTGTGAATCGGGGATAATCCCAACACATATAGATTTTGTAACAATATATTGTGCAATTAATTGAATGAACAACATTATACTGCTTCACCTTTAATTTGTGAGTTCACCGTAGCCCTGATCAAAGAGTTGGGCCCACTCTTCTGATGAGGTGTTGTGTTACCTTTCTTTCCATTGATTTCATTTTTTGGTTTGATTTTGTTACTACTGTTCCAGTGTAATATTACAATTGTTGTGAATGAATTTCTAATTCTGCAATCTATTTTAATTTTTGTTATAGTAGTCTACGTGTTTATGGATTTAAGCCTGTGATCTTCAACAGGTCATGCGATTTCTCCTGCATATACTGTGTCGTTAGTATTTAAATAACTAATGCCCTCAGGTTGATAATTTATGTGGAAAAATGGTTTGAATATTGTTCACATCTGAACACCAACATTTTGGCTTTGTTGCAAGGGAAGGCTAACAGGTGCAAGAGAAGGATCTTCAATTGATCGAAGGGTCGATCTCTCACCTTGGGGAGGGAATTTATTGCCCTACTTTGAGTCCTGAGCGTAGTGCTCTATGTTTTATTTTCCTTCTTTTCATTTTTTTCTTTAGAATTGATCTCTCTTCTTGGGGAGGGCATTTTTCTACCTTGCACTATGTC
Source organism: Pinus albicaulis (assembly GCA_034641835.2). NCBI lineage: Eukaryota > Viridiplantae > Streptophyta > Pinopsida > Pinales > Pinaceae > Pinus > Pinus albicaulis. The sequence goes on from CM076583.1 coordinate 199,047,055, forward strand.
CTAGGCATAGTTTTTAGCTTTCTGATTTTTTATTCTTTTCTAAAGGGCAAAATTCTCGTCCTGAGGAGGGTATTTGATTACCCTACTTCAGGTCCTGAGATTTTATTTTCTTCTTTTAGTTTATTTTCTGTTTGAACCTACTCTATCATCCTGGGGAGGAAGCTATCTGCTCTGCTCCGGGTCTGGAGAGCTTTTGCTGCTTTGATGAACCCGCTTCACAAATTGTATGAACAAGGATATGAGTAAGAGGGGTAGAGGAAGACCCCCAAAGAAAGGAAAGGATCTTGGAAGGAAGACATATATTCAAGATATTATTGAAAAATATAAATTTGAGGCATCATCTCACGCTACTATCAGGGTAAGTGTTCAAACGATGTCCGAAGGGTAGTCTGTGGAGCAACTACTGCCATCCACAGTACCAGAGGGAATTATTTCGATGACGGAAGAAATAATAAATAGGGTACCAATGGAGGAGACATCCTTGCTGTCAACAGAAGGGGAAGAAATAGCAAGTACAAGATCAAAAGAACTGAGCAATTTTAATTTGGAAGAAGAATCTCCAAAAGGGTTTTCATCACCATGAGACCAAGGGAATGCCAGAAATCCTCTTGCAGTCGCATTAAGAAATTCCGATTTGGTGAGAGGATTCCTAAAGGATTTTGCATGATCAAGGGACCAACAAAGTGCGGTGAAACCTTCCACAGTTGAGTCACTCCAAGTACCAGCTGCAGAACCAGTTGAAATGCCGAGTGAGTATTGGAGGGTATTTATGGCACCTGTATGTTGTTCTATTGATTTTTCAATTGGAAATGTTGCAGGTGATGCATCGATGAGACCCATCCCTTTAACAACTCTGCCTAATTTACATGGGCTTTCTTCTGAAGACCCTAATGCATTCCTCTTCAAATTTGACATTGTTCGTCGAGGATATGGTTATATTGCCGATGCTCAGAAGTTAAAAATATTTCCTGCTACCTTAAAAGGGACACCCCCGAGAAGGTTCATGGGTTTAGGAGGGAGAACAATTAACTCATGGAAAGGGATGAAATAATCCTTCTTGGAGAAATACCAAGATTACTATAAATCTAGTGACATTAAGGAAGAAATCTTTAAGTTTGCATAGAAAGAGGATGAAAATATGGAAGAATGTGTGGATCGATTCAAATACATATTGCAGAGGTTAGTCCATAGTGACCTAGATAAGGACATTCTAAAGATCATTATTCTCTGCGCACTTAGAGAAGACTCCTTGCAACTTTTGAACATAGTAGGAAAGGGAGACATTTCAAAAGAAAATTCAACACTATCTATGACTATTGCATTAAGTGTTCATGGGGGGCTGCAAGGAGTGGGCAAGGAATTTGGTCATCAAAGTCTTCTGGTGGAGGGGTTACAAAGAAAGAAATTGGAAACCTACCAAATAACCTAAGGACTGATATCCTGAGTACATTATCCACCCAGATGGAAAATCTGCAAGAAAAATAGAAACAAATGGAGTTGGAAAATACTATGGCTATATTATGCCCACGGTGTAGAAAGAAGCATCCATTGTGTTAGAAAATTATATATTACAGAGAAATGAAACACATGAAGTATGCGGAAAACACAAACACACAAAACACATAAAACTAGAGAGACACAGATATACGTGGTTCACCCAGTTTGGGCTACGTCCACCCCGAATAACAAGTCCATCCTTTCTATTATCCAGCAAAATGAAGAGACACAACCTACAATAGATCTGTTGTAATATCCTTTGTTCTCTCTCACAGTCTCCCTATTTGTTTCTCACTCTGAGAATACACATACAATACACAGCCACAATACAATGCCCTCATATAAGCAAGGGGTCACCTTCTAGGGAAAAGTAACCCTAAACTAAACATAACTTCTATTGTTAGATGATCTGCCTAATGAACATCCCGGATTGACTAGAAATTACTATAATTTTACAAGGAAATTTTACATCTGGTTTTAGCCTCAGGGGCACTACCCCCGAAACCCCCGCGAGGGGGGGGGGGGGGGCTCCATAAAGTCGTAGCCCTACCCCCCCCCGCTATACCCCCCAAGTAGCGTTTAATTAAAGGCAGACTAACAGCACAATCTTTGGGGTCCAACCCTGTGATACAAAATAAACAAGATTATCAGGCTCCACACCCAACAATCTCCCACTTGGAGACTAATTGTAGCAAATCCATCACTGCTTCATTTGCTGGACAATGACTCCTCTTTGGACCTAGTTGTTTCTCATCTTCATCGTCATCCTTGAAGACCAATTGAAACTAAGCATATTCTTAGTTTCTCTCTGGTTACAACTTTTGTTAGCATATCTACAGGATTCTGGCTAGTGTGTATCTTTTCTAGCTGCAACTGTCCATCTCCCAACACTAACCGTATGAAATGGTACTAGAGTTGTATGTGTTTAGTCCTAGAATGAAATGCTAAGTTCTTTGCAACATGAATGGCACTTTTGCTATCACTGTACAACGTGCTCATATCATGCTTCTTACCCAATTCAGCCATAAACCTTTGTAACCAAATCATTTCTTTAGTAGCCTCTGTAGCAGCAACATACTCTGCTTCTGTTGTTGAAAGTGCAACAACACTTTGAATTTTTGAAACCCAACTGACAGCTATTCTACCTACAGTAAATACATATCCGGCAGTGCTCCTCCTGTTATCTCTATCACCTGCCATATCTGCATCAACATATCCCTCTAGAGCAATGTTTGAACCACCAAAGCATAATGCTTGATTTGTGGTACCTCTCAAATATCTGAGAATCCATTTCACTTCCATCCAATTTTATTTTCTTGGATTGTTCATGTACCTTCTTACAACTCCCATTGCATGTGCAATATCAGGCCTTGTGAAAACCATTGCATACATTAAGCTTCCAACCGTTGATGCATATGGAACTTTAGACATATACTCCATTTATTCTTGGGTCTTTGGGAACATTTCCTCACTAAGTTTGAAATGGCTAGAAAAAGGTGTACTAACAAGTTTTACGTTCTGCATATTAAATTTTTTCAACACCTTTTGTATGTACTCATTCCGAGACACTGTTAATTTGCGATTTTTCATGTCTCTAGTTATTCTCATACCAAGGATTTGTTTTGCAGATCCCAGATCCTTCATTGCAAATGAATTTACAAATTTTATTTTGAGCACATTTATTTCCTACATGTTAGACCCCACAACAAGCATGTCATCTACATACAATAACAATATAATATATCTGCCATCATTTTTCTTTTTCAGATAAACACAATGATCAGAGTGACATCTAGTATAACCTTGTTCAGACATAAACTTGTCAAATTTTAGATACCATTGCATTGGAGCATGCTTTAAGCCATACAAGCTCTTCTTTTCTTTTCCAACTCTGAGAAATCTGACTCTCTTATGTTTTACATAAATGCAATTCTCACAGAAATCCAACTCAACATTATTCAAACCCGACAACAAGTTTCTTGAGTGAGGAATCTTCATCCCCTTCTCACTCGTGTCCAATCCTATGATGCCATAATGCTGCATCTACTCCTTTGGAAGTTAAAGAATTAACAGAGTTATAAATACCAGTTCATAAATACAATGTACCAACCTTTTCGCCTTTCGCTATTACCAGGGCTCCTTTGGTGACCTTCCAAGTTTTATCTGTGAAAGTTGTCACACAAACTTCACCACCTAACTTCCCTGTTGAAATCATATTTTTGTTCAGATATGGAACATGCCTTACCTCCTTTAATAGCCATTGGTTTCCATTTTTCTTTTTTACAAGAACTTTACCCATTCCAAAAATTTTACAGGGTTTATCATTAACCAAACGAACTTGTCCAAAATCTCCTTGAACATAGTCATGAAAATATTTCTTATCAGGTGTGGCATGGAATGAGGCCCCTGAATCTACCACCCAGGAATCAGTAACATTTTCAAAAGAAAGAATCGAAGCATCTTATAACACATCACCTGTCACATTTTCTTCATGATTGTTTTCTTGTTGTGCGTCTCCTTCTTTTCCCTTTCAATATCTACAGTCTTTCTTCAGGTGTGCTTTCTTTCCGCATTTCTAACACACTATCCCCGATCTGGACTTGGATCTTTCTTTTCCTTGATTTACTGCGATATCCTAAGCTCTTTCCTCTTTCCATTTTTCTTCCCCTAGACTCTGCACTCAATAAATTACCCGATGTCTCACCGGAGCTTTTCTGCCGCATTTCATCGCTAAGGATAGCACCGACAACATCATCAAACCTTAAAGTACTAGATCCAGAGATAGAGTTACTAATGGCCATAACTAAACCATTCCAGCTTTCTGGCAATGAGCACAGAAATAAAAGAGCCCTAACTTCATCATCAAATTTTACCCCTACATAACTTAACTCACTGGTAAGTGTATTAAAATCATTTAAATGGTCTACAACAGATCCACCTTCCGACATCTTCATATTAAATAAACGTTTCAAAAGAAATGCCTTGTTTGAGGCCGAGGTTTTTTCATATAGTTTGTCCAATGCCTTAATAAAACCATATGTTTTTGTTTCCTTCGAAATATTGAAGGCTACCGATGCTGCAATGCACAATCGTACTGTTTCAAGTGCCTTTCTATCGAGAATTTCCCATTCTACATCTTTCATAGCTGTCAACTTCTTTGTTTTTCTGCTCAATGGTAGGTACAGATCTGTCTGATATAGATAATCTTCCATTTTCACCTTCCACAGAGGGAAGTTTTGGCCGTTAAATTTCTCGACCCTAAACTTACCATCTTCTGCCATTGCTCCCATTTGAACTAGGAACCCTTCTTTCGTGCAAGTTTATTAGCCAAATTGACCTTTGCCTTTGATACCAGTTGTTAGAAAATTATATATTACAGAGAAATGCAACACATAAAATATGCGGAAAATACAAGCACACAAAACACATAAAACCAGAGAGACACAAATATACGTGGCTCAACCAATTTGGGCTACGTCCACCTTGAACCGCCAGTCCTTCCTTTCTATTATCCAGAAAAATGAAGAGACACAACCTACAACAGATCCTCTGTAATATCCTTTGCTCTCTCTCACAGTCTCCCTATCTATTTCTCGCTCTGAGAATACACATACAATACACACCCGCAATACAATGCCCTCATATAAGCGAGGGATTGCCTTCTAGGGAAAAAAACCCTAAAGTAAACATAACTTCTACCGTCAGATCATCTACCTAATGAATGACCCAGGTTGACTAGAAATTACTATACTTTTACAAGGCAATTTTACATATGTTTTTATATACAGTGGAAGCCTGCGCAATATGTGAACAGACTCATACGAATAGCTCGTGTCCTTCCTTGTCCAGACAGAAGGAATTTTTTCAAGGGGAAAGTGGAGAGAATGTGGTAGACTAGCTGTACTTCATGGGGTAGAAAAATTCATGGAAACCTCGACCACCAGCTATGAATCCAGGTATGTTTCAGGACCCATCTCAGTATTTTAATAATTTTAACAAGGGTCCCCAATCTGCACCTTTTTTAGCTATTTGGTCTCAATATTAGTATCCCTCTGGCAGCAATGGGTTCCCCAGGCCAATTCAAACCCTTCATTGAATCAGAACTAGTGTGGACCCTCTCCTACTAGTTATTTTCCTCAATCTATGCCTCAACAACAAATTCAGTTTCCCTCCAATGTACCTCTAGGAAACCCAGCCCTTAAACTCTAGATTCTTATCCAGCCCAATATGAATCCTAATAACAAAGGGGTCCAACAAACAGATACTCTTAAACTTCCATCTTATAGCATTTCTATCGCGGGACTTAATAAGATAAACCTATGATCTCGGCGGGTAGTAAATGCTCCCACTTCACCTATTATTATAGAGAATATTGACAGTGAAGATACAGAACCAGAACAGAGGACAATTAGGGATAAATCAGACCAAAACATAATGAACTAGACACCTCCCCAATCTGTTCCTAATCAAGGTCATTCAACTTCTCCTCCATATCCTGAAAGAATGACCTTGAATAAACCAAACCCTCAAGAAGAGTTTGATTTTCTAGGATAATTGAAAAATATCTTTGTTAAAATACCCCTGCTATAGGCTATAAGGGTTGTACCTATATATGAAAAAACTCTTAAAGAGTATTTCTCTAAGAAACTAGGGAAGAAACCTAAGGATCCATTAACCATTTATGTGATGGGTAGATTATTCGACATCATGTTAGGGAAGATCGTGCCTGTAAAATATGGAGGCCAAGGGAACTCGATTCTAACAGTATAGATCAATGGGGTTGAGATCCCAAATGTACTGGTAGATTTGGGAGCTACCATCAACATTATCACATCTAAAACAATGAACACATTAGGTCTTGGAGACATTAAACCAACCCCTACTATTCTGGAATTAGCAGATAGGTCTACAATTGAACCTGTAGGGAAATTGGAAGATGTGATTATTTTAGTAGATTCATGGCATTATCCTATGGACCTCCTTGTATTACAGACTCGATCTTCAGTTGGTGGTCATCCATTGATCCTAAGAATACCTTGGCTCGCAACTGCAGATGCCTACATAGGGTGCCAATCTCGGCATATGATCATATCAAATGGATAGTTACAAATAATCTTACTCTTTACCCTCCCGTGGAACCTAGCCCATCTGAAAAATTATTAACTTGTCAGAAACCTCTACCAATAGAAGAGCCTGAACTTGAAAATGAAGAGGTTAGACTGATCCTTACTATTGGGTAGGCCCTTCAATTTAAAACAGAAACCGAGGATGATGTCATTAAATCTTTTATTAATAATTCTAGTTCTATTTCCAATTCAACTCGTCAAATTTTAGAATCTCCAGATTTGAAACACAGGAAAGCATTGAACCAGATGATGAAATTGAAGACATTCCTGTAACCTCATCCCATGATAGTATTCCAATTAAGATTGAACCAAGGAAAACACTTAATATCAACCCAAATCGGTGTGAATCCCAGACAAAACAACTTTTGAAAGTCCTTCAAGATCATCAGGAAGCTTTTTCCTGGGATTATACTGACATGAAGCGGATCCCTGCTAACTTATGTACTTATCATATTTATATTAAGGAATATTTCTGCCCTGTAAGTTAGCCCCAACGGAGAATGAACCCTACTCTCAAGAAAAATTTCAAAGAAGAATTACAAAAATGACTGGATGTGGGATTCATTTACCCCATCTCAGATAGCCAATGGGTATCTCCGCTAGTGATTGTTCCTAAGAAGAATGGTAAATGGCGGATCTGTGTAGATTAGAGGGAGCTAAATAAGGAAACTCAAAAAGACCATTTCCCTTTTCCATTCATTGACCAAGTCATAAATACCCTGGCTGGGAAGAAGTTATTTTCCTTCCTAGATGGATTCATTGAATTTAACCAAATCCACATAGCCCCGGAATACCAGGATAAAACAACTTTCACATGCCCATGGGGAACCTTTTAATACATGGTCCTCCCATTTGGCCTATGTAATGCTCTTGCCACCTTCTAGAGGGAAATTATGGGAATCTTTTCTGATTTGGTCGATGATAGCATTGAAATCTATATGGATGATTTTACTCCATATGGAAACTCATTTTAGGAAGGATTGAAAAATCTGGAGAAAGTACTCAAAATATGTAAGCAGGCCCATGTATCTCTGAGTACAGTCAAATGTGATATGATGAGAGAATAAGGAATAGTATTGGGACATTTTCTCTTAGCTGTTGGAATTCAAGTTGATTCGGCTAAAGTAGAGGTAATATTACACTTCCCGGTACCTAAAACACCCACATAGCTACATAGCTTTATTGGTTGTGCTGGTTATTACAGACGCTTTATAGAAAATTTGGCTAAAATAGCACATCCACTTTTTCAGTTGTTGCAAAAGATGCAGAATTCTTATGGATTGAAGACTGTGAGACAAATTTCATGAAAATTAAGGGGTTGGTTTGTAAGGCTCCAATCCTCCAAGGACCTGATTGGGCATTACAATTTCACATACATGCTGATGCTTCTCAGAAATTATTAGGAGCTATTTTAGGATAGCAGTTAGACAAAACACCGTATGCAATTTATTATGTCTCCAAGAATTTAATTCCTGGTGAACTAAATTACATAGTGACGGAAAAATAATTCTCGACTGTCATTTATGTTGTCAATAAGTTCCGGCACTACATCACTCGGTATCCTACTTTTGTAAATACTGATAATGCAGAAATAAGGTATTTGATGAATATAACTACTACTCTTGGCCGTGTTACAAGATGGTTGCTATTGCTCCAAGAATTTGATATCACAATAATAGATAAACCAGGAAAAGATAACGTAGTTGTTGATTTCCTATTTATAATGGATAACAATGACAAATGCACACTTATAGAATATAATTTTCCTGATGAATATCATTTTGTAGTTTCTACTAAACCTCCATGGTATGCAAATATTGCTAACTATCTTGCTACAAGGAAAGTGCCTCCTCATTTGTCAAACAGGGAACAGCGAAAAATTATTCATGACAGTGCTCGATATTCTTGGATGGCACGGTACCTTTTGGAGCTGATAAGTAGATTCAGTGCTGTGTATCTGAGGATGATATTTATGAAGTATTGTAGGCTTTCCATGATGGCCCTTGTGGAGGGAATTTGTTGTAATACCAGATCGAGAAATAGAAGAAAAGAGATATCAACGCCTTAGAAATAAGCCACTTCGAGGGGGAAACCTCCAGTACATTACATGAATGAACAATTCTTAGATGATACAAATGACAAAACCTCCTTTATATATATAGGAGTCCATGGGGCCATATTTTAATCCTAGTGGGGCCACAATGTAATCCTAGCCGACCTAACAATAATAATTTAAGGGCACAATAATAACAATATGGGGGTTATAGGGGTGTAACAATAACAATAAGGGGGTTACACTAACAACAATAAGGGACTATACTAGTAATATAACGACCTAACATGCTCCTCTCCTTCAAAAGAGTGTTGTCCGCAATGCTTGAGTAGCTCCAGGTGCTTTTGTATAAAATTCTCATCCTCCCATGTAGAATCTTTCATGGGTAAGTTCTTCCATTTGATGAGATACTCTGAAATTGATCGATTTCATAGTTGTCGAGTTCTTGTTTCTGTGACTACTTCAAGTTCCAATATGGTTTTTCCTTCCTCATCAAGTTCTGGCAATATTGTTTGAACTGGAAGTTTGTCCCCTATAACCTTTTTAAAGCATGAAACATGGAAAACTAGATGCACTCCCGAAGAAGCAAGAAGCTCCAATTTGTATGCCATAGTACCAATGTTTTTCAAAAACTTGTAAGGACCATAGTACTTTGGTGATAATTTATTATCCTTCTTAGCTTTCTTGAGGTACATTTGTTTGTATGGTTGTAGTCGTAAAAATACCCAGTCTCCCACATCAAAACTTCTCTCACTATGATGTTGATATGGTTGTTGTTTCATTTGATTTTGTGCCAAATTTAGGTTATCCTTTAAGAGTTGGAAAACTTCTTGTTGATGCTCGATGTGATCCTCCACTGCTTGAACCTTAGAATTTTCCCTCAAAGAAGATGTGATGGATGGTGGATGATATCCATAAAGTGCCATAAATGGGGTCATTTTTGCTGCAGTATGGAAGGAGGTGTTATACCACCATTCATCTAGAGGTAACCACTTAACCCATTGTGCCTGCTTATCAGATACAAAACAACGAAAATATCCTTCCAAAAATTTATTCACTATCTCTGTTTGACCATTGGATTGAGGATGATAAGATGAACTATGAGCTAGTTGAGTACCTAAACAAGAAAATAGTTCCGTCCAAAAAATTCCTGTAAAAATCGAATCTTTATCATTTACAATAATCTTCGGGTTTCCATGTAGCTTTTGAATTTTTTCCATAAATGCAATAGCAACTATACTCACTTTAAATGGATGAGATAATGCACCAAAGTGTGCATAATTGGTAAGTCTATCAACAACAATCATGATGACACTCCTTCCTTCGGACTTAGGTAAACTTGTGATAAAATCCATTGAAATCTCCTCCCAACATTGACTTGGAAAGGATAAATTTTGTAGAAGACTCGGGATCTTAATTGTCACCACTTTATTTTACTGGCAAACCAAACATTCCTCCACAAACTTTTGAATATCAAATTGAAGGCCATCCCAAAAAAATTCTTTCTTCACCCTGTGGTAAGTTTTTGAAAATCCCGAGTGTCCTCCTAAAGGAGAAGTGTGCAATTCCAAAAGGATATTTTCTTTTAGTTGGGAATTCTTGCAAATATATAAGCGATCTTTGTACAATAAGGAACCATTTTTCCAACTAAATGTATTAGATGTACTAGAATCTTGCTGCAACTTTTGAATGAGAGTCAACACTTCTTCTTCCTTCTTCCATTCATCCCTTGCATCGGTTATCCAATCTGGTTGGATAATTGAAATGGCACAAGGAAATTCTTCCACCTCTTCATCCTTTCTTGAGAGTGCATCTTCAACAAAATTTAGCTTCCCTCTTTTGTAGATGATTTCAAAGTCATAACCCAGCATCTTTGTGACCCATTTTTGTTGCTCCTCTAAAGATAGTCTTTGTTCCAAAAAGTGTTTAAGACTATCATGATCAGTTTTTACCTTGAAGTGTCTTCCCATTAGGTAAGGTCTCCATTTCTTTAGTGCATGTAGTATTGCTAACATTTCCTTCTCATAAATAGCCTTTTTTAAATACTTTCCTTTGATTGAACGACTTTCAAAAGAAATGGGTCTTCCTTCTTGCATTAAAAGAACACCAATTCCATTTCCTAAGGCAACACATTCCACAATAAAGGTTTTTGTGAAGTCTGGCATAGCTAAGACTGAAGCTAGGCACATTGCCTCTATAAGATGTTCAAAGGCCTTAGTTGCTTTAGGAGTCCATTAAAATGCATCTTTCTTCAATAATTTTGTTAGAGGTGCTTCTATTCTCCCATAATTCTTAACAAACTTGCGATAATACCGTGTTAACCCAAGAAATCCGTGCAACTAGTTTATGGTTGTGGGAACTTTCCATTCCTTAATGGCTTTAATTTTGTTAGGGTCTACCTTAGCACGCTCATGAGATACAATATGACCCAGATATTCCACCTCTTGTACTCCAAAGAAACATTTGGATGTTTTTTCATATAATTGTTTCTCCTCCAATAGTTTGAGCACCCTTTCAACATGTAGAACATGATCCTTCCAATACCTGCTGTAGATTAGTATATCATCAAAAAATACTAGCACAAAGTTTCTAAGGAATGGTTTGAAAAATGAATTCTTCAACCCTTGAAATGTAGAAGGTGCATTGGTAAGGCCAAAAGACATGACCAAAAATTCATAATGACCCTCATGAGTTCGAAATGCTGTTTTTGGAATATCTTCAGTCTTCATTCTAATTTTATGATATTTTAAACGAAGATCCAACATCATAAAATAAATTTCTCCATGTAATTCATCTAATAATTCATCAATCACATGAATGGGAAATTTATCTTTAATAGTGAGCTTATTGAGCTCCCTATAATTTGGACACATGTGCCATGATCCATCTTTCTTGTGCACCAATACTACTAGAGTAGAGAAAGAACTTTGAATAGGTTGAATTATACCAGCCTCTAACATTTCTGTAATCATACGTTCAATTTCGCTATTTTGGACATAAGGATATATGTAAGGCCTGATGTTTGGAGGAACACTTCTTGGAATCAAATGAATAGCATTATCATTATCACGAATAGCTAGGAGTCCTTTGGGAGTATCAAACACCTTGGAATGATTGTCGAAGGCTTTGTGGATATCTAGAGAAATAGATGATTTTGATGTTGGAACTTCTAGTGAACATAATTGTGCAATTACGCCCCATTGTTCTTTCTACAGAAGCTTTGTCATGACATTAGAGCTTATTATATTTTCTAGCTTCCCTATGATACCCCGTAATTCGATTTCCTTTCCTTCCAAAACAAAATTCAAGAAACGTTCTTGAAAATTAAAATCTACCATCCCAAAAGATTGTAACCATTGTACTCCTAGTACAACATCAACACCTCCCATTGGGATGGAAAGCATTGGAATATTCAATACATATTCCCCCATGGCTAGCTTGATATTATGGCATTTGTTGAGAATGAAACAAGATGACAGAACTTAGTGGAAAGAAGTCGCCTTCACTAAGTGGGCCCGCAGGCTATTTTTGGTGCAAAGTCTATTTTTAGACTATGTCTATTTTTAGACATGTCGATCATGATTCTATGAGTTGTAGGATGCTATTTCTGGACGGATGGTCAAGTTCGAAAAATAGATGGACTTCTATTTTTAGACATACTGGGCGGAATCTATTTTTAGATTGCCAGTCTAAAAATAGATATGTCAAATATTATTAGCTCTTAATAATATTTGGACTCTAAACATTATCTTATCCTCTTGGAGCACTTCAGTTTGAGCTACGGATGTGGCACATGCAGCTGACAGAAGGAATTATGCTATTCCTAGGGTATAAGTGCAGCTATTGCATGATGACTTCAGTTAGAACTCATGTGAGTGAGTTTGGTGGAGTTGATTGAGGAGTTGATGGAGTTGTGTTCAGTTTAACTCAGTTAAATATAGTTGAACTAGTTGTATTTAGTCTAACTGATTGATACAATTAGTGAGAGTGGTGTGAATTAATTATTAATTAATTCACTAATTATTAACTCATAAATCAACTAAATAATACATCAGTTAACTCAGTGCATGGAAAGTTTCAGTGGAGATTAGTGATGGAGTTAGGTGAAAGAGCAGGTTGACTATCAGTTGTGACTATACTGGTGCATGAGCTTGCACCACACATTGATGGAGAAGCCAATGAGGATTGAAAAATACATCTTGGTGGGATTCGAACTTGGATCTCATGTTTTTCCATATTGGATTGCGCAGTAGAGGCTGGCTAATAGGCGGAGCATATTGGAGCATGTGACTTGCTAGATTTGAGCTTGTGTAGTGTGTAGCATGGGAGATAGTGCTGAGAGCTTGTGAGGAGCTTTGTGCTATTATTGTTACATGAAATTTATCATTATAATATACAGATATTTGGGGGTTTTTAGCTTTAATATTTCCCATAAATACTGTGTTTATATGTGTGATTGATTATGTGGTTTTAATGTGCGCATGCGATTGTTTATTTTCCGCAATTAATGATCAATGGTAGAAGAGGTTATGTATTATGCATGAAGCTCAAATAGTGTGTGATCAGGATAATCTTGGTGAATAATTTAAAAACTATTCAAATTTATACATGGTATCGGAGCGATATTGATCATTGGAGCAATTGCAGAACATTGAAGTGGTTGAGTTTTGAGCTGGTGGAATTCGAATTTGCAGCAGTGTTTTCTTGGTGTCGAAGTTGAGATGTCTTTCAACGGATTACGATTTTAGTATGCCCTTGAGGGAAGATTGAATTATATTGCATGGAAGGATAGGATGGAGGCAGTGTTAGATGACAATGGGTTGAAGGAGTTCATAGATGTTGAAGTCCCAAAGCCTACTTCTAGCGATGCTGCCGTAATTGAGGCTTGGCAAAAGAAGACAGAAAAGTGTCGAAGGATTCTTTTGGAGGGCATGAAGGATCACATTCTGTCCAACCTACATGGTAAGGCTTCTCGATACTCTTGAAATATTTATTCCAAAGCAAGAGCGACCAGAGGAAGTTGGCACTCAAGGACAAACTCAGGAACATAAAGATGGAGAAAGGCGATAGTATGCCCAAGTACCTCACGAAGTTCACCCAATGCAGGGATGAGATGGGAAGTGTGGGGATGACTGTAGATGATGAGGAATTTTTGAGCTTGGCTCTCCTTGGGCTTCCAAAGAGTTGGCATTCCTATCAGGACTTTGTCAATGGTCGGGAGAAATTGCCAAGATGGGAGCGACTTTGGTCGGATCTTGTGTAAGAGGAGATAAGGCGGAGTACCAGGGAAGGATCATCATCAAAGAACTTTGATGAAGAGAATTGTGATTTGGCTACCAAAGAAAAGAAGGGGAAGAGAAAGAAAGCTTCTCATTCCGGTGCAAAAGGCAAGAAGCAGGACATGTCCAAGGTGAAGTGCTTTCACTGTCACCAACATGGACATTATGCCACAAATTGTCCACAGAAGAAGAAAAATAAGCAGGCTGCTGGATCTGCAGCTGCAGAGGCCTTAGCCTTGCAGTTTGAGCTTTATTTTTTGCTAATCGCATGCTTGGTATCAAGTGTGGCGGGATCAGTGTGGTTCTTGGATAGTGGTGCGTCTTTTCACATGACAGGAGATCGAGATTTGTTTACTGATCTGGATGAGAAAGATCTTGGAGTGCACATCGATATGGGCGATGATGGTAGATACAGTGCAACTGGTATCAGTACCATTTCCTTTGAAAGGGAGTCTGGTAAACCCTTCGTATTGAAGGAAGTGATGCATGTTCTAGGATTGAAGAAGAATCTTATCTCTGTGGCGATGTTAGAAGACAAGGGATATGATGTTGTCTTTAGCGAGGGAAAGGCTTTCCTGCGTAGTAAGGCAGCTGGTGAGACCTGGGGGATAGGGGTTCAAGTTAAGAACCTTTATCAATTGTAGGTAGATGGCTACACAACAATGGCAGGCAAGGCAGAAGGAGTGGTGAGCCGAGATGATGGCGAGTTGTGGCACCGGAGATTGGGCCACCTTCACCATGGAGCTTTGAAGATACTGCAACAGATTTATACTGGGCTTCCTAAAGGCACTCTTGCACAGTCAGATCAGTGCAAGGGGTGTACCTTGGGAAAATTTGTGAAAGCCACCTTTCACGAGAAGGATATTCACGCCACGACGATCCTTGAGAGAATTCACACAGACATGTGTGGACCTTTCTCAGTAGCTTCGATAGAAAAGCACAGGTACTATGTGATCTTTGTTGATGATTTTTCTCAGAAGTGATAGATCTTCTTCATGCAGAAGAAGAGTGAGACATACTCAAAGTTCTGTGAGTTCAAGGTCCTGGTGGAGAAAGAATCAGGGAAGCAGGTGAAGGCTCTTAGGAGCAACAATGGTGGTGAATTCATCTCTAGTGAATTCAAGGAATTTTGCAGTGCAGAAGGAATTCAAAGAGAGCTCATAGCACCTCATAACCCACAGCAGAACGGGGTTGCTGAGCAGAATAACATAACGATCGTGGGTGCTGCACGGGCGATGTTGCATGATTACGGCCTCCCCATTCACTTGTGGGCGGAGGCATGCAATACTGTAGTATATGTGCAGAACCGTTGTCCTCACAGGATACTTGGCATGAGTACACCTGAGGAGGCATTTTCTGGTAAGAAGCCTGATATTTACCATTTGAGGATTTTTGGTTCACCTATTTACATTCATGTGACGAAGGATGTCAGGAAGAAGCTGGAGCCGACCGTAGAGGTTGGGATATTTGTGGGGTACACTGATACACCCCACAACTATCGTTTGTATTTTCCAGACAGTCGCAAGACTGTTGTGCGACGGGATATCAAATTTCAGGAGGAGAAAGCCATGAAGTGTTCACTTGAGAGGGAGCCACACTTTCATGTAGAGGAGGAGCTATTAGCTCCTAAGGATGAGTCTAAGGATGTGGATCAACCACAAGAGGAGGTTCATGGAGTGGAAGAGACCACTCGTGAAGCACCAACCATCAGAGGGCGGAAGCGCACTACAGAAGCTGAGCGACTGGCTTAAGATGCAGAGAAGGTTGTAGGACCACCTACAACACAGCACAGACAGAGACAGTCACCTGACCGGTATACTGGATACATGGCTCTTATGAGCAAGTGTATCATGACAGAGCCATCATCTTTCGAGGAATTTGTGAAGGACCCCGCATGGGTAGATGCCATGGTGGAAGAGTATGATTTGATTGTCAGAAACAGTGCATGGGATATTGTCACAAGGCCGGAAGGGAAATCAGTGGTGGGTTTGAGATGGATCTACAAATTGAAGCAGGAAGCTGACGGGAGTGTGGAGAAGTACAAGGCAAGATTTGTTGCTCGAGGCTTTTCACAGATTGAGGGGATCGATTATGAGGAGACCTTTGCACCTGTCGCAAGGTATTCTTCCATATGAACGATCCTAGCTCTCTCAGCGTAGATGGGGTGGCACATTCATTAGATGGATGTGAAGATTGCATTCCTCAATGGAGTCATTGAGGAGGAGGTGTACATAGAGCAACTCGAAGGTTTTGAGATCTTCAGCAGCGATTCACATGTGCGTAGGATCAAGAGAGCGTTGTATGGGTTGAAACAAGCACCTCGTGCTTGGTACGCATGGATAGACAGTTATTTCACTGGACCTGGATTCTCCAAGAGTGAGGCGGATCCGAACCTATACCAGATTGTGGTGGAGGGTAAGTTGCTGATCATTGTACTTTATGTAGATGATTTGATTTTGACAGGTGATGAGCTGTTGATACTCTCATGCAAGGAGGATCTTGCAAAATATTTTGAGATGAAGGACTTATGCCTCGTTCATTATTTCCTGGGATTGGAAATTTGGCAGCGCAGTGATGGACTATTTGTTTCTCAGGGTAGATATGCCCGCGAGATACTGGAGAAGTTCAACTGCTTGGCTGCAAGCCTGTTGATACTCCTCTTCCTTGTGGTTGGAGGAAGGAGGATGCTACTTCAGCGGAGGTATTGGATGCCACTATTTATCGACAGTTGGTGGGGTCGCTTATGTATCTCGTCAATACACGGCCCGATATATGCTATGCAGTTAACCAGCTTTCACAAGCTATGGTTAAGCCTACCAAGCTCTTCTGGAAGGCGGGCAAGCATGTATTGTGTTATCTCAGAGGCACATCGGGATATGGATCATGGTACAGACATGAGGATCAGTTGAAGTGGCATGGCTTCACGGATTGGTGTCATCATATTATAGATTTTTTGCAGTGGAGAATCATGTTACTTTCATACATTCCCATAGAGGATCAGGATGTTGATATCTTGATGAAGGTGTTCACCAGGAGCAAATTCGAAAACCACAGAGGCAGGATAGGGGTTGCAGATAATCCGTATCTTGTTGAGAGGGAGTGTTGAGAATGCAACAAGATGACAGAGCTTAGTGGAAACAAGTCGCCTTCACTAAGTGGGTCCGCAGGCTATTTTTGGCGCAAAGTCTATTTTTAGACTATGTCTATTTTTAGAATATGTCTATTTTTAGACTATGTCTATTTTTAGACATGTCGATCATGATTCCATGAGTTGCAGGATGTTATTTGTGGAGGGATGGTCAAGTTGGAAAAATATATGGACTTCTATTTTTCGACATACTGGGTGGAATCTATTTTTTAATTGACAGTCTAAAAATAGATATGTCGAATATTATTAGCTCTTAATAATATTTGGACTCTAAACATTATCTTATCCTCTTGGAGCACTTTAGTTTGAGCTACGGATGTGGCACATGTAACTGAAAGAAGGAATTACACTATTCCTAGGGTCTAAGTGGAGCTATTACATGATGACTTCAGTTAGAACTCATGTGAGTGATTTTGGTGGAGTTGATTGAGGAGTTGATGGAATTGTGTTCAGTTTAACTCAGTTAAGCATAGTTGAACTAGTTGTATTTAGTCTAACTAATTGATACAATTAGTGAGAGTGGTTTGAATTAATTATTAATTAATTCACTAATTATTAACTCATAAATCAACTAAATAATATATCAGTTAACTCAGTGCATGGACAGTTTCAGTGGAGATCAGTGATGGATTTAGGTGAAAGAGCAGGTTGACTATCAATTGTGACTATACTGGTGCATGAGTTTGCACCACACATTGATGGAGAAGCCAATGAGGGTTGCACAGTACATATTGGTGGGATTCGAACTTGGATCTCATGTTTTTCCATATTCTATTGCGCAGTAGAGGCTGGCTAACAGGCGGAACATATTGGAGCATGTGACTTGCTAGATCTGAGCTTGTGTAGTGTGTAGCATGGGAGATAGTGCTGAGAGCTTGTGAGGAGCTTTGTGCTATTATTGTTACATGAAATCTATCCTTATAATATACATATAGTTGGGGGTTTTTATCTTTAAGCTTTCCCATAAATACTGTGTTTATATGTGTGATTGATTATGTGGTTTTAATGTGTGCATGTGATTGTTTATTTTCCGCAATTAATGATCAATGGTAGAAGAGGTTATGTATTATGCATGAAGCTCAAATAGTGGTGATCAGGATAATCTTGGTGAATAATTTAACAATTGTTCAAATTTCTACAGCATTTTCCAGAGCAATTTATAGTTCCTCCATTTGCAACCATCACTTGACATTTTGGTGTTGGGTATAGGAAACAATTGAATTCCTTGGCTCCCTTACAATGAATAAAATTATGGGTACCATCTGAATCAGTCAACACTATTACCTTTTTCTTCTTGATATGTCCTTCTATCTTGAGAGTTTAAGGAGTGGTAATTCCTGCCAATGCATTACATGATATGGTTGGACTCATTTCTTCTTCTTCTAGGGTTTCTTC
Source organism: Pinus albicaulis (assembly GCA_034641835.2). NCBI lineage: Eukaryota > Viridiplantae > Streptophyta > Pinopsida > Pinales > Pinaceae > Pinus > Pinus albicaulis. Next base: position 199,065,553 of record CM076583.1, read on the forward strand.
CTAGTGTATATCTTCTACTTTTGAAGTTTCTTCTTCATTTTATTCCTCCTATTCAAAATCTATGTAAAATAATTTCTTCTTAATGCACTTATGACCTTTAGTGTATTTTCTACCACAACTGTAGAGAAGCCCTTTTGCTCTTTTTTCTTCCAATTTTTGTGGTGTCAACCATTTAGGTTGTGGAAGTCTAGGAGTAGCAACACTTCCATCTTTATAGATGTGAGTGGTAGGCTTCCTTGTCACCATAATTTTACATTCATTTTTTCTTTCCAACCTGAAAGCCTTCTCCAATGAATCAGGTTCCCAAACATGAACTTAATATTGGATGTTATTCTTTAAAGTCCCTATGAAGACATCAATCCTGTGTTCCACTGGGATATCATTTACCCTTATATTCAATTTTTGGAATTCCTCAATGTGCTCCGCCCCTGAACCCTTTTGTTTGAGATTTATCAATTAGCTAAAGAAGGTGGTGCTCTTTGTATCCTCATAATGTGCTATCATTTCCTCCATAAAAATTGACCAAGTGACAATGTTTTTACGGTAGCAAGGCGATCGATACCATAAAAATGTAATTTTTTCTAAATGTAAAATTGCAATGCATACCTTTTTTGTTTTTTTCACATTATTGAGATCAAAATATTTCTCCATCTGTAGTATCCATGTTACGGGGTCCTTGCCATCAAAATTCCTGATATCCATCTTTGGAATATGGTGGTTCTTCCATCCAACATTAGAGTTTATGAAATCACGATTAAAATTTATTTTGTTCTCATCATGAGTTTCCTCGACTATCTTTTCTCCATTAGGAAACACTTCTTGTATCAACTTTTCCAAACCTTCGATGTCTACTTCTAGATCATTCTTCATGTTTTCCATGTTGTCTTTCATTTTTTCATCGATCTTAGCTTCCATGTCATCCATCTTAGCTTCCATGCCCACTTCCATGCCATCCATCATAGCTTGCAAACCATTTATCTTAGCTTCCACATCTTTCTTCAAACCATCCATCTTAGTTTCCACACCTTTCGTTGAAACTTCCATTTCATTTTTTGTTTCTCTTTGCGATAGCGAAATATGGTGCATTTGCTCTTGTAATTTTGATATCTCATGTCATGTTTCTTCGTCTTCATGAGTCACAGTAGAGCCTTCTGAAGGCTTAATGGGTGTTGAATTCTTTTTATGGGGAATTTTAGAACCCAATACTAATATCTATTCTTCAATATGTCCTTGGAATAATCTCAAACTAATTTTTTTCAAATGAGATTTATGTAATTCGAAAAAAAATACACACATTTTTCTTTCTTTTGAGGAGCTCGATATTGAAACTGAATTATCTCTATGATTTCAGATCTTCGATATCTGAAATTTTTCCCTGAGGTAGCGATATGAATCCTTTTTTGAATGTCACAGGTCTCACCTAATCTGGATTCTTCAAGGCAAGGTTATGTCCAATCTCCCACAATGAACTAATTATGTACTGGTTCAGTAGGGAAAAATTGTATGAATTTCCACATGTCACTGTTTCCACCTTTGGCTCTACAATTGATAGATAGGAAACTACAGTCCATGTAATTCCAGCCATTTTTTACATAATTCCAATCCGATGCTCAGAGAGAGAGTTATGAAGATTCTCCCATGATCACCTCTTTGAGATGAAATTCGAGAGCCTGAAAAAGTCCCAACTTCCACAGATCATATCTCCAAAAATATTGCGAACCAAGCTTTGAAAGCTTGCCAAGATGTTCCTCGAGATTTTGGCTTTGCACTCTAAACATTTCAGCTTCAGAACCTTCGTAGAAAAAATGTTATAGTGAAACTTCCACAATGATCTTTTTTGTGTAGCGAAACCCTAGAATCCAAAGCTCTGATACCAAATGTTGTGAAACCAGCTCCAAAAATAGAAGAAAAAAGATATCAACACCTTATAAAAAAGCCACTTAGAGGGGGAAACCTCCAATACATTACATGAATGAACAATTTTTGGATGATACAAATGAAAAAACCTCCTTTCTATATATAGGAGTCCATGGGACCACAACGTAATCCTAGTGGGGCTATAATGTAATCCTAGCCGACCTAACAATAATAATTTAAGGGCACAATAATAACAATATGGGGGTTACAGGGGTGCAAAAATAACAATAAGGGGGTTACACTAATAAAAACAATGGACTATACTAGTAATATAATGACCTAACATAATTTTGTAGACAAAAGAACATACCTTAAGGTGCTAAAAATCAGATATTACTAGCCTTATATCTTTCAGGATGCACAGAATTATGTTAGGAGGTGTGATAGTTGGCAACATATGGGACAACTCAGTCAAGCTGATGAAATGCCTTTGCAGGCATAGGTAGTCCTCGAGCCTTTTGAGAAATGGGCTATTGAATTGGTTAGACCCTTTAACCCACCCTCCCAGAAAAAGGTCCACATCTTGGTCTGTATGGATTACATGAATAACTGGGTAGAAGCCAAGGCTATTGCAAAAGCAACAGATTAGGTGGTCTCAAGTTTTCTATTTGAAGAAATTTTTTCTCGTTATGGTACTCTAAGAGAGATTGTTTCAGATGTAGGAGCATAATTCACATCACACATGATAGCAAAGCTTATGCAGAAATATGGGGTCAAGCATAGGGCGACGTATCCATACCACCCCCGAGCAAATGGACAAGTGGAAAGCACAAACAAGACAATGGAAAATATCTTGACAAAAATTGTGGCATACCATCGTCGGGATTGGGCTCAGAAGCTACTTGAAGCTCTCTGGGTGTAAAGAACAACATGGTGGAATAAAATTGCGTTTTCACCATTCGAGTTGGTTTATGTGAAATCCCCATTGTTTCCAATAGAATTTCAAATAAGTACGCTTAGAACAAATATTGAAGTTGGTTTAGATCTATCAGATGCCCAGAAACACTAACTAGCCTAGCTCAATGAACTAGATGAAATTCATTCAATGGTTGTCCAAAGAACTACTGCTATTCAGCAGTAGAGAATAAAATGGCACGATAATTTTATTAATAATAAGGTGTTTCAGAGGGGAGATTGGCACTAATTTATGACTCCCGATTTAAGGATTTTAAGGGAAATATTTGCACTCCCTAGATGGGTCCTTATGAGGTGGACGTTGTATTTGATAATGGAATAGTTAGGCTAGTCACAATTGATGATACACATGCTTCATTCATAGCCAATGGACATCGCCTAAGATTATACCACCGCTCAGCCTGTAAGGATGCTTTCATCAAACAACTCTTTGAGAAATATGGTTTGAAGGTTATCAGTGTAGAGAACTCCTCCTCTGCATCCTTGGTCTAAAAAAAAAAAACTAAACAAAAAAAACTAAAAAATAAGAAAGAAAAAAATTAAAAAATAAAAATAAAAAAATAAAAGAATAAAGAATTATACTGTTACTATTTATCTTGTTGACTTTTTGTAGGAGTTACTACGAAGGAGTAAAATTCAAAGAAAAATTTTCCTAAGTATCGATTATTGCTACTCATGATGTTATTACTCGATTGCTGCTACTCATGATGTTGTTACTTAATCACTGCTACTCATGTGTTGTTAGACGGTTGCTGCTACTCATGGTGCTATTATGTGGTTGTTGCTACTCATGATGTTGTTACACGATTGCTGCTACTCGCAGTGTTGTTACTCCGGATGCTGCTACTCGCAGTGTTGTTACTCCATATAATCATTAAAATTGTATTGGGATCTGTAACACATCCTTCCCACTCCATATGAAATAATTTCTATTTTTTTTTCACCGAACGAACCATACTTTTTTTAATGATTTTTATCAGTTTTCGAGAATTACCATCCGTATTTACCATTACCACCTTTCATTTTCACCATGTTTTTTTTCAAAATTTGGTATCCACCTTTTCTCCCAATGGTCTGCTGTTCCAAGAAGTGATGTTACGAGTCCCCACAGTATGGGTGGACTGGTTGTGTGGCATGAGCCTAAAAATACAACTTCGGTCCGCATTAATCCAGAGGTATGGCAAAACTTTGTCAATGCATGGTGGGATACCTACTTTGATAGATTGCAGGGGTTTGACATGGGAATCACTATGGATTTTGCACTTAATTTGGAAGAGAATCACTTGCGGGTCAGAGGACTAGAAGTTCCTGTCACAGAAGAGGAAATTGGAGAAGTTAGCAGGCTGAGACAGGAAGGGCAACAATGGTTTTCTCGGAGAGTTTCTCTTTCGGATTTTCCAAAATTATTCTTACAGGTAGGGGAAAGTGTCGTTCAATTGGATAGAGTATATGCACACAAGATTGTTCCTTATCCTTAAAAAGAAGTCACAGGTTTTGTAATGAAATACATAACTTGCGAAGGCCAGTCCACAACACTGTTTAAATATCATTTTAAATTTCTAACGCACCTTCAATTTCCATAGGCTCAGGTGCATGCCTTAAACATGCCCTTCTTCCTATTGAAACGGTTGCAACACATGGCACAATCTGCTTGGTGTTCACGTCGGATGCCGGCAGTGCTCTCCAACCATGGATTGGTGAATTTACTGGTCATGCATGCAATAAAAATATTTCAGGTCTCCTGGGTAGAAATTTGTGGATCCTCAGAAGAAGAGGTAGAAATCATTATTTCTACCAGAGAAGAGGAACGAGTCTCTCTAGGTGGTTTATCAGAGGAAGAAGAACATTCGGAGGGAATTGATGAAGAGGAACCTGAAGAAATGGAAATGGAGGTTGATCAGGTGGAACTTGAAGAAGTGGAAATGGAAGTTGATCAGGAAGAGCCCGAAGAAATGGGAATAGAGGGGATAATAGGTGGCACAGTCGAGGGTGCCACACAAGAACTAGCTCACTAGAGGAGCCCACAGATGAGGGAATTATGGATATCGTGCGTGAACTCGAGACTATCATACAGTCGTTGACTTTTTTCAATAAATAATATGAAAGTGAAATGGAAAATAGAGGGATGGAAAGTGATGTTGTTTTTCAAGAAACAACATCACCTGCCCGAGTAGATATGGATATTGAAACAATTGGGGGTGTTTCACATGAACCATCCCCGATTCAACTAGAAAATGGAAACATAGAAGTAATTCATGAGGAAAAGGAAGATAGAGAAAGAATAAACTGCGAGGTCGATACTGTCCCAAAAGAACCAGTATTGATCTCAGAAGAAGAAGTAATGCACATAGGACAGGAGGAAAAAATGGAAACAACCCTCGGAATCGACGCTTGCCACAAGAACTAGCATCGACCCTACTGAAGTAAAAACGCATGAAAATCTAGCTCAAGTTGGAAACATTGATGATGAAGTCACTCCCTGCTCTCCGTTATAGTCCATGATGCCGAGAGGGGTGAGGGGATTCCTCTCACCCCAACGATTAATGAAGGAAATAGCTATTCCACCAGTGCTTAAATTTTTTGACCTAGGAGAAGACATGGACAATATCAGCCTAGTAATTGTTGAATCTTTGTTGGAGCACTGAGAGGCTTGCAAAGAAGGTAGGGTTCCTATGGAAACACTAGAACACAGAGTGGTCGATGGGAACACTGACCAGACGGCAGGAGTCCCTAAAGTGAATATAGAGGAAAAAGCCCCTCGAGATAGGGAGCCCAGCCAGAAAGGCTTAACAAAAGAATCAACTGATAATACTGGCAATATTCTGCCACCTCCTGAGCTTGTCATAGGCCCAGAAACTGAATTTATTGTCAAACAGGAATGGATTGAACAGTGTGAGAAAAGAAGATTACCTCTCAAGAAGAGGTATCAATTGTAGTTTAGCGAAACCATGAGATTGAAAAGGGAGGTTTGCTAGTTGGAAAGGAAAGTTTCCCAGTTGAAAAAGAAGGTAAAAATGTACACATGGAGGGTAGTAAAGCCAAAAATTAAGGTCTCCTCTGTAGCTACACAGACTGTCTCAATTGAAGAGTTGTTTGAAGGACAAGAATTTTTCTTGGTTGCTGAAATCCAGAAGTGGTAGTCTGCTATGATTGACCATAAGAAAGGAACAATGTGAGTTTGAGAACAGGCTACCAGGATCATCACAGGATACATAGACCAGTTAGATAAGGCATGACTGAAGCAAGCTAAATAGAAGGCCAAAATAGAAGAATTGGAAGAACAAGTGTAGTTGTTGTAATCAGATAAGGAGAAGATGTTCTCCCTCACACAGAAGGTAATGGCTTGCAGACCTCCTGCACATAGCTATGCCTTATTCCTTCACGAACAATTTATTTTCTTTTGTTTTGAAATTATATATAAGGAGATTTGGTATGATATTGAGGACCCCATTAAATTTCTCCGTATTTTAAAAATTCATGATATCATAGGACAACACTTAATGTGCAAGCTCTACATGCATGGGTATTTCTTGATACATGATTAGTCTTTTAACCCGGTTCCATTTGTGGGGGACATTCATTTAAGAGCTTTTACCTCCTATGCCATCAATCATATTAAGTGGAGAAAGTCCTGTGACACGTTTGAAGAGAACCAAGTTGGAAGGCCAATAATGATGTGGAAGGAACATGGCCATTCATCAAACATTTATAACAAGAATTACACATTTATACAGATTGAGGGGCATAGAGAACACATGTTGGCAACCCAAAAATGTTGTTCTGACCTATATGTCAGACAGATTACAATGTTCTGTAAGGAAGCGCTGGACAGTTGTCAAAGAAGGTGGATGTTGTCATCCTTAGTTGTCAGAGGACAAGAGCCATTTGGCACACCTAACTTTGCACGGGCTTTAGAGAGGATGTCACGTTTTGTAGCATTCTTTCAGACCTATGGGGTGAGATGGATGGGGATGAGGTTTCAGTTTCCCCTTATTTGGTTTCCAGCCAAGCAATATACTCCTCCATACAACGTTGATCCAGATTGGTGGAAGGATGTTGTTTTGACGGAAGGTTATAAACCCCCTGGGATGGAAATGTCTGAAGAATATTATCTCATGTACCTTCATGCCAATCACAGTCAATTCAACACAGATCTGAGGAGACAAATATCTACATGAGGACATGTAGATAGACCAGTTGGGGTGAGATGTTGGGTACCAAATTTTTATACTTTTCTCTCCCATTTTCTCCCTCCTTTCTATCTCTTTGTGTCATTATTATTCTTAAACACATGAGTTAAACCCCTTTCTCTTAATTTACATGGGATATTTGATTAATGAAATAATATTCCAAGAGGTTTTACCTTTTTGCAAATGTTAACTTTGATATTCTTACATATCTAGAAAAAGAGGGAAGGTTATAGCTGTGATTCATGGAGCGACTCCTAATTCCCAACGTTGCCTTCACTTGCTGCTACAATACAATGGAATCCATTTCACCCCAATGACATGTCAGGATTTTTCATGGTTTCCTTTCGAAAATTAGGTTGTTGTTGCAACAAATTGTATAGTTGTAGATGTGTAGTTATTGGAGGAAATCTGTGATTTCCTAAATAGTTGTATAAAGAGGGCATGTGAGTTGTGAATTGGGGATAAGCCCAACACATACAGATTTTGTAACAATATATTCTGAAATTAATTGAATGCATAGCATTCTGCTATTTCAACTGTAATTTGTGAGTTCACCACAAGCCTGATTAGAGAGTTGGGCCCACTCTTTTGATCAGGTGATGTGTTACCTTTCTTTCGATTGATTTCATGTTTTGGTTTGATTCTGTTACTGTTGTTCCAGTGTGATATTTCAATTGTTGTGAATGTCTTTTTAATTCTGCAATCTATTTAAATTGTTGTTACAGTAGTCTGCGTGTTTATTGATTTAAGCATGTGATCTACAACAGGTCATGTGATTTCTCCTTCATATACTGTGTCGTTAGTGTTGAAATAACTAACGGCCTTAGTTTCATAATTTATGTCGAAAAAGGATTTGAATATTTTTCACATCCGGACACCAACAAGTGGCATGAAAAAGATGTGATGAACATGCCAATTCATCACACTAGTATTATTTACAAGGCCTATCTTCAGTGGGAGGAAGGAGACGAGTGGGGCTTAAGCTCTTGAAATTCCTATCCTAGGGTTTTCAAAAAAGATTTCAAGGTGATATATAGGAAAGACAAGGAATCTAAACAATAAGGCTACAAGAGAAAATGATGCATTGATCCAAGCAAGGAATGAACAATTCGACAAATTATGGAAAATCAGGCCTATGTCATAGACAGTTCCTTCCTTCAAATCTTGAATATTCCAGAATTTTTTTATGTAGTATTGATTGTCATAGTTATTTCTTTATTCTATGTTATTGGAAAGTACCTTAATCTCAACAAAAATTCATAAAAATATATTTTGGTTCTCTTTTGGTAATCTAAACTATATGTAACTTTTTCTTGGTTAATGAAAAGATCCACTAGCATTCAAAGAAAAAAGGTGGTTATTTTTAATCAAATATTAATAACTTTTATATGCCTAGGGATGATATTTAAATGATAAATTTTTTTACTAATTAACATAACTATATAAATTAAATGGCTCATAAACAATAATATACATCAAAAATCTCCATAAATGATCTCATATTATCAAGCTTAAAAAAAGAAAGCCACAAAAATTAACTAAATTATAACTTTATTTTAAACTCTTCCTCTTATTATTGGGTGAAGGCATGAATATGGGTTATACTTTCGTGAGAAACACGCTTGAAAATTTCAATCTCCCAAAAATTTGGCCGAACTTTTAAAATTAATTTAGCGGAACCTTTTCTCGTGTTAATCAAACTTATTCCTCCTTTTACATTGACGACAACGATAAGAAGATTTTCGTCCGAAGGCAGAAAAATCAGCATTAAAAGTTAGGCCAAAATTTTAACAAAGTTCGATGGAACTTCATTTTTATAAATATAGTAGCTCGTAGACGGCAAGAAGTTTTCGACCAATTTTCTTTTTGTCTATTTGGGGTGATTTTCTATTCACATGTTTGGCAATGACTATTGGAGAGAATTGGTAGTTTTTTTTTTTTTTCATGCGGAGTGCTGGGAGGCGCATTTTTCTCTTTTTTTGGCAGTGTGTTTATGTTTTTTTGCATAATTTATAATCTCTGTTTTCTTTTAGTGTTTGGAGGTTTTATCATCTTCCCTCCTTTGTGTCTCCTTGTGGTAGCGATGTGCTTGTTCATATTTTTCGTCCACTTTCTCGGTTCGATGTATGCACACAACGTATTCCCCTGAATTCGATGTGGTTTTTCATATCTCATATGGTTAATTGACATATGCTATTGGTCAAATTGGTGTTATATGATAGTAAAAATCCCATTCATTATGGTTATAATATTGACTTGGTATCCACATATGTCGTATTTGTGTTAGTATATGTATATGATAGCCCATATTATATGCACATGAGTCAAAGGATAGCTCTAGTATAGCCTACTCACAATGGCATTATATCAATAATAAACCTTAGCTCATAACTACATACACATCAATGAAGTAACCAAACTAACCAGTGTATCTCCATAATATATGTAAAATTATTGTATTCCATGTTCATGATTACAAGGAGAAGATATGCCTATTCAGTTAATATGGAAGGAAGGTTACTAATAAAAGCTTTCATGTTTAGACCGTGAGTCAAATCATTCCCATAACTATGAAAAATTGATCTTGAACTGAATAATCTTAAGCTTCTAGGTTGATGAGGTACAGTACACCCATGAGCTTTATCATTGTGTCCTTAGTATAAGCATGTAAAAGCTTTGTATTCAATTACTCTAGTTATGATGGTGTCTAATTACCGTGAAATAAATAATCAATAATAAGGGAAACCTAGAAGACTATTTCTCCATATTTGAGATGCTAATATACTCTGAACAAGTAGAAGCTTACTATGAGACCAATATGATTCCCAAATTATGTAAAACATAGCTTACAAGCAATGGAAATCAATCATCTTATGATACATGGATACTATGATGAAAGTGGTAGTACTAAGTCATATTCAACTTACAATATTTGCTAATTTCTATCATTCCAGTCATTTTATTAGTATTTATTACTAGTTATAGCATGAAGATTGGAACCATCAGTATTTTCATATTACTTCATATTGATACAAGTTGTAAGCAGCTCAACTTAGAGGTTAGCTGTGAGTAGTTTACCCTATACATATCAATTATATCATCTTTTGGACACGTTAAAACTTAGTAATGGTAATAATAGACATATATAACCTTTATGAACACAAAGTTGATCTATAGATACTTATGGGCTTAATACTAAGATAAATCAAGTTATGCCATTAACGAGAGTAAGTGATAAATGGTGTTATTAATTGCACCACCTGTATTACTAGTAATCATAGTTTCCATATATCTTATGTTACCATGTCTGTCGAGTGGTATCAAAGATCTTGAGGTCATTTTAGTTTCTAGATGTAGCCATGAACAAAATGAAAAATGCCATGTTTACTACCTTGTGGTTGAAAATATTATGCCAGCAACTCGAGTCACTCTTTAGGCTCTCTAGTGCATGTAATTAGTTTCGCTAATAATATAAAAGCCTGCCACAAAGATGAAAGAAATATTTTAAAATACAAATGGAAAATAAACTATTTTTAAAGAAACATAATCTATTTGTTGGGATCATTTATGTTTTGCAGGGAGCACCATAAATGGAAAAGATAGGTCTAGAACCAATACAAATAAAAACATAAGAATGCACATAAAAGAAAATTAACTTAAATGATGTATCATGTGCAACCTTGTTAATTAAGTGGAAAGAATGCATGGTTGAACACTTCATTGGCTGAAATTACTGGTCATTTGCAGACTAATTAATAGAATACATTAATATGATCCCTACCTTTCTGCAACTTTATAACATACTACTACAATTACCTTGAGAGAACATTAGTGTGGAAAAAAGGAAGCTTCCCTACTTTCGAACAATATAAGGTTAAACGTGCATCGTTTTTGGAGTTTTCTTGAAATGGTTTCTACTATATTTGGTACATATTGGTATTGACACACATTGAAATGGCATTTGGTTTGTTGTGTAGCCACCATAATTCGTTCCCAATATAGTGTTCAACTCTAGCCAAATATTTCTTTGCAAAGGTTTCCTGATCACGTTTCTTCTTAATCTCTTCAAACATAATTTATGATTAGGCTTTGCTACAATTTTATCTTTCAAATCCAAGCTTGAATATGAATTTTCTATTAGTGCATTTCCTTATTGAGTTTGTGCTTCTAGATTTACAATCTATGAGGCCTTCCATTTGACATTTATTTCAAAAAATTTAAATTGTTGTTGAATTATTGCTAAATATTCTCTAAACTTCTAAATATGCTCTACATCTAATCCTTCTTTGATTATTCTAAATAAATAATTAATGCTTTGGAGGCTAAGCTTGCTAACAAAGAAGATTCTATCTCTTCATTGAATTTATGAATGAATTTTCCAAATTAACATTTTTCTCCGATAGGAAAACGATTTTTATCTAAGAATTTTGATTTCTTTATCCTTTTCTTTTAGAAAAGATGAAATTATAGTTTTATGCTTTGAATCTTCAGAAATTTAACAATTAATTTATACTTTAAATCACTAATATAGTTTGAACAAGTAGAAGCTTACTATGAGACAAGTGTGATTCCCAGCTTAAGTAAAACACAACTTACAAGCAATGGAAAAGTAACTTAGGATACACGGATATAATGATGAAAGTGGTAGTATCAAGTCATATTCAACTTATTGTATTTTCTTATCTCTATCATTTCGTTCCAGTCATTTTATTAGTATTGAATACTAGTTATAGCATGAAGAGCGTAATAATCAATATTTGCATATTACTTCATATTCGTACAGGTTGTAAGCAACTCAGCTTAGAGCTTAGATGTAACTAGTTTACCCTATACATATCACTTGTATCACCTTTTGTACATGTCATAGCTTGCTAATGGTAATAATATACATATATAACCTTTATGAACACAAATATGATCTATAGATACTTATGGGATTAATGCTCATATCAATCAGTAGTAATGCCATTAATCAGAGTAAGTGATAGACGATGTTATTCATTACAACACCTGTATTACTAGTAATCATGGTTTCAGTATCTCTTATGTTACCATGTATGTCGAGTGGTATCAAATATCTCAGGGTCCTTTTAGTTTCTAGATGCATCCATGAAAAAAATAAAAATGTCATGTTTACTACCTTGCAGTTGAAAAGATTATGTCAGGAGCTCGAATCATTCTTTAGGCTTTCTACTGCATTTAATTAATTTCGCTAATAGTATAAAAGCCTTCCATAAAGATGAAAAAAATAGTTTAAAATGAAAATTTAAAGTCAACTATTTTTAAAGAAACTCAATCTATTTGCTGGGATCATTTCCGTTCTGTAGGGAGCACCATCAATGGAAAGGTATATGTCTAGAACTAATACAAATAAAAACATAAGAATGCACATATCAACAAATTAATTTAAAGGATGTATTGTGTGAAAAATTGTTAATTAAGTTGAAAGCATGCATGATTGGAACCCTTCATGGGCAGAAATAACTTGTCAAGGGCATACCAATTAATAGAATACATCATTATTCTCCCTTCATTTCTGCAACCTTATAACATATTCCTACAATTACCCTGAGAACGTACTAGTGTGGAAAAAATGACACATCCCTACTATAGAACAATATAAGCTCATACATGCATCATTTTTATTGTTTTCTTCAAATGGTTTTTGCTGTATTTGGTACATATTGGTCCTCACACACATTGAAATGGCATTTTATTTTTTGTGTAGAAACCATAATTAATTCCCAATGTAGTGTTCAAATCTGGCCAAATATTTCTTTGCAAAGTTTTTATGATGAAGTTTCTTCTTAATCTCTTCGAGCTTAATTTATGATTAGCCTTTGTTATGATTTTTGACATTTATTTCAACAAATTTAAATTATTTTTGAATTATTGCTAGCTATGCTCTAAAATTATGAATATTCTTTACATCTAATCATTCTTTGATTATTTCTAAATCAATAATAAATTCTTTAGAGGCTAAGCTTGCTAACAAAGAAAATTCTACCTCTTCCATGAATTTATGAATGAATTGTCCAATTTAACATTTTTCTCTTACAGGAAACTTGACTTTTTATCTAAGCATTTTGATTTCTTTGTCATTTTATTTAAGGAGAGATGAAATTATAGTTTTATCCTTTGAATATTGATACATTTAACAATTAATTTATACCTCAAAACACTAATATAGTCTTAACAAGTAGAATTTTACTATGAGACTAGTGTGACTCCCACCTTAATTAAAACACTTCTTACAAGCAATGGAAATCAAGTAGCTTATGATACATGGATACTATGATGAAAGTGGTAGTACTAAGTCATTTTCAACTTACTGTATTCACTGATCTCTATCATTCCATTCTATTCATTTTCTTATTATTGATTACTAGTTATAGCATGATGAGTGTAATCATCATTATTTTCATATTACCTCATAATGATACAGGTTGTAAGAAGCTCAACTTAGAGCTTAGGTGTAAGTATTTTACCCTATACATATCGCTTATATCACCTTTTGTACATGTTACAACTTAGTAATGGTAATCATAGACATATCTAACCTTTATGAACACAAAGCTGATCTATATATACTTATTGGCTTAATACTCAGGTCAATCAATAGTAATGCCATGAATCATAGTAAGCGATAAACGGTGTTGTTCATTACAGCACCTGTAATACTAGTAATCATAGTTTCCATATCTCTTATGTCACCTTGTCTGTCAAGTGGTATCAAATATCTCAGGGTCCTTTCAGTTTCTAGATGCAACCATGAACAAAAAAAAAAATGCCTCGTTTACTACCTCGTGGTTGAAAATATTATGTCAGCAACTCAATTCACTCTTTAGGCTCTCTACTGCATGTAATTAACTTCGCTAATAATATAAAATCCTTCCACAAATATGAAAAAAATAGTTTAAAATGCAAATGGAAAATCAACTATTTTTAAGGAAACACAATCTATTTGTTAGGATCATTTCCATTCTGTAGGGATAACCATCAATGGAAAAGTATAGGTCTAGAACCAATACAAATAAAAACATAAGAATGCACATAACAAAAAAATAATTTCAATGATGTGTCATGTGCAACCTTGTCAATTGAGTGGAAAGAATGCATGGTTGGAACCCTTCATGGGCTGAGATGACTCATCAAGGGTATACCAATTAAATAATCTACAAAAAAGAGAAGCTAAATGTTGTTGTAGATGCACTCTCAAGAAAGGATGAAGAGGTGGAAGCATTGCTTTGTGCCATTTCAATTATCCAACCATATTGGATAACCGAAACAAGGGATGAATGGAAGAAGGATGAAGAAGTGTGGACCCTCATTCAAAAGTTGCAGCAAGATCCTAGTTCATCTAATACATTTAGTTCGAAAAATGATTCCTTATGGTACAAAGATCTCTTATATATTTGCAAGAATTCCCAACGAAAACAAGAGATTCTTTTGGAATTGCAAAATTCCCCTTTAGGAGGGCACTCGGGATTTTTAAAAACTTACCACATGGTGAAGAAAGAATTCTTTTGGGATGGCCTTCAATATGGTATTCAAAATTTTGTGGCAGAATTTTTGGTTTGCCAGGAAAATAAAGTTGAGACAATTAAGACCCTGGGTCTTTTACAACCTTTATCCATTCCAAGTCAACGTTGGGAGGATATTTCAATGGATTTTATCATAGGTTTACCTAAGTCTGAAGGAAGGAGTGTCATCATGGTGGTAGTTGATAGACTTACCAAGTATGCACACTTTTGCATATTATCTCATCCATTTAAAGCGAGTACAGTTGCTACTACATTTATGGAAATAATTCAAAAACTACATGGAAACCTGAAGATTCTTGTAAGTGACAGACATCCTATTTTTACAAGAAATTTTTGGACAAAATTATTTTCTTGTTTGGGTACTCAACTAGCTCATATCTCATCTTATCATTCTCAATCCGATGGTCAAACATAGATAGTAAATAAATTTTTGGAAGGATATCTTTGTTGTTTTGTATCTAATAATCAAGCATAATGGTTCAAGTGGTGACCTCTTGCTGAATGGTGGTATAACACTTTCTTCCATACGACAGCAAAAATGACCCCATTTATGGCACTTTATGGATATCATCCACTATATATATCACATCTTCTTTAAGGGAAAATGCTAGGGTATAAGCAGTGGAGGATCACATAGAGCATCAACAAGAATTTCTCCAACTCTTAATGGATAACCTAAATTTGGCACAAAATCGAATGAAACAACATGCAGATCAACATCGCAGTGAGAGAAGTTTTGATGTGGGAGACTGGGTATTTTTACAGCTACAACCATACAAAAAAATGTCCCTCAAGCAAGCTAAGAAGGATAATAAATTATCGCCAAAGTACTATGGTCCCTACAAGGTTTTACAAAATATTGGTACTATGGCATAGAAATTGGAGCTTCCTCCTTCTTCGCGAGTGCATCCAGTTTTCCATGTTTCATGCTTAAAAAAGGTTATAGGGGACAAAATTCTAATTCAAACAATATTGCTAGAACTTGATGAGGAAGGAAAAACCATATTAGAACCTGAAGAAGTCATGGAAACAATAACTAAACAACTATGAAATCGATCAATTTCAGAGTATCTCATTAAATGGAAGAACTTACCCACTGAAGGTTCTACATGGGAGGATAAGAATTTAATACAAAGGCACCCGGAGCTACTCAAGCATCAAGGACAACACTTTTTTGAAGGAGAGGATCATGTTAGGTCCCAATATTACTAGTATAGTCCCTTATTGTTGTTAGTATAACCCTCTTATTGTTTGTGTTGTACCCTTGTAACCCCCATATTGTTATTATTGCACCATTAAATTATTATTGTTAGGTTGGCTAGGATTACATTGTGGCCCCATGGACTCCTATATATAGAAAGGAGGTTTTTTCATTTGTATCATCCAATAATTGTTCATTTATTTAATGTAATGGATGTTGCCCCCTCAAAGTGGTTGATTTCTAAGGCATTGATCTTTCTTTTCTTCTATTTTTGGAGCTGGTTTCAGAACAATAAAACTTAAAAAAAATTGAAACATGATATGACAAAAATCTTTAAAATACCATAATTCTTTTCACCCAACAGGTTGAGAATCAAAGTAATCTTAAAGCTATAGGATGGTTTAATTAACATGAGTATACTTATGAGTCATGATGATGGCATTCCGGGTATTTTTTTTGCATGAAAACTTGCATATATTTGGCATAGGTGAAATTTGAGTAATATATAGATGATTATGGGCCTAAAATGATTATAGTTCCCACAAAATAAAATTCATCAGTCGAAATGAAACAGTTGAGTTCAAATGGAGATCAAACTATACGGCATTATAGGGAAACCGAGTCAAAACCTTTGGCTTGTAAAGGCTTCATAATCGAAGACATATTTTCCTAAAATCAGAATTTTCCTGAATTCAGAAATATTTTTCTAAAATCTGTCCCATGGAATAGCTTGTACAACAAGAGAAGGATACGATTGAGTATGACCAAGCGATTTTCATGTAGGAAGATCGAGCCACTCTGTTTCCTCTTCTCCTTTCAAATAAATCACATCGAGCATGTTTCAACTTATTCTTCTCTTATTTGAGATAAGCATCATACCTCCAAAATAATGTAATAT
The DNA here is from genome assembly GCA_034641835.2 of Pinus albicaulis. Taxonomy (NCBI): domain Eukaryota; kingdom Viridiplantae; phylum Streptophyta; class Pinopsida; order Pinales; family Pinaceae; genus Pinus; species Pinus albicaulis. Next base: position 199,082,218 of record CM076583.1, read on the forward strand.
GACACTAGATAATATTCAAACTAGTTATTTGTATTCAACCACTAGCAAGAATTTAATTTTCTATCTTATCACTTTAGTCTTCAATGTTGTTCACTTTACTGAGTTTTTTCTACTTTGGAAAATTTTTCCTATGTTGTCAACATTTTTTTACATGAGTAAATAAATTTGAACGCTATCCCTCAAAGAGAATAATAGCGGTCCATATTCTACGCAAAAGGTGTTCGATGTTTAGTTTTCCTCCTTTGACCAGGTGGATATTTGTAGATAGATAGTCACTCTAAACTATAAAAAATAATAAACACAACCAACAGTGTGATTTTGGTTGGTTGAACTTGGTTTTTTTGTAGACACAAAAGTCCCAAACACTCTCAGTTACAACAATAGGTTGATCGCGTAGAACTATTTTGTCTTGATGGAGGTGAGGCCTATTTTACTCTTTTCCTTGACAAGAATAGATTGATAAATTCATCTCTGGTGCAATAATAATTCCAGAGAGATAAAGGAGAATATTCTATTTAGAGTAAATAATATTTGATAAATTCAATAAATGTAGAGAGATAAAGGAGAATATTCTATTTAGAGTAATAAAATGGGACACTTTTAATATTCCTGTGACAACTATTAAAACTATTGAGGATTAATAATCTCAACAATCTTGCCAAGAAGAACTTCATAATATAATGTCTATGAGTGTAATAAAAATAAAAATTGGACATGTAATTTGAACCATTTAAGAAAATGATACTTGTGAGACAAATGTTACCTCCACATCTATGGCAATTGGAGACCAAGGCACAATTCAATTGTTATGCATAACCAGATCATGTGAATTGTATACCAAGCAACAATTCAGTTGTTATGCATAACCAAATCATGTCATGACTCCCACAGGTCCTTTCAAAAGTAATGGCAGGTTAGTCCCTACTTGAGTAGTGGCATGACAATGGACTATTATTACTACGCATTTTTCTTTGGAAAACAATATGTGTTTTCTTCATCTTGTCTCTTAGCACCATTGATTTTTACCTACCAATCATGCAACATATTAATAAATATCTGAAATGATAACTTTATTTATTTTTACTGACCAGTCATGCAGCAAAAATTAATAAAGATATGAAAGGATTCCTTGTACAGGTTTCAAGTTAAATAGTGAAACCCTTAATTTATCAACTTATTTCATCATTCATGTTATTGTAATTACTAAAAGGTTAAGGAGGTTTCAATATTTAAGGTTTATTAAATATATGTTTTATTTCAACATAGAAAAAACATACAAGTAACCGAGTTAGTTGTTGAAAGTACCACTTTGTTGTGCATTATGTAATCATCAATTTTTTCCATAGTTGTAGTAGTGTTTGTGTATCAATGGTGTACCAAAAGAAACTTCTTTAGTAGTCGGTTATTCCTTGCAAGGAAATATAGACAAATTTTTTTTATTGTTAGTGAACAAAAAGGGATAAAAAAAGCATTGAAAATCGTGAAAACAATTCATATACAAACATAAATAAAACAAAGAGATAAATACACAAATAATGTGTAATGAAGTAAAAATGGCTAAAACATTATGTAAAGTGACTCCCTTTATTGATTGTTGGTGGTATAATATGAATGAAATAGATGAATACTAAACACCTTAAGAGAATTCCTTGCACTGTGGTGCTAAAATATCGTCAACAAGGAGGTTAGTTTCCTTAATATATTTGAAAGCTTCTCTCTCTTAAAGAAGTATGAAGAATATCTCAATGGTATTTACTCTTCTTACACTAGAATGATGGATTTCTGAGAATCAATTTGGCCAAAATATTAATGCTCTACCTCTTTAGATTTAACAAAAAAATATAGGATTCATTTGATAGCAATCATGCCAACATAACATTTCCTTATTTTAGGCTCTCCAATGACCTCTTTATATACAATTTTGTGAATCCTTCATCCCTCTCTTCGTTCATGAATGAAAATAACTCATGAGTAGGAGAAGAAAATCCTTTTGAGGGCTGCATATCTTCAAGGTGACTCAAATTTGATTGTCCTTCATTATAACATGTTAGGGAATATAATATTCCATGTCTAGGAAGTGGTCCTGAATTATTGATCCAGAATTTTCATTGACCCTGCAAATTTTGAAGAAAAAGCCACACAATTCTAATTTTAGCCTTTAAATGGGCCACACATCTAAATTTTTTATACAAGACCTTTTAATAATTTTAATTTTTTATTCTTCATAATATCTTTAGCTGGAAAGCCTTCACCTATATGATCTGTTGGACAACTTTGGGTACCTTTTGGATTATAGAAACATGTGTAAAATTTTCTGGTGTGAACAGTTTCCCCTTGATCTATGAGGTTAGGAGTAGGAAGTACATCACATTTTCATTTCCAATTAAGAACATGATCAACTTCTTGATAAAGAGAAAAACTTGCTTCAAAGATGAATAGGGGAAAACCTTGACTTAGGATGATGATATCCATGCTCTTAAAAAAGTGTCTATACGAGGCGTGCATATCCCATGCTAATTATGACGACTAGTAACTAGATATTATAATCATACATGAAATATTCATTTCAAATCAGTAGTCAAGTGGTTGATGTGTTGATGGTCAGTGATGATAACTCCTTACGACCTAAATAGTGTTTCTGACACATAGAATGAATCAATCACCCCCATGTATCAAGAAGATTTGAAGCACTATTGAGTGAGGTGTTAATGGATACATAAGTCTTTGAGTGCAGGTACCTCCCACATGTCAAAATTTAAGAACTTCTGAATGAGGTGCTAAGCGTTGTGTGGGTATTTGACTGAACGAGAGAACTGAAACAGTCATGAAGTACGATACCACCCTGACATGAAAGATTATTTTCGTGTCAAATTTTAGGGATACATATGACATCAATGAGAAAATAGTAGCTCCCATTATGCCACCCGAGGATGTCCATTAATGGGGGGAGGCACCTACGGTACTACCTCAATCCTGGAGGATGGGTGCTGAAGTCGACAGGAAATAAGCATCAACTGATCGATGTGTTGAATCAAGGAATCATGATGGAGAGATATTACTATAATATCGAATGTAAATAAGGCATGATAGTGAAAGTCAATAGTATTAATGGATATGATAAAATACTTGAGGTTGGAGCTATAATCTGAGTGGTGTCAGTCAAACAATTCTTGTGCAGAAAGTGTTGGGCATAGCCCAACTTGGCCTAGATTTTTGCAAAGAACTCCATATTTTGAGGAGTGTAGCATGAAGTGGAACATGCAACGAAGCATTATAAATACAACGCGCGGTGAAATATGTGCTTTGGGGTGGGTTGAACCCCGTATTTTTTGTAATTTGAACTATGTTGTAAAGAGTTTTAGGTTATATTTACTTGTTTTGGGGAGCGCATTGTATTTGGACTGTTGTATTGTAATTATGTAGCCCTTTGATGTAATAATATATAAAGGGTTGAATTGATATGTTTAGGAGATAAACATGACATGATAGATGGTTAAGGGAAAGTAGTGATCTGTATTTTGTAGTGAAGGGAATGCTGTGTAGTTGAGTGCGCAAGGGCCTCGAAAAATTCTGCAGCTTAGTGCATAGGTAAAGGAACTGATTATACTTAAAGATTCATGATAATAAAGAAGAAATTTGGGATGGTATGTTCTTATGTGCTTTTTGTATATATTTTCGTAATATATCTTGTTACGAAGTAGTCAGTACAGTTACATGATATTCCAACACAGTAATAGTTTATTGGTTTATATGATATGTTTATGTGATTAATTGAATTTGGCGAAGTAATTTATGAGTTGTAAGCAGAAGATAATAGAAAAAAACCACATCTTCTAGTCCCTCAAGGCTGCAGAATATTTTTTTTTCATCCACCCATAATCACGTTTGGTGAGTCTGTGATCAACTTATAGGTCATTTCCGAAAGGGCCACCGGTCAAGGGTTTTGTTTGTGTGCAATAAGGTCAAAAACTGAGTTAGCCCAAATCAAACCAAGAAAATTTTTTGTTGCTAGGAACAAGATCTGTTTGAGGGATATGTGGATGTGGCATCTTTCGAAGAAGGAAATTCAAGATTAGATATTCCTAAAAGAGAGAGAATTTTCAAATCAATAAAACAAAAATCCTCCTCTCACATCCAAAGCTTGGTTATAGAATTATATTTTCACAGAGCAATACAAAAGCTTCTTTCGTTCCTTTCGTATTGAGCTATATGAGTGGATATCAAGGTTGACTAAAAGAAGGGATTGTTTTAAGAATGACAAACCTATGGCGTGAACTCATAAGCTGATACAATGACACAAGAGCACTAATTGTAGGATTTCAAGGGTTTCTGACTTCTAGATCGATAACATATTGGGAGGATTCTTTACTAAGTTTCTAGTAGACGTGAATGTGTCCTACAACGAAGTAAACTGAATATTCTTCAAAGGACCGCGAGGTAAGTATTTGAAATATTTGAAAATGTGGATTAATATGCTTCTGTATGAAAGGGGTGTTTTAAAAATGTAATCAGATTGCTAGTTTACTTATGTTTGGGAGAAGAGAAAGTAAATTTGAGCAAGAGAGCGGCACAACGTGAAGTGGAAAGAGATATATAGAAGATACCAGAAAGAGATATTGAGGACAAGATCTGAGGACCTTTGTAGAGACTTATTATAGCCCTTTGTTGTTTGAATTTGAAAGTGAAAAGTAATAATGCTATCTCGAGGAACATTCACAGTACTCCCCCTTTCAGCCTGAGAGTTTGAAAAATCCAGAATCTAGCAATAGGCAGGGTAGCTATGGGTATCCTACTCCCCCTACCCCTCCCATCCCCCATCCCTCTCCCCCTCCCCCTCCCTCTTTCCCCCCAAGAAGAGGTATGGTTAATGATATTAAGCTACATGTTTTCATATGAACTAGAACAGAGGATCTAGAGAAGTTTTTTTTATGCTAAGTTGTATGGACCGTGAAGTAGGTCAATGATGAAAATATAAATAAGGCGCAAATCGTTATGACACATCATATAGAATTAACATGGAATATGAAGTATGCAAAAAATCATAACAAAACTTTTGCAGATATCAAAACAACGATGGTAGGAGAGCTTAGAAAGTCGAAGTCTCAGTTGCACTTCAACACTGCACTGACAGAAATAAAATAGAAGCCTACTGAGTATGTTTTGGAGTTAGATCATAAATTTAAATTTTTATTGGATCAGGTGAGCTTCGACATATCTCTATAGCACCACTTCATCACTGAATTGATAGAAATCAAATAGAAGCCTATTGAGTCTATTTTGGAGCTAGATCATAAATTCAAGTTGTTATTAGATCAAGTGAGCTTCAACATATCTCCACAAAAAAATTAAGAATGGTTTATAGTTGCACTGCTACCGCATATCAGTTTGGCATTGATGCAACAAAATATAGGAACTCAAGCCGAAGTTCTCAATATTGCATTGAATTTGGAAGCTTCGTTTACAAAATATACAAATGCAGATATGTAGCAGATTCAGAATCAGATGGCGAATAATACCATACATATATAAGAAATGAACTTAGAGAAGATGTATGGTGTACGAACTAATAATCAGAGGGCCATTTGAAAGAAAAATTCCCTGTTTGGAGTGATTACATGATTGGTGGAACACCTAATACCTTGAATGCATGCCCTAGCCTATGGTGCGAAATATGTAAGGCTAAAGGACAACATCAATCAGAAGAGTGCTAATTGTTATATAAATATGCGCATACTCCAAGGAATTTATTCTACGAATTCTGTAAATCGGTAGGACATGATGAGAATAATTTTCAAAGTTATGACCTAATGATGGAGTAGAATGCTGACACTTATAGAATTAAATTAGAAAAGCATGGAAATGAGGACAATGGAAAATATGGTGGTCAAGGAGATTACTAAGGAATAGGTCGGGGAGGTAGAGCTCATCAAGGACGTGGTTCTATCATTTGTTATAACTATGGCCATATAGGTAATTTTTCAAGAGACTGTGAGAAACCCACTACGAGATGTAATTATTATAAATATTTGAGCAGGTAATTCAATAATGTCTTGTACTAACAGTGAAGATGAAAGAAAAAAATGAAGCAACATCTGATGCAGAATATTCAAATTATTACTGCTAAAAAGAGGATTCACGAACCTCGAATTATTATTGTCACTAGAAGTGGAGTTGTGATAAGTAGTTATAAATAATATGAAAATAAGGAATTTGAAAATATAAGTGCATGGGTTAGAAAGAATCTAGAGAAAGTTCCTATTTTTTATATTCATAAAGAAAAAGGAGTATTCATGAAATAAATGTGAATTTTTATGGATGTTCGAGCTTCGACTTCTAATGCACAACCAAATACTGATAAGAAATGCAATTGCGATGTACCATCAGCTTCGATACATTACAGAGCTCTGACAGAGGATCGATCTATGATAGAAGAACAAGGTGTGGCAATCCAAGTAAGTATTTTGAGGTTTCTTCTATAGACTTGTATGAAATTGTTAAGGGATCAAAAGTTTGTATAAGGGTTTCAGGAGTTGATAATTCTTGTGCATCAAAATTAACACTGCGAAGTGAGATGCACACACTTAATAATTTGCATCTATAGAAGAGAACCAAAAGAGAAATGAGGCTCATAGTGTAGATAGGACAGTATGAGATGGATCAAGTGTAATATTCCCATTTTAGCACATGGCTAAATGGAATATTAAAATTTTTCTTTTATCACCTAGCAGCTAAATAAATGGGTTAGGGAACCCATTCTTATTGAAGACATGAATAAAATCCCTCATAGTGTGAAATGTATCATCAGATTAGCTCGATTTTGCACCCTCAAGTGTGAAAAGGGGCAAATTCATGAAGACAAGGTTAGGTTTGACCAAGTCAATAGCGCTGCCATAAGAGGTGTAGCTTACTTTAGGAGACAATGCAGTGTGAATGAGGAAGAGGATATTTGGTGGAAAAAGCCAAAATGGATGGGGCCCATGGAGAGAGAGATTTCACTTGTTTAAAAGGAGGGCAAGGAAACCAATGTTTCTTATGCTTGGATTAATCATTTCATGTCTATTCAGACATTGTGCATTATTTTGCTGTTTAGCAAGAGTTGCCGGGAGGAATTCTTGTTTAGTATTCCTTCTCCTTCTTGCGAGGCCTCTTGAAGGATTGTTCTTCATTCTCCATATCTCTTGGCTTAAGGACAAAGCTTCTCCTTTCAGATACTACATTATTTCTGTTCAAGTATAACGCAGTGTTTCTGGGGTGTTACAGTGGAGGACACCATACACCATTTCCTTGGCTCCTCTGTTAGAGGAGGGAGCTTCTATTCCTCTGGGAGGTTATTAAGGGAGATCCAAAAGCATATTATAGATCATTGGCATCAGTCCAAGCATTTCTCTTCACCAACAGTGCAGTCCCTTCTCTAGACTGCGTTATTTCTAAGTGTATTTGCAATGGGGATTTGATCGACATGTTTGGAGGGTGAGATATTAGGTGAGAGGATCATTATTTCACTCTAGAGATCCTTTGGATGAGATTCAGTCATCTATTGCAGCATTATCAACTATCTACATCCATTTCCAGTTTTGAGTTGTAGCTGCTGCCCAACAACTCTAGCATTTCTGCATATTTTCCATTTTGTACTTATTGCAGCCAATCCTCTCAAGGATTATGTATTGTATGTTTCCAGGGGTTGATATCTTGCTCCCCCTTCTTTATTTGAGCCACATATTGCTGTATCCATGTATCGACATTATTTGCAGCATTTCTGCCTCATGGATTGCGCAGTCATAGCCAGGGCCTCTTTTATATAGCAGTATTTCTCCATATTTCGTGTATATGTTTTATTGAGGCTGCATTGCCTAGCTTGAGAAATCCTTCCTTTCAAGATTTTGTATACATTATTGCTACTATAATCTAATGTGATGGTTATGTGGATTTTCCGGCATTTTGGTTTTAATGCATTCACTGCTATTTTCCAGCTCATGTTTATGTATTGCTGATCTCCACATTGGTAATATCTTGAGATATTCCCAATAGTGTAGCTATCCCTAATTTGGAACATTATAATGGTATCAAAGAATGATCTCTGGCTCAGCTTGTGAGTCTTAGCCAAATAAGATCAAGATGATGAAGAAGATGAGTTTACTCTCATCTATTTTCAGATCCAGAGAGAACCTCTCCAAGAAGGTCAAGAAGAATGAGGAAGGAGAAATGGAAGGACCATTCACTTCCTATTCTCACATAAGGGAAGGCATGAAGCATGAAGAACACTTGGAATTCGAAATTCTAAGTGAGTACCTAGCTGAATACTGAGCTAAACCTAGAGCCTTCCAAGAGACTCTAGTTTTTCCACAATTTATTCATCAGAAAGAAGAAAGAAGACCCCACAACTATGGGATGATGAGAGGCAATAGATTTCTATTGTCCACATTTGATGGATCACTCACATGTGCAGTAGAGATTTGGATAAAGAAGCTAGAGGCTTTCTTCCTGCTACATCCTGTAGTAGACAGAGAGGCTGTAGAAGTTACAGCGCTGCACCTTCAAGGTGAAGCAAAGAATTGGTGGATCAGCCATCTAAGCCATACAAGGGTTTCTACTCTTGTTGAGTTTTCTCAAAGATTGATCGGGAGGTTTGGCAAAAGGAGGGAGAAGCCCTCACCACCAATTATTGAGGCATGTACCAGCGTTGTTGAGACCATGGAGGAGCAGCCTTCATATTCAACAGTTTGGGAGGCCAACACTTATGAGGAGGGAACTCTTGCAGCCTTGCAAGGAGCTTCCACATTTCACCAAGGTATGATTGAAAATACATCTCTTGTCATTTCAGCAAACACTTTGGATGGGTCTATATCATTGCATGTAGTTAATCCAGAGCAGCAGAATAGCATTGCGCTGAGAAATGGTGGAGAAAGGAGGGATCATTCCTCATGTGAGCATTCAGAGAGCAGCTTCATTCAGGAAGCTATGAAGGAAGTAGTGAGAAGGAGTATACATCTGGAGATAAGAAAATATTTCTCCTCTCTAGATGACACTCTCTAAATGAGCATGCCCCAGCTCAAAGAGAGACTTCTACTTGCAGCAAATCCAAGGCCTCTTTGGTTTTGGAAGTACATGCATGAGGAGGAGATCTCCTGGAGAGATTTCAGTAGAGGTGCACTCCCACACTTCATGGAGTGCAAGATTATTCATCAGTTTGAGGAGGTTCTTCCCTTCTCTTAGGAACAGATAGTAGATGGAGGAAACATTCGGATGGATAACATCTCTCATGAATGTGTTGGACATTCATTGAGCCATGCACATCATGATGGGAGGTTTTTTCCTACCACCTATTTTGATCCGCATAGGGTCAAATTGATCCTCGGGAATATTTCATTTCAAGATCCCATGAAATGCAACAATATGATTTGGGATGATGGTAGCCCTCATGGGAGGAGTACCAAGATGAAGGATGGAAGAAGACATCCACAATTGGTTGAGTTGATGTGGATGGTGAGCAAGAAGCTGGTAAGCTAATTGTAGATTTATGATATCGGGCTGTAGGAGGCTTGGATGGGGTGGTTACTCTTGAAGGAGTTTCGCCATCACTTGGCATACACTCTTTCCAAGGGTATGAGGATGGAGAAGATGTGGCAAGATGCTGGCATCATGGAGCAGCAAAGAGTATGGGTACATAGTGATGATGCAACATTCATATCATACACTATGTCTTCATCGCATTTCCTGTATGATGAGACCATGAGGGAGCAGCAAAGACATATGTTGTTGGGGTCATTCTTTGAAGAGCAAGGGTAGATTTGCTCTCATTTCTTGTATGATGTTGCAGGAGTAGGAGATGGCACTATCATGGTGAAAAGGGAATACTCCTTGACCTTTGATGATCAAGAATTAATTCCACCTTGGGAGAGATTCCATATTTGCAGCAACATTGTTGGAGGGTTGCCCATTTGTGTTGAGGAAGCTGAGGGCAACAACATTGTGCCACCTAGAGATTATCTAGTGCCTCATGAAAAGGAAGGAGGAGCTCTTGCTCCAGATAGAGGGATACTTGTATCTTTTCAAGGAAGTCCCAAAGATCTCATGGATGGAATCAAGGCACAATTCATGTTCTATTTGTGCCATTGTTGAGGAGGTGTAAAACCAGGGAGACACAAGGAGGAAGTAGGGAGAAGACCCAGCATCATGAGATGAGGAGTACACATCTGTATTTAGTTCTGGATGTTGATGCACCTAAGAAGGTGATTGGATTGCATAGTGGAAGCATGGACAGATTTGTTCATTCATATATGCAGTCACCTCCTGATGATGATGTCTCATTGCATGGAGAAATTTTACCGGGGAGACCACTAGTTCAGTAGATGATGAGAGATGCTTCACATGTTGAGGCACCATTCATTGATTTCAGAGGAGTGGAGACCTTGGGAGATAACTTAACAACGCTGAGATTCTTGTGTAGACTCAAGGAGGAGAGAGCCATTCTCTCAACATCATTTCCACTGACTCTCATTTCATATTCTGCGTTGTGGCAGAAGCAGCAGGGGAAGGATAGAAGCCTTCCAAATTACATCTTTGGCATGGGGATTTTCAAAGAAATACATGACCATATGACAGATGTCCTTCATGAGGAATCATCAACACTCTCACTATGGAGGATAGATCCATGCTGGAGCTCTAGGTTGTTGGTGGAGTATTCCCAGGATCATCTTGCTTGCATGATATTGATAGATCAACAAATGAGGAGATGCATAGGTCATGTGAAAATGGAGGAGTTAGCATAGCCACCTCTTTTCTCTTTGAGGATGAGAGGAGACTTACTTTTGACCCTCTTCATTTGCATACACAAAAATTATGGTAAGGGTATTGTTTATTTGCATGATGATTTGTATATTCATCCCTTAACCATATATGTACAGGATGTTGCTCCAAGGAGGAGCATTCTTCCTTCTAGACCCCATGGTCTACTTGGGGCCATGAGCACTATGCGCAACCACTCCCTGGGAGGATTTGGGGAGGAAATGTATTTTGGAGGACCTACTCACCTTGCACCATATATCATTCACTTTATCCATATGTTTGAGGAGAGTGGGACAACAAGCAAGTGGTTGAGAGGCCACACTCTTTGTCACACTCTTTTGCAATTGAGGGTCAAACTGCATTAGTTACAACTGAGGGACCATTGTCCTTCTCCCTTGCCACATATGACAGCAAGCATGGTTCTCATTATGGTTCATTATGTTTTTTTTTTCTTTATGTTTGTTGAGAGCATGATTGGGGGAAAGACACATTGGTTGGACGTGTCCCTTGGGGGAGAGATCTCCCACATTATTTGCATTGCATGTTATAATGGGAACATGAGAACACATGTGGCCAATACAGAAAAACATTGGTTTCCATTTCAAGTGAGACATATGATTGATTGGATGCCATATGATGACGACTTACAACTCATCACATATGAGATGGTTTGGGACATCATGTTTCATAACGCTGGAGAAGAGATCCTTGGAGGTCTAGTCTTCATTTTTCCACTTGAGGGAAACATTAGTGCAGCCCAATATCAACATATACTCTACACTTATCTTTAGTGGAGAGGAGGATAGCTTGGGGTAGGCTATCTTGCCTACCTAGATCAAATTTTCAGCCCACCTATATTGCAGGAGCCAAGGGTGGAAGATTATTGTCAGGGGTTGTGATGTTGGGAGGTAACTCACTTTGTATGGATGATTTCTTGGGGAATGGAGGATCTACATGAGGAAGATGTCCCTCAACATATTTCAGACTCCATGCCTTGGGTGGAGATTCTTTAGTTCTATCCTTGCAGTTGCTTGAGGACAAGCAACATTTGGGAGGGGAGGAATGTAATATTCCCATTTTAGCACATGGATAAATGGAATATTAAAATTTTGCTTTTACCACCTAACAGCTAAAAAAATGGGTAAGGGGACCCATTATTATTGAATACATGAATAAAATCCCTCATAATGTGAAAGGGATCATCAAAGTAGCTCGATTTTTCACCCTCAAGTGTGAAAAGGGGAAAATGCATAAAGACAAGGTCAAGTTTGACCAAGTCAATAACGCTGCCATATGAGGAGTAGCTTACTTTAAAAGACAGCACAGTGTGAATGAGGAAGAGGATATTTGAAGGAGGAAACTCTAATGGATGGGGCCCATGGAGAGAGAGCTTTCACTTGTTTAAAAGGAGGGCAAGGCAACCATTGTTTCTTATGCTTGGATTATTCATTTCATGTCTATTGAGAAATTGTGCATTCTTTTTCTGTTTAGCAAGAGTTGCCGGGAGGAATTCCTGTTTAGGATTCCTTCTCCTTCTTGAGAGGCCTCTTGAAGGATTTTTCTTCATTCTCCATATCTCTTGGCTCAAGGCCAAAGCTTCTCCTTTCAGATACTGCGTTATTTCTGCTCAAGTATAACGCAGTGTTGCTGGGGTGTTGCGGTCGAGGACACCATACACCATTTCCTTGGCTCATCTGTCAGATGAGGGAGCTTCTATTCCTCTGGGAGGTTAGTAAGGGAGATTCAGGAGAATATTTGATATCATTGACATTATTCCAAGCCTTTCTCTTCACCAACAGTGCAGTACCTTTTCTAGACTGCATTATTTCTGAGTGTATTTGCAGTGGGGATTTTCTCCACGTGTTTGGAGGGTGAGATATTAGGTGAGAGGATCATTCTTTCACTATAGAGATCCTTTGGATGAGATTTAGCCATCTATTGCTGCATTATCAACTATCTACATCCATTTCTAGTTTTAAGTTGCAGCTACTGCCCAACAACTCTGACATATTTGCCATTTTGTACTTATTGCAGCCAATCCTCTCAAGGATTGTGTATTGTATGTTTCGAGGGGTTGAGATCTTGCTCCCCCTAATTTATTTGAGCCACATATTTTTGTATCCATGTATTGACATTATTTTCAGCATTTCTGCCTCATGGATTGCGCAGTCATAGCCAGGGCCTCTTTTATATAGCAGTATTTATCCATATTTCATGTATATGTTTTATAGAGGCTCCATTGCCCAGCTTGAGAGATCCTTCAATTCAAGATATTGTATACATTATTTCTGCTATAATATAATGTGATGGTTATGTGGATCTTTTGGCATTTTGGTTTTAATGCATTCACTACTATTTTCTAGCTTATGTTTATGTATTGCTGATCTCCACATTGGTAATATATTGACATATTCCAAATAGTGTAGTTGTCCCTAATTTGGAACATTACATCAAGTTATTTTGGATCTGGGATCAGATGCTAATGCCTTGAAAAATCATACATGAGAATTCATGGGTAAGTCGAGGCTACAGTGGTCACCTATTTAGTTAAAATTTGTTGGAAATACTAAGAGAGGGGGGGGGGGTGTTGAATCAGTATTCCTTTCAATTAGAGCATTAGTTAATATTCAATTATTATCAGTGTTTATACAAAGATAGCAGCAAACAAAATGAGCACAAATGCACACAATTTTTAAGGTGGAAACCCACTCCGTGACAAAAACAACCTAATGCTTTTCTAATAATTCTTTAATATTCAACTCCAATTGAAAATAAAGCTCCAACTTCCTAGAATCTAGAAAAGAATTCTTCTCTAGCTCCCACTGGATGGATGCTCCAATGCCCAAGATTCTTTAGTAGTCAACTGAATGGATACCCCAACACCCAATGAGCTACAACTCACCCTAGCACCACCCTACCACCCTATAGAAGAATAAAAGAAGAATGGACTCCCATACTAGGGAAAATGGTCCACTTTACAATGATATAGAATGATGTAGAAGAAGAAGATACACTAGACCATAACCCCAACTTTGACACAACCACCTAATGATGATCCTAGACCACTCGACATTGCCTCTTCAACTCTTTTCAGATAGACACTAGTACAATTTGTACAATAATGTATTTACAATGACTTAGTACAATGATACCTTTACAATGATTGTATGGAGTGTTGCCCACTTGAATACTTCCTGTGATGAAGTACTTAATGCTGTTATGAACCTTTGTTTCTGCTCTTTTCATGCTACCCTCTGCTACACCTTGCTTTGCTTTTCTGCCCTAGAAAGTCCGGTCCTTTGCAGCCCTTGACAACACATGATCTAGCTTTTTCTTGCCTTCTAGGAGCTCAACATTGAATCTGGTGTATCTCTATTATTTCAGATCCCCAATATCTGATTTTCAGTCCTGTAGTATTCCTTTGAGTTATCTTTCCAATGCCACAGGTCTGACCCAATTTGGATTCTTCAAGGGAGGGTTACACCCAATATATCACAATGCCCTAATTATGGACTGTCTCAGCAGAGCAAACTTGTACAACGCACCACGTCTCACTGTTTCTTCATTTGGCTCTGAAATTGATAAACAAATTAAAAAAATTGTGCACTATCTACCACTTTTTACAGAATTCCAATCTGATACTTAGAGAGAGAGTTATGACGGTTTTACCTAGGTCACTTCTTCCAAATGAATTTTAGGAGCCTGCAAAAACATTGAATTTCACAGATCATATCTCCGAAAATATTGCGCACCTTGATCTGAAATTTTCACAGAATCCTTCTCAGGATTTCGGCTTCGCCGCATAAAAATTTCATCTTGTAAGCCTTCGTAGAAAAAAATTTAGAGAGAAAATTCCATGATAACCTGTTTCATATGATGAAATCCCTTACATGAGGAGGATATGAGCATCACAATTTATATAGATGCTTAGGTTGAGAGGGGCTTAAAAAAGTGAACGTGGGAGGGATTTTAGGAGCTTAAAAAATATTAATTATGACTTTTCAATGACCCATGCCACAACCCTATGGGGTTTTAGCCCACTAATTGGGGGTATAAACTTCAAAAATGAATATATCTCAAAATGTGAAGAATTACGTGGCGTGCCATATATCGAAGGAAACATATCAATAATTAGAAACCATAAAAAGCATTCTTGAACAAGAATATAGTAATTTGGTAGGTAAAAATTCCCATGCAATATTGGGTTAGCCCCTAGTGCTAATTGGGTTGACATCAATGACAACTGATGATCAACAATCTCCCCTTTTTCCATTAATGGCAACACAAGTACTCGCCTTGCGATCATGAAACCTCTTCCTACAACATTCTCTCCCCCTTTGACATCAATGGAAAAGGGTAACTCCCCCTGAAACACAACCATCCTGTGGACCTGTACACACTTCCACTCCCCCTGACACACAACTGTCTTGCAGACTTGTAATCTAATGAGAAATTGGGAGAATCCCAAGCTTTTGATGAAGATATTCAAATGATTCACGAGGTAAAGGTTTAGTGAAGATATCAACAATTTTTTCTTTTGTACAAACGTACTCAAGTTTGATATTCTTTTCAGCGACTTGTTCTCTAACAAAATGATATTTGATCGGAATGTGTTTTGTTTTTGAATGCATGCCAGGATTCTTGGAGATGCTCATGGCACTAGTGTTGTCACAGAATATGGGAATAGGCTCACTAAATTGTACTTGAAGATCTTGCAAATTTTGTTTCATCCAAAGGACTTGAGTACAGCATGATGTTGCTGCAATGTATTCTGCCTCCGTTGTAGATAACGAGATTGAGGTTTGCTTTTTGTTCAACCATGATGCGAGACAACCACCTAGATAGAATGCTGCTCCACTAGTACTCTTACGATCATCAACACTTCTTGCCCAATCTACATTTGTAAAGGCTTGAATAATGAGATTGTTACCCTTGGGATAACACAAGCCATATTCTTCTGTTCCCTTTAGATATCAAAGAATTATTTTGATGACAATAATATGTGATTCTTTTGGTGCTACTTGGAATCTTGCTACTTGTCCAACTGCTTGCATAACATCTGGTTGAGAGGCTATTACATATAGAATACTACCAATCATAGATATGTACAACCTATGATCCACATCCTTAGATGAGTTGTCTATGCTCAATTTGCAACCTGTTACCATCGGAGTAAGGACGGGTTTGCAATCTTCCATTTTAAATTTCTTGAGCATTTCCTTAATGTACTTGGCTTGAAATATAAATATTCCTTTCTCTTGCTGAGATATTTGAAGCCCTAAGAAGTATGTCAGCTCACCAAGTAAAGAAATCTCAAACTCACTTTGCATCTTTGTAGAAAATTTCTTACTTAGTTGATCGTCATTGCTACCAAATATTATATCATCCACATATACCTAAACAATTGTTAAATTATCTTTATCTATTTGTACATAAATATTGCTATCAAAAGTACCTTTATTGAACCCTTGTTGACTTGGATATCCATCAAGACGAGCATACCATGCTCTGGGAGCCTGATTGAGACCATATAGAGCCTTCTTTAACCTGCAAACATAGTATTATTTTTCTGATAGTAGAAAACCTTTAGGTTGTTCGATGTAGACTTCTTCTTCTAATTCTACATTCAGAAATGCTGACTTAACATCCATTTGGTAGACTTTGATTTTTCTTGAACATGCATAGGTGAGAAACATTCAGATGGATTCCATTCTAGAAACTAGTGCAAATGTTTTATCGAAATCAATTCCTTCCACTTGTGCATAGCCTTTGCAAACCAATCTTGCTTTGTTTCTGGTAACCTACCAATCGTCATTCAATTTGTTCCTGAACACCCATTTAGTCCCAATGACATTTTTATCTTTTGGTCATGGAACCAATTCCCAGGTGTTATTCTTCTCAATTTGATCCAATTCTTCATTCATAGCTGCTACCTAATGTTCATTCTGGCTGGCTTCCTCAAAACATCTAGGCTCAAAGGTTGCTAGAAAAGCAATGTGAGCTTGTTGTGATGAACAAAGTTTTCGACCTTCATTTATGTCACCAATGATTTGATTTCATGGATGGTTCATTTGAATCCATTCTTTCGTTCTCCTTGGAGGAACTTCTTGTTGTTTTTATAGTATATCTTGATGATCATTGTTTACTTCTTCCTCGTTGATAGTTACTTCTTGTTCTACAATTTTATCTGTATTTTTTAGCCTCCATCTCAATTTTCAAAGATTATAGATCCTCATCATTATCCACTAGAACACCATGTTCATCAAATGTAACATTTATGCTCTCCACTATCTGTTTTTGTCTTAGATTATAACATTTACAGGCCTTTATTTTGCGTGAGTAACCAACAAAGATACCTTCGTCAACATGTGATTCAAACTTACCAAGATCTTGATCTTCTCTTTTGATATAACATTTGCTTACGAAGATTCTGAAATATTTTACATTAGCTGGTTTTCCTTTCCATAATTCATATGGAGTCTTGTTGCAATTGTTTCTGAGAAGACTTCGGTTGATAATGAAGACTTTCGTATCAATTGCTTGAACCTAGAATTTTCCATCCAATTTTGAGTCCTTTAACATTCTTCTTCAAGAGTATTGGAATGGATCTTCTCATCATTGAGCTCTTTTATAAGCTTGATTGCCTCCTAATAAAATTCTTCGATATCTAAAGGGCATAGAATAATATGGCTTGTGGTATCCCAAGGGTAACAATCTCATTATTCAAGCCTTTATAGATGCAGATTGGGCAGGAAGTGT
Source organism: Pinus albicaulis (assembly GCA_034641835.2). NCBI lineage: Eukaryota > Viridiplantae > Streptophyta > Pinopsida > Pinales > Pinaceae > Pinus > Pinus albicaulis. The sequence goes on from CM076583.1 coordinate 199,099,762, forward strand.
TGATGATCGTAACAGTACTAATGGAGCAACATTCTATCTAGGTGGTTGTCTCGTATCATGGTTGAGCAAAAAGCAAATCTCAATCTCATTATCTACAACGGAAGCAGAATATATTGCAACAACATCATGTTGTACTCAAGTCCTTTGGATGAAACAAACTTTGCAAGATCTTCAAGTACAATTCAGTGAGGCTATTCCCATATTCTGTGACAACACTAGTGCCATCAGTATCTCCAAGAATCCTGTCATGCATTCAAAAACAAAACACATTCCGATCAAATATCATTTTGTTAGAGAACAAGTTGCTGAAAAGAATATCAAACTTGACTATGTTTGTACAAAAGAAAAAATTGCTGATATCTTCACTAAACCTTTACCTCGTGAAGCATTTGAATATCTTCGTCAGAAGCTTGGGATTCTCCCAAGTTCTCATTAGATTACAGGTCTACAAGACAGTTGTGTGTCAAGGGGAGTGGAAGTGTGTAGAGGTCTGTAGGATGGTTGTGTTTCAGGGGGAGTTACCCTTTTCCATTGATGTCAAAGGGGGAGAGAATGTTGTAGGAAGAGGTGTCATGATCGTAGGGGGAGTACTTGTGTTACCATCAATTCCAAAGGGGCATATTATTGATCAATGTTTGTACAAATCTATGATTGGTAGTCTTCTATATGTAACAACCTCTCAGCGAGATGTTATGTAAGCAGTTGGACAAGTAGCAAGATTCCAAGCAACACCAAAAGAATCACATATTATTTCCATCAAAATAATTCTTCGATATCTAAATATAGTAATCTGGTAGGTAAAATTTCCCATGCAATATTGGGTTAGCCCCTAGTGCCACTTGGGTTGACATCAATGACAACCGCTGATCAAGAAAATTAGCAAAATATATTTCCTATGGGAAGACTACCAAGTGTCATAGTGGATGTTGAAGGAGTGCACATTACTGCTAATTTGAAGGTAATGGATATTGTGGATGACAGTAACCCTTACCCTGCATTACTAGAATTGACTGGGAATTTTTCAATATGGCCATAATTAATCTAAAAAGAGACAAATGATATTTGAAGGAAAAAATATGAGGTAATTGTTCCTTGTATCCATCAAAAGGAGCAAGATACACAAAAAGAGTGAGAGAATACTAATGAGTAGAAAACATAGAAAACACTTGTCAATTGGTAGTGAAGGAACAATATTGGGTTAACCCTACTGCAGAAGGAAAGTTGAGGTGAGATCATGATAGTTCTTGTACCTTAGATTTAGAAGAAGCATTTGAAAATTGGCAGAATAGGGTACATGAAGTATCCACAAGGCATTGTTTAAGAATTACCAAATCAGTTTGTTGTATCATGTCTGAGGTATGTAACGTTCCTTCTTATGATGGCATAGGAGATGTGAATACTTTCCTTAATGATTATGAAGAACAATTTCAAGAAAATCAAAGGTTTTTAGCCTTTGATGTAGCCCTAAAATCTACCCTTGCTATATGGTGGAATGCACATAAGAAGAATATAGGAGGTTGGAAGGAATGTCGAATACTTGTGTGGATAAGGTTTGGCCATATATAAATAGCGATGGAGATAAAATATGATGGTAAAACTGATCCAAATAAGCATATCCACCTATGTACTTCAACATGGAAGGATATTCCACAATAACAATGGGTACATGTATTCATTCATACATTGGAGACAATCCCTAAAAATTAGCACCTAGAAACAGAGTTTTGACATGGTCTTGAGAATTGCGAAGAATTTTTTTATGGCTTCATATTAAAATTTATATTTTAGGGTGAATTCCCGCACATGGATTTGGCTCTTTAGGCAGTCAAAAATAATATATTTTTGAATGTAACCTCAGTGACATGGACACAACCTGGTTGGGTTGTGCAGATAGATTATGCACTAGAATTATATAACATTATTGCAGATGGGAAAGAAGAAGGTCTTCAGAGAATGGATATAGCATATTTAGACTTATCAATGTTATAGAATCGGAAAGGAATAAGAGCTTGGTTCATGCAAATACTGATTGTAAGACACTATATCATGGTTTTTAAAGGAATATTCTTATCTTCTTGACTATACTAAGGTAGACCACATAATAGAAAAAATAGCCCATTTTTTTTAGTGATTTAGGCACGAGGTTGGCTATCCTTGATGGTTTTGATGACCTACTGCAAAAATGGTTTTAACAGTCACAATCAAGGAAATTTCAAGTTGAGAAATAATTTAGGTTGTTATCTAACAACAATAGATGTGAGCTACAAATGATTTTTATTTTGTGCTAGATGGACCTCCGACCTGGCTCATATAATTTGAGAATGGATGAATGCTCCTATTTATGTTAATAACATAGCCTGACTATCTACGTCCACACTTTTATTATATACTTATAGTGGACATGTTAGTTCTACCATAAGATTCGAAGCAATGTTGCAACATTTATGAATTATGTTATGAATTCTCATTTCGACACACAATAGACTTAGCATCATGATATTATACTAGGCTAAACCAGTCATGGCATCCATTATTTGCACATCAAGAAGACTTATACGATTCATATCAAATCCATCTCCTTCAACTGCCCTTCTTGTGAAATAGATCCTTGATACATAACAACCTTAGATACCTGGAATATTGCCCAACAAATTGTGCATGTGATTATTTCCATGGGATGTGATAAGAAAGAAATTATTTGTGTATCAATAATTGTGGTGCACTGGTGCATTTTTTGTGATTAATTTCTTCAATTTATGGTCTATGAATGTCTCTCTAAAATCTCGCTCTCTCTGGAAAATATTGATCCATGCTGAGATTGAATGCTAGTTTGTAAAGGAAGATACTTATCTTGTTGTCAATAACAATTTAGAGATATAAAATTTTTTCCTCGGGATCATCTCACATCAATCAACTGGTCGGTTATCCTAGATGGTAATTTTGACCTTCTTCCAACCATATTTTAAGAGTCCAAAACTAGGAGATTTATATATATATATATATATTATCTCATTTTATAAATGATGAAAAATCCTTAAGGTTATTCCATAATAGCTATAGATATGACCCACAAATGACTCAAACATCCTCTTTGATGGAAACCTTCCACCTTCCATGTAAAATTTAAAACTCAAAGCTACTGAATATGTTAATAATCCAACCTACATATTTCAACTAAGCCGTTGGATCTAGCATTATAGTAGGAAAAATAGTTCTCACATGCTTGAAGAATTCAAAAAACATTTCGAAAATAGGTAATTGGTTTCAAAAAATATCAATTTTAAACTATGTTGCAAGGGAACTCGTCCTCTCCAAGAAATTCCCAATACCCAATATCCTAGATTTCCATAAATTTGGGACATCCAAGCCATTTCCAATCCATCCTGAGTAGATTTTGGAGACTTATTAGTTACCATTCTACAATCACCAAAGAAAAACAGTATGTTCCTCCCTCCTCCAATAATAAATCTCAAAATCCAATAAATGATAATGGGGATAATTCATCAACTGGACTAGATATTGATTTTTTAATTGGACAAAATCTCCATGGAATACTCGATGGATCAATTCCTACACGATATTTCATTACTATGAAGATTGGAGGAAGTGACACACTTCTCAAAGGAGTAGTATTTGGAACTCTAATTTTAATGCCACTTCCACAAATAAATGATGTTGCAACAATAGTAAAACACAAAAATAGTGGGTTTTCTTCACAACCATCTTCACCTCCACCATGAACTCCAGCTACAATTTTAGATGGAGAGAATGTTGTTAGTGAGATGTTGGAATCTATTACTCAGGTTTACGTCGATAATTTATATATATATCTGTGTGTGTGTGTGTGTATGTATATAGATACATACATATATACATACATATATACATATATATATATATATATATATATATATATATATCTATACATACATATATATTATGTATGTATATATATAGACACACACACACACACACACACACACACATATGTATATATATATATATATATATATATATATATATATATATATATTATTGACATCCCCAACTTGCCCTTCAATGGAAACTTTGGGGGTGCACTCTAGCTGTACTAGAAACTTGTTCCCCATCCCCTCTCATGCCCATCCCCAAAATCAGTGTAACATATATTTTAAATTATCACAAATCAATGATTATTTTGAAAAAACCAACATCTGCAATAGAAAATTCACATAAAATGCACATCTTAAAGATTTTTAATTGTAGGTGATTTTTCAGCAATTCAACCCAATTTTTCTGAAGTTAATGAATGCAGACCTTGACCAAGTCATTTCCATGTATGAGCTCCACAACCCTTGATTCAAAGCATTGAAAATGACCTTCGTAGGTTATGGTAATCTATTGTAAAAGATTGTAAAAATGGGATCTATTGTGACCCATTTTTGTTGCTCTTTTGAAGATAATATTTGTTCCAAAACGTATTTAAGACTATCATGATCTGTTTTTTACCTTGAAGTGCCTTCCCACTAGGTAAGGTTTCCATTGCTTTAGTGCATGTAGTATTGCAAACATTTCCTTCTCATAAATAGGTTTCTGTAAATACTTTCCTTTGATTGGATGACTTTCAAAATCAATGGGTCTTCCTTCTTGCATTAAAATCACACCAATTCCATTTCCTGAGGCATCACATTCCACAATAAAAGTTTTTGTGTATTCTGGCATAGCTAAGGCCAACGATTGGCACATTTCCTCTTTAAGATGTTCAAAAGCCTTAGTTTCTTCTAGACTCCAAGAAAGTGGATCTTTCTTCAAAAATGATGTTAGAGGTCTTAATAGTCTCCCATAATTCTTAACAAACTTGTGACAATACCATGTTAACCCCAAAAATCCTCGAAGATGCTTTATGGTTGTGAAGATTTTCCATTCCTTAATGGATTTAATTTTGTTAGGGTCTACCTTAACCCCCACATGAGATACAATATGACCCAAATATTCCACCTCTTGTACTCCAAAGAAACATTTGGAGGCTTTTTCATTTAGTTTTTTCTCCTCCAATACTTTGAGCACCCTGTCAACATGTTGAACATGATCTTTCGAAAACTTGTTGTAGATTAGTATATCATCAAAAAATACTAACACAAATTTTCTAAAATAGGGTTTGAAAATTGAATTCATTAAAAATTTAAATGTGGAAGGTGCATTAGTAAGGCCAAAAGGCATGAACAAAAATTCATAATGAAACTCATAAGTTCTAAATGTTGTTTCCAAAATGTCTTCAGTCTTCATTCTAGTTTGATGATATCCAGAATGAAGATCCAGTTTTGTGAAGTAAATTTCTCCATGTAATACATCCAATAATTCCTCAATGACAGGGATGAGAAATTTATCTTTAATAGTAAGCTTTCTTAGCTCCCTATAATCCAGGCACATACTCCATGATCCATCCTTCTTTTGCACCAATACTGTTGTATCAGAGAAAGAACTTTGACTAGGTTGAATTATACCAGCCTCGAGTATTTCTGCAACCATATGCTCAATCTTACTCGTTTGACCATAAGGACATCTGTGAGGGCTGAATTTTGGACGAACGCTCCCTTGAATCAAATGAATAGCATGATCATGATCATGAATAGGTTGTAGTCCTTTGGGAGTCTCAGACACCTTCAAATGTTTGTCCTATATTTTTTGGAGATTTGGAGAAATATATTATTTTGATGTTTGAACCTCTAGTGAGCATAATTGTGAAATTACACATCATTTTTCTTTCTTAAAAATATTTTTCATGACATTAGAACCGATTATTTATCATAGATTCCCTGTGATACCCTATAATTAAACTTCCTTTCCTTCCGAAAAAAACAAATTCAAGAAATTTTTTTGAAATTAAAAGCTATCGTCCCCAAAGATTGTAACCATTGTACTCCTAGTACAACATCAACACCACCCATTGGAATGGAGAGCATTGTACTATTCAATACATATCCTCCCATGGTTATCTTGATATTATGGAACTTTCTAGAGAAATTTTTAGTTCTTCCATTTGCAACCATCACTTGACACTCTGGTGCCGGGTATAGGAAGCAATTCAATTCCTTGGCTACCTTATATTCAATTTTTTGAATTCCTCAATGTGCTCCATCATTGAACCATTTTGTTTGAGATTTATGAATTGGATAAATAAGGTGCTTCTCTTTTTAGCCTCACAATGTGTTATTATTTCATCCATAAAAATTGACCAAGTGACAAATGGTTTACGGGAACAAATCCATCGATACCATACAAACTGATTTTGTTTTAAATATAAATTTTCAATGCGTACCTTTTTTGTGTGTTGCACATTATGGAGCATGAAGTATTGCTCCATTTGTAGTATCCATGTTATCGGATCCTTGCCATCAAACTCACTCATATTGATATTTGGAATATGTGGGTTTTAAATCCAACATTAGAGTCTATGAAATCATGATTAACGATTCTTTTATTCTGATCATGAGTTTTATCTACTACATTTTCGCCATTAGGAATCATTTCTTGTGGAAAAATTTTCAAACCTTCCTTCAAACCATCCATGTATTTTTTCTAGACCATTATTCATGTCTTCCATGTTTCCTTTTAGTTTTTCTTCTAGACCATCGATCTTAGCTTCCATTTCATTCTTCAAAAAGTTCATATTAACTTCGATTCCTTTCTTCAAACCATCCATCTTAGCTTATATTTCCTTTTTGGTTGCTTTTTGCGTGAGAAAAATTTGTTTCACTTGGTCTCGTAATTTTGATATATCATGTTGCACTTCTTCCTCTTCATGCGTCATAGTAGAGATTTCTGAGGGATTAATGTGTATGGAATTATTTTTGGGAGACATTATAGAACCCAATACTGATATATATGCTTCAATATTCCCTTGAAATCACTTCAAACTATTTTTTCAAACAAAATTTATGCAATTTTAAAGAAAGATACACAATTTTTTCTCGCTTTTGAGAAGCTCGATATTGAAGCTGATGTAACTCTATGATTTCATATCCCAAAGATTTGAGCTTCGGTCCTGTATTAGCCCTCTGGGTCTTCTTTCCAATTCCGAATGCCAGATCTAATTTTGATTCTTCAAGGTAAAGTTATAGCCAATATCCTACAATGACCTCATTATGACTGGTTTAGTAGAGAGAACTTGTACATCACGCCATGTGTTACTAGCTCAACCTTCAACAAATCTCTAATCAATACAAAACAAACTAAATTCTGTGTGATTTCAACCACGTTTTAAAAAATTCCAATCGCATTCCTCAAACAAACTTTATGATGATTTTCCCTGGGCCACCTGTTTTAGATGAAATTATAGAGCCTGCAAGTACTACAACTTCCTCATAACATATCTCCTAAAATATAGTGAGACAAGATTTTAAATGTTTACATAACGTTCCTTAGGATTTTAGCACAAATTGGTTTTTTTAGATTCTTAAAATTCGTAGAAAAAAATTTATAGCACAACTTCCAAGATTACTTGTTTGCCACGAGGGAACTATATAATCCAATGCTCTGATACCAAATTTTATGAAAGAATCTCACAAAATAGAAGAAAATATAGAGCAATGACTTAGAAATCAACCACTTTGAGGAGGAAACCTTCTTTACATTACATAAATGAATAATTTTTGGATGATACAAATGAAAAAACCTCCTTTCTATATATAGGAGTCCAATGGTCAGAATATAATCCTAGACGACATAACGATAAAAATTTAAGGGCACAACAATAATAATAGTGGGCTTCTATGGGGCACAATAATAAGAATATGGGGACTACAAGGGAACAATAATAACAATAAAGGGTCTATACTAACAATAACAATAAGGGGATACACAAGTATTATAGGGACCTATCAAATATGCTTAGTTCATAACAAATAAATATGTTATAGAGGAGTTTCAAATAGAGGATACCACAAGAGATTTATAAAATAGATTATGTTTTCATAATAATTCAAACCTGAACCAAGAAATTACTTCTCATGGTTTTCAATTTATTTTAAATTTAGTTGAGGAAGTATAATATTGTGTTTACAACTTTATCGATTTCAATATTGTGAAAGAAAAATAAAAAAAGTAACCATTACAGACAATAAGCATGCATGGAAGACTAAGAAATCTGGCGTCCTTTTGCATTTGTTGCTATAAATTCCTCTCAAATTAAGTTGGGTTTATCGAAGCCCCTTAAATATAACATGGATACGTCCATTTAGACCAAGCTCAAATGTAACTAACTACATGGTGGTTTGTGAAGGGCATAGCTTATGTTCTTGTCAATATTGGAGAAGGTCACATGATATAATTATTTTCCTTCATCAACAGATTGGTTGTGGTAATTGACATTCTAGAATACTATAACATATAGCCAGCTTGACTTTAAAAGTATAGTGTTTCAATAAAGTAAGATTCTCTATTTACAGTCCCACTCCATAGAATAATTGCAATGAAAATTCATTACCGTCAATGTAATTAAGACTAAAAGACAAGTGTCATGTGTCATACTTGACCTTCAACCTATCTCGTAGCTTTCCAGGAGAAGCCAACTTCCACTACATAACTTAAACATAAATGATTCCTTTGTCTACATAGAAAGTTTCAGTGTAAATTTCTAGAGATGGTGATGGTTTTCACTTATAAAAGGACTTTGCAATTCAATCCAAGACAAGGTCGGTCCAACCTGGGTTGACTAGGTCTGACTCAGACGTAGATTGAACCACATAGACCCTGCTAAAAAAGAAAAAAATAGGAAAATTGTACCCAAAAAATGGAAAATTCCATCGTTTAAATCATAAACACATCCACTTAAAGAAACAACCTCCAAGTCATATTTGACCAGTTGACCAAAATCAATCTTTTGTTTCTCTTTTTTCCCATTCTTTCTAATTTTTCCTAGAATTTTTAGAGTGGTTCTTCTGTTGGCATGGACTCGTAGAATCTAAAAGTCTTGAAGTATTTATCTAGTATCTCATTTTTTCTCATATGATCTCATATTTGACTCTAGATATTTATATTTTATATTCATTATGTTAGGCCTCCGTAATTTAGTAGAGTGGCAAGACTAAATGCTACAGAGACTACATCAAAAACCACTTTGGGATTCTAGAATCTAGCCCTCCTAAAACCAGAGAGGGATCTCTCTATAAGTGCAAAGATTTATTTATCTTTTAAGGTTTTAGTATGATATTAGGCTAGTTATTAAGAACAAGGTTTGTTTTTGTTTGTTTGGTTGGTCAGGTATGATATTTAATTGGATAGAATATCACAAAATGAAAAAGCCTCCAAAGGTGAAGATGCAAGTATATTGGGAAGTGTTCATCAGATAGGATTAGTCTAAAACAACTTTAATCCATTGGGCAATGTAGTCACAAAAGGGTTTAATTGTGCAAAAATTTCAAGAGTGGTCCAAGGGGCAAGTCATCTATATCAAAAGATCCTTTAGATTAAATGATGGAGTGGAACACTAAAAGTGTTGAGAAAGTGGAAAAAGTCAATAATTTCAACAAGGATTTATCAAATTTCCATACAAGAAAAGCCTTTTTAAGCAACTGTTTGAAACCAACCAAAGGATAGGGCTAACCATAAACTTCTTTGGACAAGCTTGTATTAAAGCTAACTTATCAGAGAACAATCCAGTAATCTCATTAGACTACTTTCAAAAGGGATGAAACCAAATAAGAAACAAAGTGCAGCTTAAGATCATGTCAGATGTATTACAATCATGGTCTACTTTAGCATACTCTTAGGGAAAATTTCAAACAACCTTTGGAGAAAAAACTAGAAGATAGGGCAAACCATAAACTTTTCCAGTTTAACTCTACTTAGTACGTAATGAAAATATCATTCAAGAACTTCCTTTCAAGTTTTGCAGATCAAGACATGGACTAACCAACATTCCTTGATAATGTTTACACTTAATTTAAGTCATTCCTAAATATCACAAATAGCAGAAAACACATAGATAAAGCTTATCAGTGAGAGTAGGGTATTTTTAACAGTAAATCCTAGCTCTATGCTTGCTGATCTTTATCAGAGAAAAGTGAACAAAATGGCATACATGAAAGGAACACAATAACAGTAATAAGTACTTCACCAATGATATAGACCAGGATCCCAAGAATCAACTTGTGTATTGATTGTCAATCCAGTTACAAACTACATGTCCAATGTTTCATCACAGCTTCAAACTTCTCTTCTCAGACTATCTTCTTCAATAACTTAACAGAGCTTCAGAGCTTTAGAACTTATTTACATTCAACAATGATTCAATACAGCAACTATTACATCAAATGTCCAACAACCAACCAACAATCTCTCATCTTCTAAGGAAGTATTTATAGAATAAAGAGGAGGTGGAAAGAAAAGAAAGGGCAATCTATTCAATTAATACAAGTTAATGCTTCTGTCTTTGAGGGGTTCAATAGAGAAGATTTTTGATATTTCTCTATATTAATTGGTTTTCATTAAATTTTTTAGCTACTTGGTAGATTTTGTTGAATTTAAAACTCTTTAGGCAGGCTAGCAATAATTCTAGCTGTCTTTAAACAGAATATCACTCACTAGGCAATAATTATGCCTTCTTTTGATTAATTGAAGTTATAGGTGGCACCTTTGGTAGCTGAAAGGATATTTTAGCCTCTGATGTGGCAGTGGAGGCTTTCTTCGACTGATAAAACTCTCTTGTTTCATAAACACATTGATTTATCTTTGGATCTGTGTTTACGCTTGATTAATCCATAATCTTCATCTTTGAAACTGTCATTTTGTGTTTATACATGTGGCTTTCTGCTGCTGGAGGGCTTCATCTGAAATCGAGGGTCGTGATATTCCTAATAAAACATGAATTCATAACCCACTGGTTCCTTTTCCTCATTGATTTTAAGGTCATAATCATCACTCTGAGCCTTATAAGTCACCTGTTTGTGACTGTGGAAATACACAGATAGAATGCCATTAAACCCTGCAAAACACAAAAAACTAATTATAAAAATCCTGCGAATTATGGTAAAAATGCTTTGGAGGTTAAATGGAGGCGGTGGAAATGCTTGAGGATGGATGAAATGCAACAGCAGAGGAAGAAATCCTGGCAGAAACAACTAACCAGGTTTAATTTTGAGTTTGGCACGAAATTGGAGAAGGGAAGTTTCAGAAAAATGGCAGTAGTTTTCGCATTGAATTTGGGGGGTAGCCAGTATTTTGCAGATGGAGTGTGATATGATACATCGGTTGACACGTGGATTTTTAATACCACCTAATTTTGAAAATTTTTTGAGCATGAAACTTTGGGTGCAGAATTTTTGCAATATGCAACGTCAACCGTTGGATCAGAGGCCCTAGATCCAACGATGCAGAATGAGCGCGATGGGAAAGTTGCACGGACGAGGAATGTAGTGGGGGATAGGTGTCGTAATTAGATTGGGTGGGCTTCGTATACGGTGGATGGTAGGCCCCGGTGGAACTAGGTTATCGGGTTTAATTCTGATCATTAGATCCTTCTAATGGACGGTGAGGATTAAGAGAGAACGCGGAGGTTTGAGAGTGAGGAAGGGAAAACAGATGAAAGGGCGGAAGGACGAGTGCCCGAGGGCCGTTGATATGCGGAGATTAACGGTCCAAATTAATTTAAAACCATAACATCGGAAATGGTAAAATAAATAGAGGAAAAGGTTTTTTGCGATGCGACAAAGCGCGAACCGTCGGATCTGGCGGAATGAACCGTTGGGATTACATCACATCGGAGATAAGAAAAGAGGCCAAAGCACCGAGGTGTTTGAGTTTGCGATCTTCGATTAAGCACTGGCTGTAGGATCGATATGAGAGATCAACGGTCAGGATTAAATCGGCGAGTGTGATGATGAAGGGTTATGGGTGGAGCGCGATGAGATCTTAGCCGTCGGTTCTTGTGGATTCGACGACTGAGATTAAATAGAAAAAATGAAGGTTTTTAGGATTCTTGAAGGGTTTTTTGAGGAATTTGGAGGTTGTGATAGGGGTAAAGACGAGGTTTTAAACCTTATAAAGGGATTTCACAAGGCTTTAAAGGGGATTTTGAGGGAATGAGAGGTAAATGAAAAGGTTTATGGATGAAATGGAGAAGGAAATGGAGAAGTGTAATGATGAAAAATGGAATTTTTAAGCAGTCTTTCTCTTAGTAAACAACATGTCCTTGAAGGTTAATAATGAAACAGCAGTGAAGATTAACACTAAGGATAAAGGTCATCATAAGACTTCAAGAACTCACAATTTGGAAATGAATTGTTTCTTGAAGGCTAAAAAAGATTTAGCCACCATTTGGTATGACAAATTTTTATAGGTGGCTAACAGTGGCTCCACATGGGGAAGACAACTAGTTCTTTAGGTGTCCAAAACCTCAGCTATTGATCTTTGGCTTTTTACTAAATTAGTCCCTTATCCATTGGGCAACAAATTTTCTTTCCTTTGGCTGACCTTTTTATGAATTGATAATATTTTCCACAATCTGAAACAATGTAATTCTATCAAAAAAACATCTCTACCTACCCACTTCTATAATTCTAACATTTTTTCTTCTTCAGAGTGCATTTGGATTGGAAAAATCTTTTCATAAAAAAATTATTCTTTTGAAAATAGGAAACTAATCTATTTCTACTCTTATTTCTCCACGAACTCAGTTTAAACAATTGAGTTCATCTATTCTCTACCTAACTACTATCTGTCAGGATTAGACTGTCTGCAAGACCTTCATTCTCTAAATTATAAAACAGGAAATTTAAAAGCAGCCAAGCCAGGATTAAGCAATTTGACTTGCTACATATCTATGGCATAAAAACAAGCTGCACGTAGATTTTATTTTCAGAAAAGTAAAACAAAATTGTGAAGGCTTAAGATCTGAAAACTAAAACATTCTTCATTATTTCTTTAGCTCTGTTTTGAATTTGTTTGAGATGTGTTTTCTCTCTCATTTGGTTCATGTTTTAAGCATATTGGAACCAGTTTGTTTTATATCTTTGGCTCAAGATTTAATCTAATTAGAGCCATTCTTCTTTTGAGATTCATAGGTTCAGATATTGAATTTGTGTGAACCTTCGTTTTTCTATCCTAATCTACCTTACTGATAAGCCAAGGTTAAGTTGTTTGGCTGATCTAATTTCACTAACCTATCAGTAGTAAATTGAAAAGCTAATTAGTCATGATTAGGCTGAATGGATAACTAGAAATGTGTTTTTAGGAGTGGTATTTGAGCTTGCACACTTTCAGACTTTGTCTCTGTTTTTTGGTATGGGGTTGTACCTTTCTTGTTTTAATCTTTGCCCTCTTTTCTATTTTTATTGTTTTTGTATTTTTCTTTTTCTAACTTTGAAAGCCGAAATCAACAATTAACTAAATGCTCAAAGCTGAGATTTATTTTCATTCCTATCTAACCTAATCTAACATGGAAATCTCTGCTGCTTTATATGGTACAATAATGCCAATGTAGCCAATTGAGTAGTGACAAAAAGGAATAGAGAAACTAGCTACTAGTCAGAGGTAACCACAGTACATATTGAATCTTAATCTTTAAAATCAAGGCTGTCATAGGAGGTGACAACATTTTATGTCTTTGGCTCCTGTAAAGGATCTATGATTGAGAATTTTAGCCAATTGGGGCCTCCACACACTCTTCCATAGGATCAACAAAGAAAAGATGAGAATTATCTTCTTTTCGGCCCTCCACGATTGGTAGATTGTCTGCCTCTAAGATATCAGCTTCGAGGACTGCACCTTCAGCATGTTCCTTAGAAGCATCATCATCCTTAACCTACAAATCAAAAAGCAGTGAAATTTCTTCTTTCTTTAAATCTATGCTTGCTTCTAGTGCGAATTCAGGTTCTTTGGATGACAAATTGATATCAGCAATGGGAAAGGATTTCTCTTGAAAAAATAATATATCCTCAGTAGGACAGTCTTGTATTTTTTTTTCTCCCTAAAAGACTTGCCAGTACCTTTTATTATTTGTGAAATCTGGTCTGAATTTTTCTTGAATTGTATATTGTTTTCTTTCCAAAGGTCTCAGACATGTACTAGCAACAAGGGCTAATCCACTGGCAAAACTGTTTTGGTCTTTAGGAACAAGGGTAAGTTGGAATTCTTTAAAATATTTTAACAGATCCATGGCATCATTCTTATAGGATCTAATTCTGGGATGTTGAACCGTGCATTCTTCTTTCACTTGCCTAATTATCAGTTCTGCATTTCCATGAACTGTTATCCTCTGGGCTCCTAATTTCTTCAATAAGTGCAACCCTAAAAGAAGTGCTTCATACTCTATGATTTTATTTGTGCATTGAAAATTCAATTTATATGAATAGGGTTTAGAATAATTTTTTTCTGTATTATAAAGCCGTATTCTTGCATCTGTACTAGTTTTACTATATGACCCATCAAAATTCATACTCCAAAGAGGACTATTTTCAGTTTTACCCTTAATTTCCCCACTATCTTCTTTGTCTTGAGTGCCATTTGGTTGTTCTGTGGGATAGGCACTATGTTGGTGATTATCTTGTTCAAATGAAGGCTCAGAGGCTGGCTATTTGTTTAGTATTTGATCAATTTCTTCTTCTGTCAAAGGAGAGATTTCTCTTTCAGCATAAACAGAAATACAACTACCCTCTTTCTCTTGTGTAAACTGGTTTTGAGGCTGGATGTCTTTTTGAGCCTCTTCTAAGGGATCTTTACTAGTGCTTGCAGGGAAATTTTGAGGATCTTCCACTGTTTCCTGATCTACTTCTGTTTCAAACAACTCCTCATGATTGTTATGATACTTAATTTGAGTGTAGGGTTCATGAGTTGTTTCTTTTATATTATCAGGATGCCAATATTTTTGTATAATCTCAAATGAGTTATAACATAGAGAGAGAGTCCCTGTATGCATTGGGTGTCTTTTCAGATCATATACTGCATTTTCTAAGTGGCTATTTGTTTTGCAAAAAGTTTCAGAGACTGGCTGTTTATTAATAGTCTGATCTATCTCTTTTTTTTTTAAAGGGGGAGGTGTTTCTATGTTCCTTTGAACATGAGTACAGTAGTTCTCTGTCTCTTGTGAGGACTGATTTTGAGGCTGGATGTCTTCTTGAGCCTCAGCTATAAGGGATGATGAATCATTGTTCATGATTGCAGGAATATCTTGAGGAATTTCCTTTATTTCTTGGTTGATTTATTCCTCAACTGATTCATCTATATTCTTATTATTTTTTAATAGGATATTAAACTCATGAATGGCTGTTAAAAGATCTTCAGGATGTATTTCTTCCAAATCCTCATCATTGTCTATAATGTGTTGGGTGATGTTTTGTGATGGATCAGAATTTATTTCACCGCATGATAATGATGTAGTGTTTTCTTTATAGTTCTCATAAAACACATATTCAAGGTCCTTTAAAGAAAACAAACTACCAGATTTCAACCATTCATACCAATCCCTAGCTTCTCCTTAAAATGTTAACATAAACATTTTCATAAGGCAGTCCTCATGGCATTCCACTTTCAACCTCCATACATGTATATGAAATTTGATGAGATGTAATAAAGGGTCATCAAACTTTTCACCTTGAAAAATAGGCAGGTTGTCATCCCAATTCACCTGAGGCATCTTATGTGGAAACCCAAGGATATGATCTCTACTCATTGGGGCATATCTTTGTTGTATCCTTGGAATCATGTTTGTAAATTAGGAAAGAGGTCACTGTGTCTACTCAACTAGCTCAGAGTCTTCTACCAGTGGAGTCATTTGGTCTTTTGGGAGTTGTAGAGTGTGGAGTCGCTAGGTGGAAAATTTTTAGCTTTTATGGAGGTAAAATGTTTTATGGTTCCACCAACATGTTTATTATGAAACCAATCTAAGGATGTCTGGGTATTCTGAGGTCTCATAGATGTATAAAATGTAATTCACTCAGAATTCCCCATTAGAGTCTTTGGAAAACCAAGGAAAATCATCAGGCCTACTGATCTTCAGTACAGTCACTAGGTAAAGGATTTTTATTTGATTTCAGGGCTTGAAAGTTGTTCACCATCAACAATTAAAACCACTCTAGGCAGACATTTGATTCATTTGTTAAAAATGGGATTATCTGAGTTGTGAGGTTATCTATTACTTCATAAAGTCCCCAGTATGGTCGCCGGAAATTTTAGGCCTCTGTAATTTAGTAGAGTGACAAGACTAAATGCTACAGAGACTACATCAAAGACAACTTTGGGATTCTAGAATCTAGCCATCCTAAATCCAGCGAGGGATTTCTCTATAAGTGAAAAGATTGATTTATCTTTTAAGGTTTTAGTATGATATTAGGCTAGTTATTAAGAACAAGGTTTGCTTTTGTTTGTTTGGTTGGTCAGGTATGATCTTTAATTGGATGGAATATCACAAAATGAAAGAGCCTCCAAAGGTGAAGATGCAAGTATATTTGCAAGTGTTCATCATATAGGATTAGTGTGAAACAACTTCAATCCATTGGGCAATGGAGTCACAAAAGGGTTTAATTGTGCAACAATTCCAGGATTGGTCCAAGGGGCAAGTCATCTATATCAAAATATCCTTTATATTAGATGATGAAGTGGAACATTAAAAGTGTTGAGAAAGTGGAAAAATTCAATAATTTCAACAAGGATTCATCAACTTTCCATACAAGAAAATCCTTTTTAAGAAACTGTTTGAAACCAAACAAAGGAGAGGGCTAACCATAAACTTCTTTGGAGAAGCTTGTATTAAAGCTAACTTCTCTGACAACAATCCAGTAATCTCACTAGACTATTTTCAGAAGGGATGAAAAAAGATAAGAAAACAAAGTGCAGCTTAAGATCAGGTCATATGTATTACAATCATGGTCTGATTTAGCATACTCTTAGGGAAAATTTCAAACAACGTTTGGAGAAATAACTAGAAGACAAGGAAAACCATAAAATTTTCTAGTTTAACTCTACTTAGCACGTAATGAAAATATCATTCAAGAACTTCCTTTCAAGTTTTGCACATCAAGACATGGACTAACCAACATTCCTTGATAATGTTTACACTTAATTTTAGTCATTCCTAAATATCACAAATAATAGAAAACATATAGATAAAGCTTATTAGTGAGAGTAGGGTATTTTTAACAGTAGATCCTAGCTCTATGCTTGCTTCTCTTTATCAGAGAAAAGTGAACAAAATGGCATACATGAAAGGAACACAATAACAGTAAGAAGTACTTCACTAATGATATAGACCAGGATCCCAAGAATAAGCTTGTGTATTGATTGTCAATCCAGTTACAAACTACATGTCCAATGTTTCATCACAGCTTCAAACTTCTCTTCTCAGCCTATCTTCTTCAATAACTTAATAGAGCTTCAAAGCTTCAAAACTTATTTACATTCAACAATGATTCGATACAGCAACTATTACATCAAGTGTCCAACAACCAACCAACAATCTCTCATCTTCTAAGGAAGTATTTTTAGAATAAATAGGAGGTGGAAAGGAAGGAAAATGCAATCCGTTCAATTAATACAAGTTAATGCTTCTCTGTCCTTAAGGGGTTCAATAGAGAAGATTTTTGATATTTCTCTGTATTAATTGGTTTTCATTAAATTGTTTAGCTACTTGGTAGATTTTGTTGACTTTAAAACTCTTTAGGCAGGCTAGCAATAACTCTAACTGTCTTTAAACAAAATATCACTGACTAGGCAATAATTATGCCTTCTTTTGATTAATTGAAGTTATAGGTGGCACCTTTGGTAGCTGAAAGGATATTTTAGCCTCTGATGTGGCAGTGGAGGCTTTCTTCAAGTGATATAACTTTCTTGTTTCATAAACACAGTGATTTATCTTTGGATCTGTGTTTAGGCTTGATTAAGCCATAATCTTCATCTTTGACACTTTGTCATTTTGTGTTTATACAAGTGGCTTTCTGTTGTTGGAGGGTTTCATCTGAGATTGAGGGTCATGATATTCCTAATAAAACATGAATTCGTAACACACTGGTTCCTTTTATTCATTGATTTTAAGGTCAGAATCGTCACTTTGAGCCTTATCAGTCACCTATCGGTGACTATGGAAATACATAGATAAAACACCATTAAACCCTGCAAAACACAAAAAGCTAATTATAAAAATGCTGCGAATTGTGGTAAAACTGCTTTGGAGGTTAAATGGAGGCAGTGGAAATGCTTGAGGATGGATGAAATGCAGCGGCAGAGGAAGAAATCCTAGCAGAAATAGCTAACTAGGTTTATTTTCGAATTTGGCGCGAAATTGGAGAAGGGCGGTTTCAGAAAACCGACATCGATTTTTGCATTGCATTTGGGGGGTAGGTGGTATTTTGCAGATGGAGTGTGATACGATACATCGGTCGAAACGTGGGTTTTCAATACCACCCATTTCGCAAAATTTTTGAGTGTTAAACTTTGGGCACGGAAGTTTTGCGATATGCAACGTCAACCGTTGGATCAGAGGCACCACATCCAGCGACGCAGAATGAGCACGATGGGAAAGTTGTGCGTACGAGGAATGTAGTGGGGGCCAGGTGTCATAATTAGATTGGGCGGGCTTGGTATATGGTGGATGGTAGGCCCCAGCACAACTAGGTTATTGGGTTTAATTATGATCGTCAGATATTTCTGATGGACGATCAGGATTAAGAGAGAACGCAGACGTTTGAGAGTGAGTAAGGGAAAACAGATGAAAGGGCAGAGGGACGAGCGCCCGAGGGCCATTGATCTATGAAGATCAATGGTCCAAATTCATTTAAAACCATAACGTCAGAAATGGTAAAATAAACATAGGAAAAGGTTTTTTGCAATGCGACGAAGTGCGAACCGTCAGATCTGGCAGAATGAATGACTGGGATTACATCGCATCAGAGATAAGAAAAGAGGCCAAAGCACCGAGGTATTTGAGTTTGCGATGTGCGATTAAGTGCTGGCGGCAGGATCGATATGAGAGATCAACGGTCAAGATTAAATCAGTGGGTGTGATGACAGAGGGTTATGGGCGAAGCGCGATGAGATCTTAGCCGTCAGTTCTTGTGGATTCGATGGCTAAGATTAAATCGGGAGATCGACATCAGAGGAGCAAAAGGGAAAGGATAAAGGGAATTTTCAATTTGCGATTGCGATGGAGTGATGAGGCTTAGCGCTCGGTCACATAAGGAAAAAGGGCTGGGGCTAAGGCTGAAAGGGGCTTTAAGGCCTTCTAGAAAAAATGAAGGTTTTTAGGATTCTTGAAGGGTTTTTTGAGGAATTTGGAGGTTTCGATAGGGGTAAAGACGGGGTTTTAAACCTTATAATGGGATTTCACAAGGCTTTAAAGGGGATTTTGAGGGAATGAGAGGTAAATGAAAGGGTTTATGGATGAAATGGAGAAGTGTAATGATGAAAAATGGAATTTTTAAGCAGTCTTTCTCTTAGTAAACAACAGGTCCTTGAAAGTTAATAATGAAACAGTAGTGAAGATTAAAACCGAGGATAAAGGTCATCATAAGACTTAAAGAACTCACAATTTGGAAATGAATTGTTTCTTGAAGGCTAAAAAAGATTTAACCACCATTTGGTATGACAAATTTTTATAGGTGGCTAACACATGAATCACCCATGGTCGATGTCAATTTTGAATTTTATATCTGAATGGATGAATGGTAGAAATAGACACAATCTTTGGTCATGATTATATCATGTAGATTGTATGAAACATTGTAATATTTAAATATGCTAAATTTTCATTGTATACGGTGTATTTACATTAAGTTAGTCTAATAGTACATGTATAATATAAAAAATATATTATTTTCTTGAAAATCTATAGTTTATTTTTCTCATGCAAAGCCCTTTCAAAGTTGATTCAGAAGTCTTTATCAAGTCCTGAGTTGAGCTCAACTCTCAGACCAAAACGTGTCATGTCCCATGTCAAGCCTGACAACTATGGCTTCCCCCTATCAGAAGAATTCAGACATTAATAAAGGACTTGATATGTTATGATATTTTGAAATAAGTTGCTAATCTTACCTCATTTCTAATTAAGAGTAAATGTGATCGTTGACTTATAGCAACTGTATAAATTTTATCCACAAACCACAAAGAAATTTTTTTCAATTCATTCATGCCATCTACACCATTTTTTGCCATGTTTCTTTGAAGAATGTCCATTCTGCACAAAATAAAATTAGTCTTATAAACCTAATTCCATGATTTCTATTATCAAGCCAACCAACTACAATTTTTTTCTGCAAACTTACAAATGTTAGAGAATAAAGGCAGAAATATTCTCTTGTTCCTGATTATTTAATTGTGATATTATTTAGTTATTTTTTTGTTCTTCTTATCTTTCTTCTTATTAGTTCATCAATCAAATATCAAAGAAAATACACATAGGTCAAGTACAATAGATGTAGGCCATTAACCAGGGAAAAACCCCCCTCAACGGGAAACCCCATTCAAGATAATTATTCCTTTAAATAGTATAATTTGATACTCTTAACCATAGAATTGAACCAAAATTTTCCTCCACACCATGTCAACCATCCACATATTCGACCTAGTAGCAGCAACAACCAGTGTTCTAGTAGCTTCGCATATTTGCAACAACAACAACTTCCAAATTTCAAAGACTTCAATCTCCCAAGGGATACCACGAAACAGAGAGATTCCTTCACAACAAATTATATTTTAACTTTATCTTTAAGATAAACCCAACTGACACTTATTTTTCCTCCTTTTCCAATTTCGCACTTGACAATGTAAACTTTGAAACAAGAAATGATACGAGTACCCACTTTTTTGAGGTCGCAAAAGATCATCAAATTTTGAAAAGTGATTATTCAGAATACACATTTTTTTTTTAACATATTTTTGACACTTTAAATTTTTTCATGTATTAGGTATGAACAATTTTTTTTAAATTTTAGAGATTTTTCATGCTAATTTTGGAAAGTGTTGATGCAACATCAACCCTCTTTTTTTGGAGGCTTATTTTCTAGATTTTATATTTTATAATGAATGAAGTGTTGAATTTTTTTTTAAATGTTGAATATTTTCATGCAGATTTTGACAATTTTTTTAAATGTTGATTATCTAACCATTTTTCAAGTGGTCTTATTCCTCTTCATGTTTTTCATCCTAGGATATTTGGTTTTTAAAGGTTTCCAATTTTCCTTTACGATATATATATATATATATATGTTTCCAAAGTTAAAAAAAAAATAAAAAAAATTACTATTTTGAGTTTATGATTTCTTTTATATTTAAATATTGTTAATTAATATTTCAATACAAATAGAATAATTGTCACAAAAAAACAACAGATTTAAAAACTCAAAAAAAATATACATTTTGCATATATATATAATTAAAAAAGTACATATTTTAAGGCATTGTTGGTAAAAAAGACACGTTTACAAATTATGGAAATTTTGAATTTTTTTTGGAAAAATAACAAATTTTATAAATTTTATATAAAAAAATACAACATTTGAAAAATAAAAATTCCTGAAAATTTATTTAGATAACATTTGAAGTATTAAAAAAACTTAAAATTAAAATAAAACATAGAATTTATAAACATAATAAAAATCATAAACATAAAAAAATACAATCAAGTTAATAAAAAAAATTGTTAAAAATAAAAAAGTAATAAAAAAATTAATATGATGATGATCATGATGGTTAACGTCCACTGAGACCAAACTTTTATCTATTGGACCGAAAGAAACAAATTGTTTAGTTTATTTTAAAATTGTACTCCTATCCTCAAAGAACTTGGAGAGAATTGTCCCGAGCTCACTATAATTTTGACATGTTAAAAGGCTAGGAAGGTTGATATTGCAACAAATATTATGAAACTGAGATCTAATGTTGGTGTGTGTAGGGCACACTAAGAGGAAGTGATTTTCATCCTCAATGTTCATATTCTCACAGAGATGCCATATCCTTCCCACTCATGGTGTTTTAGGAACTGCCCAACGACTTGTTTCATTATGGAGCTCATGAGAGTTCGTTCTTATCTTGGCTATATATTTTTTTTTCTTTGAGCTAGTTAAAACAGAGATTTACTTTTTATCTTGTATAGTAGGGTTGATGGCCTCCTTATAATATCTTAATTTTCTTTTAGCCTCTAAATCTTTCTCACACCACATTTTCTCTTTAAACTTAGAAGTACCAATATTTTTAATGTTATTAATATCTTGCAATGCAACATTTTTGTTGATATCCCAATGGTTTAAGAAAGACCTCGTATCTTTATACCAACCTTGCTTGAGCCTTAGTTGATTTTAGCTGGAATTTAAAGCTAGTTTACGAAGTATTTGGTCTCCAATGTTATTGATTTTCTGCTTGTACAATAGGAGCCTAGTCATAACTAGGCTCTCGATAGGGGAGAGACCCACTTCTACAAGGAGAATGGAATAGGGTGTATTTATTTTAATTTTGAGGTTATACGTTATAAAACACTTTTTGATTTGCTCAATATTTCTCCAGGATTCTCTATATATGATCCAACCCCTAACCGCACATCCATACAAGATAATATGAGTGACTAAAGTTTCAAAGAGGAGCTTCTTTTTATCCCACATTAGAAGGTTTGATGCTTTAAAATTATTTTCAAGACCAAAATAAGCTTTCCACCCTCCATTAATCCTATTCTCAATGCTATAGTTCCAGTTGAGCTTGTGATGAATATCAATTTCTAGGTACTTGTAAGAAGACACTTCCTCTAAGTTTCTATTGTCATATACAAAATTAGCGTAAGTGTCCTTGGATTTGATAATAATAACTTTTATTTTTTCAGTGTTAATAGTCATACCCATCGTAGAGCAGAAATCATTGACAAGTCTCAGTTTCTTATCAAGATCATATGGGCACCTTGCTAGAAGAATAATATCGTCAGCATAAAGAAGAAGGATGATGACTATTCTAGCTAAGATCGTGCCAGCACAGCTTGCTTCCTATAAACAACCTTGTAGCTTGTCGATGTAAATGCCAAATAGGGTAGGGGAGAGGGGGAAACCTTGTTTAACTCCGATATTACACTCACTATATTTCAACCACCCCTCATCGCTCTTAAACTTGGAAATTACATTTTTGTATAACCTTATAGTGACCTCTCTCAACTCGAAAGGAACCTTTAGCTCTTCTAATATATTCCATATGTTATATCTAGGTACCGTATCGAAAGCCTTTCTTATGTCCACAAAGCAACAAAAGAGATTGGCTTTATCATTACGACATTACTCCATAATGATCCTAAGCGTAACGAGGTGGTACATTGTTGAGTGTTTCCTTCTAAGACCTGCTTCGCCTTTAGCCCACTTACCTTCACTTTAAAGCCATATTCTCATCTTATTTTCCAAAATAATGCCATATAACATGGCTAAGAGAGCGCTAGTCATAATTGTTCGATAACTAGAGGGGTTATTTGTATCCCCACTTTTAAAAATTTAATAATGAGGCTCTGAGTCCATAGTTTAGGGAACCCTTGCTTGAGATATTTTTTTAAAATCTTGTGGATGTGAGGGGTGAGAAAAAGACCTCCAATTTTTAAGATTTCTGCCTGGTAACCTTCAATGTCCTTAGCTTTTAAATTTTCCAAGTGCTTAAGCCCAAAATATATGTCTTCTAATGAGAAAACTTCTCGCATTGTGAGAATGGTTTCAAAGTTATCAATAACATTTGGAGACTCATAAATAATTTTAAGATAGGAATTCTAGTCGCGTAAAGAAATTATATTATTATCTTTATTTTTTCTAGTTAGAATCTGCCTCGAGAATTTCTTAGGAGCTACCTTAGAGATGTGTAAGAGATTTTCTTGTATTTTATGAATATAATGCATTTTTTTCATTTTAGTTAGGGCTTTGTATCTTTTTTTCTTTCCAAATTTAAGAGACTTATCAATAGCTTCCTTAATTTCTCTCCTCGCCCTTTTATAATCTTGATCATACCAAGGGTTGGCTTTGATATTTTGTTTATTACTTGAAACATCAATTGAGAACTTGTTAATAGAATATGAGAGGGTTGTAGTAAAATTATGATAGAGGTCTTGTATGTTATTTATACTAGATAAAGGAAGTAAATTGATTTTTAACTCATTTAGAAAAAGTTCATTTTTATTCCTATCAAATATTAAGTTCTTTTGGTTATAAGGATTATCTTCTAAGGGCTCTCAATGCATAGCAAAATTGAGAGTTACAATTAAAGTTCTATGATTAGAACCAGGCTCATGGTCGTTTAAGATATCAAAATTTATTATTTAGTTATATAAATGGATATCGAAAATAACATAGTCTACCACACTGCTACCAAGCCCATGGATACAAGTCATGTGGCTAGAATTGGGCCACTTCTTTAGATCATTGCAAATTAGGAGATCTTGAGCACTGTAGAGCTTGACTAGCTCAAACCCAAACAAATTTTCCCCTATATCTTCAAAGCTTATTTTGTACTAGCTAGCTGGAGTAAGGTATACATCTAGCCAAAGAGGATTGTGATTGGAATAATTTCTTAGAAGAATACCTTGGTTTCTTGAATTTCAAGCATTAAAGTCACCCATAAAGAGGATATTACCTTCATTCCTTAGTGTAGAAATATCATTATCTAAACCATTGTAAGGACCATTTTTATCTAAATTGTTTTTCTTATAGAGGTCAGAATTGATAGGGGAAAAATAATAGATTTCTATGTAGGTGTTTTTTATCATTAATGTCAGTAATATCTATCCAAATATATTGGTTGTAAGGGTATTTTTTACAAAGCCTAGCATGAGGGGATATGTTCTTCCTGATGTAAGAAGCTATACCCCCAATTCCTCTACGATAGGATCGCTTGTTCCAGATTGACCATAGTAGAAATACATCTATGTTGGGGACCTTAGATTCTTCATGCTCCCAAGTTTGAAATAGCAATATAATATCAACTTCATTCGAGATCCAACTTAGCTTGGGGCCCTTGCTACATGGAAATCCCCAAAAGTTCCAAGAGATAATCTGGAGCATGTTGAATTGCTATTTACTACTATATTTTGGTTTCCATCTCAAATAATGACTTTTCTATTTCTGATTATTGCCCATTTTTCTATTACCTATATTCTAATCTCCATTGTCTCCATTTTATTCTCCAGTAGTTTTATTTTCCTTTCTATTTTTTTTGGATCTTGTTCTAAAGAGATGTAAATTTATTTTCCAGCATGGCTTCTAACTTTTTTTATAGCTTGACTTCTCTTTCTTCTCTACGTTTCTCTAAAGACTATATATACTTATAAAGGCTTTGTAGAGTAACTGTGCTAGTTCTACCTTTCACAATATTTGGTAGATGTGGTGAGTTATTCATACTTTTGAAAAATATATGAGCGATGGATATCAATTAGGAAAAAAAGAGATAAGGTATGTGTGCACCTAATAGAGCCGATGGAGAAATGACCTGTGAAACCATGAAGAATTTGTATCGAAGTTGCCTACAATACTTATCTGGATATCACCCTAGCCGCAGATCTGAAATTTTATATATAAATATGGTCCGCAGAGCCGCAGCTATAGAAACAAGGAGCCGTCATCCAATCCCCCTCACCACAGAAGACACGATCCGAGCTCATCGTATCTAAGCTCTCCATAGAGATGCTCAGATACGAATTCAATTATAAAATAAAACCCTAGCCGCAAGAGATGTATATGCAATCACCACAGGAGACACAATCGGAGGTGTGACAATGAACCACAAAGTATAAGGTTATAGATTATCTTGATAATAAAGGTCGTGGGATGTGTTGAGAAGTCACTGTAATGCAATTAAGATAAGTTTTTTTCCCTCACCGTAGAAGACTCGATATGAGTAATGAACTCAACATAGAAGACACAATCCAAGCTCTTCATAGAGATTGGCCTCACCAAAAAATACTTAACATGAGTAATGAAATCACCGCTCAAATCCAAATTCAATTAGAAAATAAAATCCTAACCAGAAAATATGTATATGCAATAGGATTTCGATCCAAGCTCTCCATAAAAACGATTAGATCTGAGTTCAATCGAAAAAGATATATATCTATTTTTATCAAATTTGTAGAAAGCGACAGCTAGGCAAGCTTAAGAAGGAGGACTGTTGAACTCCATGAAGTCGAGAATAAGATCAAAATTGCTCAGATATGAATTCAATTAGAAAATAAATATTTCAGTGAAGAATTTGATTCAAGGCAGTGAAATACCTCGCTGTCAAGAAGATGGAATGGCTAATGTTTTTTCACCAGGGGAACTCATTGGATTATCATGAGCACAAAGAATGGATCATGCTCTAGAAGAGGCAATCTACTATAAAACCATGTTATTAGGAATAACAAGGGCATCTATGAATACTCAAAGTTTTATATTTGAAGCGAGTTTCCAAGAAACTTCTTGGGTCTTACCTAAAGCTGCTCTACATGGTCGTATCGAATGGTTGAAAGGCTTGAAGGAAAAGGTTATTCTCAGGGGGATGATACCCGCCGTTACTGGGCAACATATTCGTCATTCAGGGAAACACAATGGAATAGATCCAAGAATATGGAATAGGAATCTATTTAGCAACAAAGTGAAGGATATTTTATGTCATCATTACAAAGTATCCTTTTTTCCATTCAATTAAATTCTCACAATATATTAAAACAACCATTAAAAGAGTGTTGAGAAATATATTTCTTTTTATGTTCATGGATATCTCTTCTATAATAGGAGGAATATGAAATATTCTATGAGTGAGAACATTTCTACCACATACTAGATAGACAGACAATCTTTAAGATGTAATCAATATCGTTGGAATAATTAGATATTATGGTAAATTTTATTTTTCTATTTCGGGGTGGAAAGCGAACGAGATTGAGAAAAAGATATTGGAACATTGATTTGGAAGAGATGATTAAAGAAAGAGATCATTTAGGGCATAAAACTATGAAATGGAACCCTAAGATGGCACCTTACATTTTTATAGAGCAGAAAGATACTCATATTATAAATCTAGCTAAAACTATTCATTCTTTATCAGAAGCTTGTGATTTGGTGTTTGATATATCAGGTAGCGGAGACCAATTCTCCATAGTCAGTATTAAATATCAAGCAACTCATTTAGTAGCATTAGCTGCTACAAAAGTTTGATGTCATTATGTAAATTGAAAATAGCTTGGTGTTATGTTAACTAAATGGTCTATTAAAAAGACAAGACCTCAGAAGTTCGAGGATTTAAAAAAAGAACAAGATACGGGACGATTCAATCGACTTCAAAAAAAGAAGCAGCTATGCTCAAGAGACAGTTAGAAAAATTCCATAAATATCTAGGTGGGATTAGATACATGAGGAGCTTACCTGATATTTCGATAATTACCAATCAACGAGAAGAATCCATTGCCCTTGGGGAATGTAGAACTTTGGGTATTCCAACAATTTTCTTGCTTGATATAGATTGTGATCCATATCTCATGGATATCCCAATTAAAACCAGTGATGATGGTATAGCTTTAATCCGATTGATCATGAACATATTAATGTCATAAATTTGCAAAGGAATGCCATTAAGGTCATTATAGCTATATGAAGGGCTAATAGAAAGTGAATTAGTAATAAAAATAAAATAGAAAAAAGGGGGGTGGGGAGGACCTCAGGATTTACTAAGTTGGCTTCTATTCCATCCAAAATATCGTAAGAGAAAATTTCATTTATTGGTTTGGTTGGCTGCTCCAAATTGAAAAATATTCGTAATGCAATAACCATTTTATTATCTCGTGACATCAAAAATTCTGATGAAAGTTAAATAATTGAGGAATCTCTCATTTGATAAAAAAAATTATTTTCTTCTTTAAGTTCATCTTTACAAGGGGGTAATATGGATATGGATATCGTACAATCCCCTATAATGATGCTGGAGTAGACTCACTAAACAATTATATCTACCAAGAACTATTCACGCACTTTTCTAGTTTGTAACTAGATTTGTTATGCCGGTGTGCAATAGGCAAGGCTGCATCCGTTTGATGTGCATTTCCTTTCCTACATGCTCTGCCTCCCCCAATGAAGTCTTGGCATCTCCTCCCACTTGATCATTGTCATCCCTGTGATTCCATTAGCCATGCAATTTCTTGACAGCCATTTTTTTTTGTGTACACTCCTCTCTTGTTTTATTAAACCAAATCTTACAGAAAAGTGAACATAAATCCACGATGAAAAAAAATAGAGATAAAAATGAATAGAAATGTAAAAGGTAAAATGTATTAATATAGAATCAAAAGGAAGAAACAAAAAAGTTCATCAATTTTATTCACACAAAAAAACATTTGATTTTGGAATCCACTAGAAAACTTCTGTTCATCTCCCCCTATTGCCTTTCTGATAACCTACTATTAACCTCACTCTACTCCCCACTATTTTTAACTAACTAACTCCTAGAAAACTGTAACTAACTAAGTGGCTTGACCTCCACACAGGGTGTCATAAATAGCCCTCCTATTCTTATCTAAACCTCTAAATTGACATCGCATTATCAATTTCACAAACAAACTTTACAATAAAAAAAACATTTCTTCATTGACCCCTAAGATCTCTTCCTCCATCTCTAGACAACAACATGTGAAAACCATGGTCACATTGCTAGCCTCAATAAGATGCTCCTACATCAGACTCCCAAGGTGAAAAGGTTTGAACCCATGTTCACAAGATCAACAACAAAAAATCCTTTTGCTTTTAACTCTGCTGCGCTCAGCCAAGTGGCATCCTCCACAAGATGTGTCTTCCACTAGGTCAAATACTCTAGATAATCCTTATTCCCGGTACTCCTTTCCACTTTAGTGTCCAATATTTCTTCAGCTTATAATGGTTGTGCCACTAGAATTTTCTTCAGCCATTGTAGATCATCATTAGGGTCCCTATCTCCTGTAATCCGTCCAGTATCATTTTCTACAAAATGATAAATTTCAAAAACATTAAAAAAAGGTGATATGCCAATCCCTGTTTGCATTTCCATCTCATAAGCATTTGCAGAAAACATTATAAGGATTTTTCATGGCCCAATTTTCTTCATTTTCAGTTTTTTGTACTGTCATTTAGGAAATCTCTCCTTCCTCGGGTAATCTAATACCAGGTATCCTATTTGAAATTTCTTCTACCTTCTCTTTGAATCAACTCTTTCCTTGTAACTTGCATTTCTTTTCCATAATCTACCCTTAACTTCCTCTTGGATTTCACTAATTCTAGTTACATAATCTTCTCCATCACCACTCCTCTTTTCTAATTGTACCAAATCTCTTAGTTCATACACCCCTCTAGGATGCATACCATACAGAATCTGAAATGGGCTCATACATGTACTTCGGTTTGGAGAGTCATTATAAGAAAACTTTACTTGTGCTAATACTCTATCCCATTGTCTTAAATTTCCATCAACCAAACTCCTCAACATATTACCCAGGCTTATGTTAACTAATTCAGTCTGCCCATCAAACTGTGGATGATAAGATGAACTAAAGTTCAAATTAGTACCTAACTTCTTCCACAATGTCCTCCAAAAGTGACTTGAGAACCTGAATCTCTATCAGAGACAATAATTTTTGGAAATCCATGCAACTTCACCACTTCATTAAAGAAAAAACTAGCTACATGAGTGGCATCACTTCTCTTAGAAAAAGGATTAAAATGTCCCATTTTAGTAAATATATGAACCACTACAAGAACAGAATCATTCACTTTCTGAGTTCTTGGCAATCCTAAAATAAAGTCAATACTCATAAAATCCCAAGATTTGGTAGGAACAAGCAATGGAGTGTATAAGCCTGTGTTTTGGCTTCTTCCTTTGGCATGTTGGTAGATCCTACATCTGCTTACAAACTTCTTAACCTCCAACCTCATCCTTGGCCAAAAGTAAAAATGACTAAACTTCCCATAAGTCTTATCACTTCCAAAGTGACTAGCCATTCCACCATTGTGCTTTTCTTGAATTAAATTATCCCTCATTGAGAAATTTGGGATACACAACTTACTGTTCTTGAAGATAAACCAGCTTGCAACATATATTTTGTCCACAACTCTCTGTCCATTTATACATGATTCTTACAAGCTGTGTATGCATTGTGAAAGTCACTGTCAGTCTCCTATAAATATCTAAGACATTCAAATCCAAGAACTTGTACCTGATTTTCTTGTATGATTAAGTTTTTCATACTTAATGCATTAGATACTCAATTTAATTGTCCACTAATATGCTTAAATAAAAAGGTAAAATTATGTAGAAAATCCACCCAATTGACATGCTTCTGATTTAACTTGGGCTATTGCATAATGTACTATAAACCATGATTGTCAGAGTACAACACAAACTCCTTAGGAAAAAAATAATGCCTCCAATGATTCAAGGCTTGGAAAATGGCATAGAATTCCTTGTCATAAGAGTAATATTTCTGTTTTGCATCATTAAGTTTCTCACTAAAATATGCCATTGGTTTATCTTCTTCACTGAGTACTACCCCAATGGCTACTCCACTGGCATCACATTTAACTTGGAATGTTTTTCCAAAGTCTGGTAACCTTAGGATTGGCTGCTTAGTAATCTTTTTTCTCAGTAGATGAAACTTACTTTCTACCTCTCCTGCCCATTTAAATGGTTGCTTGTATTTTCTAATGGTCTGAATAATTTGGAAACACATACCACTAGAGTTCTTTATGAACTTTATATAAAAACGCACCAAACCATGGAAACTTCTTACCTCAAAAATTGTACGAGGTGAAGGCCAATCAATAATTGCTTGCACCTTCTCCGGGTCTATCTTTAAACCATCCCTTGAGATCACAAAGCCCAAATATATCCAACTCATATTTGCAAAAAGAATATTTCTTGATATTAACCAATAACCTATTTGATTTAAAATTTTCTGAGACGCATCTTAGACGCCTCATATGCTCTTCTTTTGACTAACTGAAAATCAGTATATCATCCAAATAAGTCATAATAAATTTACTTACAAAATCCCTTGGGACTTCATTCATTAATCTCCTGAATGTTCTTGGAGCATTTGATAATCCAAATGCAATACCCAGCCATTCATACAATACCTAATTTGTTTTGAAGGTTGTATTCCAGTCATCCCCTTCTCTAATTACTATATGATGATATCAACTTTTCAGATCTATCTTAGAAAAGTATATTGCTCCACTTAGAAATTCCATTATGTCATCCATCCTCGACAATGGAAATATGTTTCTGATGGTTATTTTATTAATGTCTCTAGATTTTGTACATATTCTCCATTCACCACCCTTCTTTGGGCTTAACATTGTTGGCCCTGCACATGGGATTAGACACTTCTTGATTAGTCCCTTCTCCATCAATCCTTAGAATTGATTTCTGATATACTCATTCTCCTAAGGTGTCAATCTATATGTTTCCTTGTTGGGTAAGATAGCTCTAAGAATGAAATCAATATGATGGATGATATCTCCTCTTGGTGGCAGCTCATTGGGTTAGTAATCCACTACAATGTATCCAAATTCAGTCAAAATTTCTTGAATTTCTTTGGGAAAGCCTGAAACAATAGTATTCATCATTACTACCCTAGGCTTTCACATTACAGCATAATTCAATTCATCTTCCTCTAAATGCTGTAAATACTTTTTTCCTGACAATATTAAAACTTTTGTTGCATGTTGTTCCATTGTACCACCTTCATGCAAGGTAAGTAATATATGTTTCATTCCATCTTTATTAAAACTATAGCAGTTCCTTCTACCCTCATGGATTACTTTCTTATCAAATTTTCATGGTCTTCCCAAGAGCACATGACATACATCCATGGACATAACATCAAAAATAATCTTATCTTTATAAGTTCCTACTTGAAAATCAACTTCACATTGTTCACTTACCAAGATTTGATGTCCTTTATGCAACCATGATACTTTATAAGGAATTGGATGTTTAGTCTTCTTCAAGTTCAACTTCTCCACCATATCTAAGGAAACCATATTTCCGGTGCTCCCACTGTCAATCACCATCTTAGAGAATTTTCCTTTTACCTTCCACATGGTTCTAAACAAATATTTTCTTTGACTGGGTTCAACACTCTCTTTTTGAGGCTTCAATAGAACTTTATTTATCATCAAAGCCTCCTCTGTCTCAGGTAAATTATCAACTACTGGAATTTGTTCTTGTTGCTACTTATTTTGAGCTAAGTAGGCTCCTCCTTGCCCTATGTTATCCCTTTCTGGGCATTCAAAGGACCAGTGACCCATTTTTTGCACTTGTAGCAATGAAAGGTAGTTTTTCCACCTCTTCCTCTACCTATAACTCCTTAGTAGGGTCTTCTTCCTTTTGTGTCACTGCCTCTGTATTACTGCTCCTGTTGATTTGAGCTTCTAGACTCTACTTTTTGGGCTACAAAATTTCCTCTTCTAGCTATTTTCCTTTGTCCTTAACTGAATATTTTCCTTTATTAAAGTTATGCTTCCTCAACAACTTCTCTTCTGCTCTCAAGGCACATTGGTAGGCATATTTCATTTTCTTGGGAGATATCATACTAATCTCATTCTAAATTTCCATTTTCAAGCCATTCACATACCTAGGAGTCTTCTTAGCTTAATCTTCCACATAACCATCTCTAAAATTCACTTTGTAAAAATCCTCAGTATACTCTTTCATAGTCAGTATCTTTTGTGTGAGGTTCTACATTTTCCTATACAAATTTAGTTGGTAATTTGTAGGTAAGAATATAGCCTTCATCTTAGCCACCATCCTATCCCAGCTCTTGATCAATGGCTTATTTGTTTTCCTCCTTTCATATTGTATAATATCCCACCATACAGATGCATTCCCATTCAATATTGTCACTAATAATTTTCATTTCCTGTTCTCCTCAAACTCATCATACTCAAAGTATTTGTCCAACTTATTTATCCAGTCAATGAGGTGTTCTACAATAATAACTCCTTCATTGGTAGGCAACTTAGGCTTTGGTCTTGATGTAGCTCCTATTATTGATCGTAAATACCTCATTTCAGGTGTCTCTACCATGGGTTCTACCTCTTCATATTTTTCTTCACCTTCAGGCTCACTCACATCTCCTACCACAGGATCTCTTTGTCTATCCAACTCCATAGCTTCCATACGAGCCCTCAATTCTCTCATCTCTTCCATGACTTCAGAATTTGTTGTTGGTCGTCCTATACCATGACCTAGAGCTCTACCAAATTGGACATCCATATCTTTTCCTTATTATGTTGAGTATAAACCCCAGCTCTGATACCAAAATTTGATGCCAGAGTAGCTTGACTAAAGAGCTATACCAACCAAGAAATCTTCGTGCACTTCTCTGGTTTGTAGCTGGATTTGTTATGCCACTGTGCAATAGGAAAGGCTATATTCCTCTGATGTGCATTCCATTTCTTACATTGTCTGTCTCCCCCAATAAAGTCTTGTCATATCCTCCCACTTGATCATTGTCATCCTTGCGATTCCATTAGCTATGCAATTTCTTGACAACATTTTTTTTTTTTTTTGCATACACTCCTCTCTTGTTTTAATAAACCAAATATCACAGAAAAGTGAACATAAATCCACGATGAAAAAAAAAAGAGAGAAAAATGAATAGAAATGTAAAAGGTAAAATGGATTAACATAGAATCAAAAGGAAGCAACCACACAGTTCATCAATTTTGCTCACATAGAAAAAACATTTGATTCTGGAATCCACCAAAGAACTTTTGTTCATATCGCCCTACTGCCTTTCTGATCACCCACTATAAACCTCTACTCCACACTATTTTTAACTAACTAATGCCTAGAAAACTGTAACTAACTAAGTGACTCGACCTCCATGCAGGGTGTTGTAAATAGCCCTCTTATACTTATCTAAACCTCTAAATTGACAACACATTGTCACAAACAAACTTTAAAATAAAAAAAATTCTTCATTGACCCCTAAGATCTCTTCCTCCATCTCTAGACCACAAAATGTGGCAACCATGGTCACATTGTTGGCCTCAATCAGATGCTCTTACATCATATTAGCACACTGAATCATATCTACGATATATCCGGTGTGGAAGTGGGTCAAATTTTTTATTGGCAAATAGAGGTGTTTCATGTTCATGGATAGGTACTTATAACTTCTTGGATTATAATTTTTGTCTTATTAGGTTCAGCTACCATAGTTATTCAAGATCCACAAACCATTCCTATCGGTCGCCAAAAATTTATTGAATGTATTCTCGATTTTTTTCAGGACTTGTCTAGAATTTAGATTAGGGAGGAAGAATATGGTCCTTGGGTTCCTTTTATTGCAACTATGTCTCTATTTATCTTTTTTTTTAACTGGTCAGGTGCTCTTCTTCCTTGGGGAATTCTAAAATTACCTCAGGGGTAGTTAGCTGCACCAACAAATGATATTAATACTATGGTTTCTCTAGCTTTACTTATGTCAGTAGCATATTTCTATGCAGGTATTGCAAAGAAGGGGTTAACTTATCTTGGTAAATATATTCAACCAACCCCAATAATTTTACCATTTAACATCTTAGAATATTTTACAAAACCTTTATCACTTAGTTTTTGACTTTCTGGAAATATATTAGCTGACGAATTGGTAGTTGTTGTTCCTATTTCTCCAATACCATTAAAAAAAAACAATTCAAAAACATAAACAAACCATATATAATTTTAAAAAATAAAACATATATATATATATATATATATATATATATATATATATATATATATAGATAGTTAGTTTTAAAAAAATAAAAATAATAATAAAAATAACAAGTGAATTATTGCATCCCTTGAGCCATTGTTGGCACGATGGGTTGCAGCGGGTGGATCTGTTACAGCTTCGCCCACCCACACTAGATGGCCCCTAGAGCCACCAATGGGCTCAAAGAATCAATTTTAAGCCGTTGGTGGCCAGAGGGGTCACCTACCATTCGGGAGTGAAGCTGTTGTAGCTCCACCCACCCACAACAAGCTACCCCTCGAGCCACCAACGACTAAAAGCTGATTCTCATAATTGAATTTGAGTCGTTGGTTGCCCGAGGGGCCACCTGCCATGGGTGGGCAGAGCTACTGTAGCTCTTCCCAGCCACGACAGGCCCCCTTGGGGCACCAACGGCTCAAAATCTGGTTCTCAGAATCAGATTTGAGTTGTTAGTGGCCGCATGCCATGGGGGGGTAGAGCTGATGCAGCTCGACATTCTCACGGCAGGTAGCCCCTCAGGCCACCAACAACTCAAATCCAATTTTGATAATCGGGAGGCAGCTACCAATGCCTCAATTCTGATTATGAGAATCAGATCCAATTCTCATAATTGAATTCAAGCCATTAGTGATAGCTTGCTGTGGGTGGGCGGCACTACAACAACTCTACCTACCCATGGCAGGCTGCCGCTCGGGCCATCAACAACTCAAATATTTTTCTGAGAATTAGAATTGAGACATTAGTGGCCTCCTGTCATGGGCAAGTAGATATGCTACAGCTTCACCCACCCACGACAGGTGCCCACCGATGGCTCAAATCAGATTATGAGAATCTCATCTGATTCTCAAAAATGGATTTGAGTCATTGGTGTCCTGGAGGGTCGCCTGCAGTGGGTGGGTGGAGTTGCTACAGCTCTACCCGCCAATGACAGGCATCCCATCGGGCCACCAATGGGCTGAAAGCTGATTCTGAGAATTGGCTTGGGCCCCCAACAGATTCTAAGAATCAGTTTGAGTCTGTCGGTTGTCCAAGGGACCGAATTCATATATATATATATATATATATATATATATATATATATATATATATATATATATATATATATATTATAATTATTAATTTTTTTAATCAATTTTCATTAGCTTTACTTTTTTTTTTTAATGTTTTGTTTTAATTTTTTTTTTATTTAAATAATTTTTATAATTGGTTTTTTTTTTATGTTTTCTATTTTTTTTGTTTTTTTAATGCTTTTTTATTTTTATTGTTTTGATTTTGATTTTTTTTTTTAAGTTTTTAAGTTTATCTTTTTAAATTTTCTTAATTTTTTTAAAATGTGTTTTCTTTTTTTTGGTAAGTTGAGCTATTCTATTAATTTCGAAAACATAAAGTTACATATGCTACAGGTTGGGTTGGTGAGCTATGCTCAACAAATCGTAGCCTTTTTTACATTGTTTCTGGGCTGCCTCGGGGGAGGAAACAAGCCCAGAAAAAATTTAGAACCGAGTAGTACATTATGCGTAGTAGCGCTGACGCATCTAAACAACACAAGGTAAATTATAATAGCGAAGCCCTGAGGGCGGACTTGAAAAAAACCAGAGGAAAACTATGCAGATGCATAGCTGTTAATCATCATCTTCATCATTACTGTTGGGGTTCTCCTCCTTAATACGACAAGCTGGAGCCTACGTAGGAGATGATACCACATCAGCCATAGTATGCTTGGGAATGCTCACAAGAGTGGAGAGGATGAGGTAGTCCGGGTCTATGCCATCGGGAACCCACGTCCAAATTCCATTGGAGTCCATGACCCA
Organism: Pinus albicaulis; assembly: GCA_034641835.2. NCBI lineage: Eukaryota > Viridiplantae > Streptophyta > Pinopsida > Pinales > Pinaceae > Pinus > Pinus albicaulis. The sequence continues at coordinate 199,136,248 of CM076583.1, forward strand.
GATGTTTGTGTCCTCATCATCCTTCTCTGGAGCCATCAAAGGGACAAGAGTGCGATGTGGAGAGTGCGTTTGGGGAGAGGAGGTGGACCTCCTCGAACCACGACCACCTTTATATGTAGCTTGCCTAGAGGATTCTGCGCACTGGTCGGGATCAGGTTTTTGGCTCACAAAAGTGCAGGAAGAGGAGCCATCAATTGACTCAAGACGATTATACTCTCTGTAATGATATCATCCCAGGATAGCCCCTCTCTATCCTCCACGGATAGTATGTTGGTGAAGACTAGGAGCCATCATGCACCTGGGATGGGGTGAGAAGGTTAGGCGAAATGGAAGCACACAAGGCCAAGGAATGGAGACAGGAATCACACTGGGGCTTAAGGGGCATAAATATCTAGGGGGAAGATTCGCAGGATGGAGATCAGAAATCTGAAGAAAACTGTGCAACTCCATGCTAGGACAGAGGCTTTGTAGCCGGTTGAATTAGGTGAGAAGTCAAAGTAGAGTGAAGGGAGATAAAGGAAAAGGTAGCAAGTTGAGTTAGGAAAGGGGAAGATAGATTGGAATTATAAAGGGGTAGGGATGAGATCTGTGATGAAGATGTTGAGTGTCCTTCGCACGTTTTTGTGTGTTATTATTGAGCACCTGAGCAGGCTCAGGGGAGGAGGTATGGTTGTGATGCTGGTTAATCATGATGGAGATTAATGGTAATAGAAGCAAGGTGATTTTTAGGGCCTGGTGACGTATTACCCATCCTCTCGTCATCATTTCTGGTTCTGCGAGGATCGTGCAAGGGGCTAATGGTATTTGGATCCGTAGCAGGTGAAGCTCTATGTTGGAGATCTCCATTATCTAGGTGGGGTGGGATGTGATTGTCACTTGTGTCTAATCTGTCACTCGTTGGAGATCTCCATTATCCAGGTGGGGTGGGATGTGATTGTCACTCGTGTCTAATCTATCACCCACATCTCAGGGTTGTTGATCCTTCTAAATGAGAATGAGATAGTCCTGTTTGAGAGCAACCTCCTCAACCTGTATAAATGTGGAGTGATGTAGAGCATAGTTACTTTCCACCCCTTTTTTTGTAAGAAGATCCATAATAGAGTTCGCTTTCCTATGCACGTGACAAAAAGTGATGGCTCTATGATTGTGAAGTAGCAGTTCCAAAAACTTAAGCTTGTGGTCAAGTCTCTAGTTGTTGGAAACTTTTGAGGAAGCCATGCCTTGAAGTATTCTGGTGGCAGCCATCATTATGATTTGCAAATATCCCTCCATTTCCAGAGGGAAGTAGTGGAATTCTATGGAAATTTGAATACCCTATATCAGTCCTTCCATTTCAGCTGAATTATTAATGTCCCATCTGATATTACCATAGTAGATTTTGAGAGGATCTCCCTGGGAGTTCCTGATGATACCTCTAAAACCAACATTACCAAGGTTTCCTTTGGATTCCCAATCAAAATTGCATTTGAAAAATCCTTTGGAGGGAGGAGAACAAGTTCTTGGAGTAGGATATCTAACCATGCTTCTGGGATTGATGTCCATGGGAGCATTTAGAGTCATGTGCCAGTTGTTCCATATGTGACATTATGCTACCACGGTGGGTAGGTCCTCCTTAGTCCATGCGTCTAAGGCTAGAGTTTTAGTGAGGTTACTGTGAATCCTATCCTATAGTTGATCAGGAGTGGAGGCCTTTTCCTTGAATATGTGGTTGTTTCGTTCCTTCCAGATGTTCCAGATGAGGATACCTAGAATGATATGTCATAGTATATTCATAAGGGTACTGGTGTAAGGATTGTCCTATTATCTGCTGATGGTGTTAATAAGTTTAACTCTAGCGCGGTTGGAACGATGACATAAGATAGAAATTATATCCCATAGGAAATTGGTAGTAGGACATTGGTCCAACAGGTGGTCGATGGTTTCTAAGTTGTCTTGACATAAAGCACATCTAGAGGGCCCTACAAAACCTCTCTTCAAAATATTCTCCCATGTGAGGATACGTAGTTTACTGAGCAACCATAGGAAAGTAGCTATTTTGGGCCATAGATTGGTTTTCCATATATTTTTCGAGATGATGTTGGTTGGTCTAAGATCCTGTTGATGGAGGGTGTTGTTAGATTCCTTGGTTGAGTAGGTTCCGTTGGGCATATGCCCCGAGCGAAGGATATCAAGTCCTATTTTGACCTCGATTTTTATTTTTATGCTAATCTCCTCCCATATTTTTGTGTGGATTTCATTGTTTCAGTGTTCTTGCCATCTGCTTGTATGTAGCCATTGTCTGTAGCCTTGGGAGATGTCTTCCATCCAGAAGTCTTGAGCCTTCTGTATTTTCCTTCGTTGGAGCACTGCACTACATAAAGGTCTACGGAACATGGAGGAGAGGCTTGGCATCTGTTTCTAGGAGTCCTCCTAGAATTTGGCTTGGTTACCACTTTGCAGCTCCCAGAAGCTGTGATTTTGGATTATACTTTTTTGATTGCTAGGTGCTTTCCAAATTTTTCAACTAGCTAGATCTAAGTTGTACCTAGTTAGATCCTCCTTTAGCCAACACTATGCATACTTGGCAACCCATAGGATAGCCCATTGGGTGCTGGGGTTGGAGACCCATTTCCACCAAATGTTGGCTCCCATTATGGTATTGTTGTGCTCAGGATCCCGAAGTCATAATCCTCCTGACATTTAGGGGTGAAAACATCCTTCCAATTAACTAAGGCCCATTTGTTATTTTCTTTCATGCCTCCACATAGAAATTACCATTGCAGATTGTGCATGGATTTTAGGACCCATTTGGGAGCTGCAAGAATGGAGAAGAGGTAGATGGGAAGAGATTGCAAGATGGAATTAATGAGGACAAGACAACTGGTAATGTTGAGGGTACGGTGAGTCCAGTTGGAGAGGCGAGTTTCCATTTTGTCTATCAGATCTCTCCAGGAGGAGTGATTGATGTCTGAGTCAGTTAACAAAGCTCCCAAGTATTTGGATGGAAGAGAAGCAATAGAGAATCCAAGGACGGGGGCGATAGTACGTTGGGTTTGAGGGAGGGTATGGAAGAAGAATATCTGTGATTTATCAAGGTTGACCTTTATCCCAGAGGTGTCAAAGAAGGAGTCAAGAACAGATTTAAGGATACGGGCTTCCTGGACTGAAGGCTACCCCATGATCAAGTTATGATACAAAAATTGCTGGTGAGAAGAGGGAGGATGGTTATGTAGAGGTAAACCAAGGAAGGCACCAGTTTGGATAGATATCTTGATAAGGTGACCCAAGCCTTCTGCCATGATGATAAGATGAAGGGAGATATAGGGTCCCCTTTTCCTATGCCTCTTGTGGGGTTGAAGGTAGTAGAAGGGGATTCCATTGACCAGGATGGAGTGAAATGGAGATGTGATGAGACTCATGATCCATCTGACCCAGGTGTGACTGAAGCCAAAGGCTAAGAGGAAATTTTTGATGTAGTCCCAACTGAGTTAGGCAAAAGCTTTTGATAGGTCAATTTTCAGAAGCATACCTAGTTTTTTAGTGGTTTTGAGGGAGTGAATGACTTCATGGGTTAAGGTGACGCCATAAAGGATCTGTCTCCCTTCCACATATCCAGTTTTCTCCAGGGAGATGATGAGGGGCAGGAGCTTCTTTAGCCGGTTAGATATGACTTTGGAGATAGTTTTATAAATTACATTGCAAAGAGCTATAGGTATGTACTTACTTGGTGAGGCTGCTCTGTCTTCTTTTGGAACCATAGTGATGAAGGTGGTATTTAGCGTAGGTAGCAGCCAGTGAGTGGACCGTGATTTCTCCAAAAATGCCCAAACTTCATTTTGGATGATGTCCTAGAAGAAGTGGAAGAAGTTGGTGGTAAATCCATCAAGACCTGGAGCTTTCCCTGCTTTCAGTTGGAATACTGCACGTTCCACCTCAGCTAAAGTGGTAGCATTGAGAAGCATATTGTTATGATCTACCGTTATCAACTTGGGGATATGTTGGGTAATTTTCCCAATGGCTTTCCACATTTGGTGGATGGGTTCGTGAAGGATGTCCCTGAAATAATTGTGCAACTCCTCAGTGATGGCCTCTTGCATTTCCAACCTTTCCCCCATTTGGTTCTTGAGGACTGTGATTCTATTGTGCATCTAGTGCTGAATAGTGGAGGAGTGGAAGAATTTGGTGTTTCTTTATCTCTCTTTAAGCCAGTTGATTCTTGATTTTTGTCTCTAGAGGGCTTCTTCTTGGTTCCTTATTTCTTCCAGCTGAGTTGTAGGAGTTTATCCTAGTGATTTGTCTCAGCTGTGTGCCCCTCTTGGATGATATTCTATTGTAGCTTATTCATTTTCTCCTCGAGGTATTTTTATTTTGTGAAAATATTTCCAATGAACTTCAATAAGTTTCATTTTTTCTGCACGTGGAGCATTTTGGTGCCTTGAGGGGGTGCTAAGGAAGACCACCAGTTGGAAAACATTTCCTTGAACCCTGGGTGCCTAAACCCACAATGTTCAATGCGGAAAGGTTTAGGAGATTGCTTACCTGGTTTGAGCCATTGGAGTTGTATTGGCCAATGATCAGATCTAGCCGCGGGGATAGTGGTGGTATCAAAGCTACCTCCGATGTGGATAAGATCATCAGTGATGAGGAATCTATCCAGTCAAGAGGATATTTGATGGGCACCCCCTCTTTTGTTGTTCCATGTGAAGATTCCACTGGAGGTGTGTAGATCAATGAGGTTACTTCTTTGGATGAAATTTTTGAATTGATTACTATATGATTCCAGATGCAACCTTCCGCCTTTCTTTTCCTAGGGATTTGTTATCATGTTTAAATCTCCCCCCAGTACTGAGAGAGGGAAGGATCACAGTTTATTGATTTCCTCTATATTATTCAAGAGCGCTAGTTTTTGTTGAGAATTTTATGGAGAGTAAACATTAGTGAGCAGTCCATGGATGTCTGTTCCAGTGAGGTGAAATTTGGCCTGAAGGAAATGTCTGTTGGAATGAAATTTCTCTAAGGAGATGATTTGAGAGTTCCAGATGATAGCCAATCCTCCAGAAGCCCTGTTTGCATCAACCGATATTGTATTACTACCTTTCCATATCTTTTGAAGAGTAGAGATGGAACATTTGGTTTCTTGCATGTAGAATATTCTTGGATGTTCCTCATAAATCATTTTCTTTATGATCATGTGCTTCGTGGGGCTGTTGAGCCCTCTGATCTTCCATGAGATTAGCTTCATGGGATATAATTGGAGGTGAGAGCGTAGAATCTATTCAGCATTGGGAATCACCCAGAATCCACCATTTATTTCCCAATTTCTACGGTTCTCTGTAGGGAGGCTTTCCTGCCTCTTTTGCAGGACTCTTTTGTGAATTATTTTGTGTTGATAAATGTGCCTCGCTGAAAACATAGGGAGGGGAGCTGGTGTGCTCTGGCTATGATTTCCTCCATTTTTTGGATTTTTTGCTCCAGGATTGATGTGTAATCCTTATTATTGCAGGCTTCCTCTAGCCCAGTGAGATCCAAGCCATCTAGATCTATGCTTTCTAGTTCTTCTTCCATCACTTCCGAGATTGTTTCCATGATCGGTTCTTTGCCCTTTATCAGACTGTTATCCTATGCATCATTTGTGTTGGGTTGTTTCAAGAAGGTCTCAAGTGGAAGCTTATGATGTTGAGTCTTAGAGGACTGGTCCTGCGCTGTGGAGGTACTCCCAGCTTCATTGACTGGTTCCGTTTCGTTGTCATTTAACTGATTTAGGGTTGCGAAGCTGTTGCTGGTTGTAGGTCCTTTTTTATTCTACTGAGAGGTAGCTCTCATGTTATGTCTTTTTTTCTTGCTACCTCATGCTCGATGGATTCCTTTTTAGCTGTAGCTTTCTTGTTTAGGGGACAGTCTCTGAAGAGATGCCCGTGTTGGTGAAATTTTCTACATTTAAAAGGTATATGTTCATAATCTACAGTTTATGTTCATTAAAAATCTTCATGCATCATACTTACCTTGCCTAGTAGCGGTTCGGCTAGGTTGATGTAGACGTAAATGCGAGCATAGGCTACGTAGCGATTTATTTTGGTTTCTTCTACAATATTGACGAAATCTCTAAAGACTTTGCCAATCACTACAAGGAAAAGACCCTCTAGTGGATGTTTTTGAGGAACCCCTTACAAAAATACCCTAGACATCCATTTCTAGTGGAGGTTACTAGAGGATGTTGGCGGGTGGAGGTTTTTGCATATATTTTTTTTTCGGTGCGCTTATCATCATAAACTGCACCAGTGCGTTCAACAAGAGAAAGTACCGGTGTGCAAAGCATTGGCATAGTAGACACCATGCACTCCTTACACACCCGCCCAGTGCATCACTTTAATGTAGCGCATTGGGTGCTTTACAACTATTCTGCACTGGAGCCTCATAAAAAAATGCAGCAAAAAAAAAACCGCCCAGTGCTATATTGAGAAATAGAGCCGGTGCGCCCATAAAACCCCGCGCACCGGAATAGGGTTAAAAAAAATTATGCCAAAAAACCGAATTTTTCACTTTTCTCAATGCTCTAGAGCTCTCAAGCACCAGTGCAATTTATCCTTGTCTAAGCCACCCTGACATTAGTGCTCCCATTGCACCCATTGCATGCACTTCTGCTATACATTTCCCACCAATCTCTTCCTTGAATTTTGCAAAACGGTGGACAAATATTCTTTTAAAAATTATAAAGCCAACATGCCTCCTCGAAGGCCAAATGTACAGGTATTTTTATTTTTTTTCCATAATTAAGCCTTTTACCGGAGTAGAATTTCAAATAGCCTTAAAATTAACCATTTAAAAGAAAAAAAAAATTGTCGCGCTGTGCGCTTGAGTCGTTCATCTTGCACTGGTTGGCGGTGATGCCTGTAAATTTACATGCCACACTGCAATTGGTGCTAATGGTATCCGCACTGGTTTCGAGGTAGTACCAATAGGCGCACCATGTTATTTTAATTTAAAAAAAAAAGTGTGGTGTGTTCATTTACCCAGCCACACCATTGACCATGTGGAATAGCAGCAACATGGTGCGTTGACTAAAATATCTTCCCTGGAACGGGTATTTTTGTCAGCGTACTGCATTCCATATTTCTACAGGGTCAACGGTGTGGTCTAGTGAAATACCTCACCGTTGACTATGTAATGATGGCAGGAGGTTGGTCCATTGACTTAAATATATGTCCTGAGGCGTAGATTTTATTCAGCGCACACACTCATGACACCGTACATAGTCAATGGTGCGTGAGAAATTTTTAGGAGCACCGTCACTGGTGCGTTGAATATTTCTGGTGCACCGCCGCTGGTGTCCTCAATAAAAAGATGCACCGGGACCAATGCATGCCTATTTTTTCAGTGCACTGACTATTTTTTTTTTCCAAAAAACATTATATATGTATATTTCTAAATACATGTCTCATTTAATAAAAAAAATGTATTTAATATGTCAACCATTCAAAGGCGTGCAAGGAGAGAAGAGGGGGAACAACAACAACAACATGCGGACCCGTATAACATGGTTCGCTTGTGCGAGGCATGAGAGAGAGAGATATGTGTATCCTCACCCTATTATAGCAGCTACCAAAGGGATGCTAAGGCAGGTAGGCCTCCTCAAGTTCTATGAGGAGGCTACTTCCCTAAAGGGCCATGGTTTGTTTTTGAGACATCTTATCCACAGGTGGAATATCCACCGACAAGATTTTTGGTTTGGTCGTAACCAGTGGTACATGCCCACTAAGGAGGACATGTATTTTACTATAGGGCTATCGAGGAGAGGGGTGGATTTTCCCTTGTTCCCAGACATTCCAGCTAGCTCTGTAGCAGGGAGTCAGTTAGTGTACTCCCAGAGATACATTAGAGCAGATGTAGTATCTCCTTCAGATTTATAGGTCTCTGGAGGTCAGTTACGTATTGGTGCATCTGGTAGTCAGAAGGTGAGGTGCTTCTCACTTCTCATTTTGACCATTTCACACAACACCAGTTATGGGCAACACATTAATTACTCACTTCTATATTATTTTGATTCTTTAGTACAGGAGCCACAACTTGTCAGGTGGTATACCATTTCTTTGCGGAAGTTCTGTAAAGCCTTAGATAGATGTTGTGCTCATGCACAAGGGAGGGTCAGCTTCCCTTTTGCTTTAGAGATTTTTTGTTTATTTATTGAGAGGTTTCCAGAGACGATGCCTACTTTTTTTCAGCAGCCTCGTAGGCCGATTTTCAAGGCACGGATGCATGTGCGGGGGTGAATGATGCCCAAGAGGGGCTAGACTATGTTTCTAGTGAGGATATTGAATGATGCATTGGAGTTTCTAGCCAGTGGTGACGAAAATACCTTCATTATGGTCCCCTGTCCTTATGCAGGTTTGGATTGGTGAGGGTGTGCCAACATCCTCTTCACAGTTGATGAGCCGCCAGATGATAGAGGTAATATTACTGTTCTATTTAAATTTATTCTAACATGTTCTTTAGCTTTTTTTAATTAAATTGGGTATTGAAAATTTCTAATTATTGTTGTGTACTTGTATATATTTTTCAGACATTGGGTCTTTGATGGCGAGGAAATTCCTGGACCACCACATGATCTAGGTGTGGATCCTAATGACGATCATGGCATGCAAGATGCTGAGGATCATCAGGAAGCCGGTGGAGAGAGACCTGCTTCTCCTAGTGCGTCGGTACCGCCTGTTTCTTAGCGCAGTCGAATTGATAGGGATGCAGTTGGGTGACCAAATCACTACATTTATTGTTGAGGAAGGCATCAGGCCCGCTAATATGAGAGAAATACAGGCCGATGGTAGGCTGTTACATATGTGGAGAGGCATGTTGCGTGACATGTACAGCCTGATGCGGCATGTCATAGGAGTTAGGACCTTAGTTACACAGCTGAGGAGGACCATTGCACATTATAGGCGTGGTCAACACACAGCACATGATTGACAGTCCATGTGTAGCAACTCATCATCTGATGATCATTCACCTCGCACCGCACTAGATGAGCAGCCTCCACAAGCATCGAGCAACAGTCGTCATGGAGAGCATGCTGGACCATTAGCCATGTCCAGTCATAAGCTTGTAGCATCCAACAATACTCATGATAATGAGCAGGTTGGACCATCGACTGTCGGTACGCTACGTGTTAAACGATCTCTACTAATGCTATTGATGATGTACCATAGTGCAGTCCATGACATTTTTATATTACAATTGTATTCAGTTATATATATATATATATATATATATATATATATATATATATATATATATATATATATATATATATATATATATATATATATATATATATATATATATCTGCGTGTGTGTGTGTGTGGTCCATATATTTTATGTTCATATATGATATGTACTTCATTTAATGTCCATCTTGTAGATAGATGTGTATGTGATAGCAGTTATTTCACATGGGATCTATATTTGATGTTTGTGTTGTGGTGATGTTAATATATAATGTTAATTGTGTTTTGTTAGATGATAATGATCACGATGATGTTAGTGATTTTGAATGTGTTTTTTAGTCAAATATGATGTTTGTACACTGGTTACCATGAACATGATGTTTATTAATTAATTTAATATTAAATGATCATGGTATTGCAAAATTGTAATATTTGTAATTGTAATTGTATGTAAAATGCTAAAATTGTAATTGTAATGGTATATATGTAAATTTGTAAAAATGTAATTTTAATTTTAATTTTTTAATTTGTAAAATTGTAATTGTATATATGTAAAATTCTAAAATTGTAATTGTAATTGTAATTGTACATGAAATTGTAAAATTTCAATTGTAATTCTAATTCTATTTCAAATATTTGTAAAATTTTAATTGTGTTACTGTGAATTGATTGTAATTGTAAAATTGTAAATTTAAATGTAATTGTAGGTAAAATTCTAAAATTGTAAGTGTAATCCTAATTGTAATTGTATGTCAAATTGTAAAATTGTAATTGTAATTCTAATTGTATGTAAAATATTTGTAAAATTTTAATTGTATTAATATGAAAATTTTAATTGTATTGATGTGAAATGATTTGACTAAAATTTGTAAATTTGTAAATTTGTAAAATTTCAAATAATTGTAAAATAATAAATCTAGAATAATATGAATTATTTTAACATAATAAAGCTTAGAAAATAATGCAAATAAATTCGTTATCCTTATTTTATTATGATATTATATACAAAAAAAGAACTAACTTATATAGTACGCCATTGTTTTTGAGATCAACATAATTGCAAATTATCAAGTGAAATATTTATTTCAACATTAACACAATGGAAATTAACAATTAATTCAAAATAGATATTATAATGTTTTGAAAAACCCATCTTAAAAAGTATAAATATTGATTAAATAACACATGTACCATATCACTCTCAGTTTTCATGATCACCCTCATTATCTTCCAGCTCGCATGGCATGATAACACTATTCTTCTCAAAAATATGTTTCGATCTAGGGTCATGTGTCAATATGAACCACCAACCCCTATCCAACACATCTGCGTAAAAGAACACCTGGTTGCAGTGTTTTGGGAAAACATAGGGCTCTTTAGCTTCATCCCACGTCTTTCTAGAGTTGATACATATCAACCTACTATCATGATCTTCCTTTACATTATTCCAATCAAAGGTGTCCCACCACTTGCACCTAAAAATAACACATTGGAAAGAAGACAAATCCACTTCAATGATCTCTTGTATCTTTCCGACGTAACCTAATGTCCCTCATACTAGGTTTTTATCACTGTGGCTAGATTGAATAGATTGATCGAACTCAACTTCCACTCCACAGTTTTGTGTGATGTTTCCAGCATCGACATTTTCTGTGCAAAAATGGTGTCCATATGCCCACATATATGGGAATAAATGCACCTATTATAAAGAAGTTAAAATCATAGTGTTTTGTGCCTTATAATAACCCAATAGTTAAAATAAGAAATATAGATGTCTTATAAGTTTCACATTTACATATAAATTAAAAATATTGTTACCGAGTTGCTGCACCCAATCCCTACGTTTAGCACATCCTCTTAAGAATGCGGGTAACAACCGGTTGCACCATATTTCCCTCTGACTTGGTCAACAACCCAACTGTTGGGGCATATTTTTGGCATATTTTCTTTTAAATGATCGGGATAAGGCAAACTTCTACCATTCAACCATCTGAAATTTTTCCTATCACTATCCCATTTCATCCTCTTTTTTTCATACAATGCAAACCATGGTTGTGTCTCTTCAAAATTGTAAAGAACGAATTTATTGATTGCTTCAATTTCTGCATTCGTTCATGAAATCAAACCGACATTATATAGTACTTAGGGATCAAAATATCCATTAAATTTGTAGAAATTTGCTGAATAAATCATTTATTCAATGGAGATTAACCTGATCACACATCAATTTCGAATTGCATGCATAACACATAATCTCTTCTACAATTAATTGTCACATGCGGAAAGAATAGAAGCGATAGCACATCAATTCATCACACACATTAACACAGTATGTATGGGGAAAGCTTATAGCTGAAAACCCCTCAGCTATTCTATATATTATATGGAGAGAACATGCAGCAAATACATAGCACAATACTCCTCACAAGTACTTATTACTATCTCACAAAGCTACACACAAACTAGCTTGGTTTTGAACAAGTCAAGGGTTCAAAACACATCCACTAATTGCCTGCCTCTATTGCGCAATCAAGGCTGGTCTAATGAGAGATCCAAGGTTCGAATCTCCTTGGCTTGACAGCGCAATCCTCATGGGAAATTTCCTCCAAGTGTGGTGCAAATCTCACGCACAACTAATGTCACAACTGATAGCTAACTCAACCCTTTCATCTACCTCTTTCACTTGTCACCACTGAACTGTCCATGCACTGAGTTAAACTGATGTGTTCTTTAGTTGAATAATGAGTTAATAATTAGTGAATTAAATAATATTTAATTCACCCAACTCATCTCTAGTGTATGAGCCAGTTAAACTAAATACAACTAGTTCAACTAGTTAACCAGAACACCATCTCCATTAACTGTCGCATCAAATCCGCCGAACTCCGCCACTTGAGCTCTAACTGAAGTCAACCATGAATTAGCTCACCTAACCCATAGGAAAAGCATAAATCCTTCTGGCAGCTGCATGCCCCACCTCCGGGGGTCAAACTAAAGTGCTCCAAGAGAGTAAACTGATGTTTAGAGTCCAAATATTATTAAGGGTAAATAATATTTGACTGTTCTATTTTTAGCCCGTTAGTCTAAAAATAGACTTCGACCTAAATGCTAAAAATAGAGGTCCATCTATTTTTACCAACATGACCAATCCTCCAAGAATAGCATACTGCAGCTCCCGGTCCATGATCCATATGTCTAAAAATAGACATAGTCTAAAAATATACTTTGCGCCAAAAAATAGCCTGCGGGCCCACTTGGTGAAGGCGACTTCATTTCACCAAGCTCCATCATCTTGCTGCATTTTCAACACTCCCTCTCAGCAAGATATGGATTATCTGCAACCCCTATCCTGCCTTTGTGAAACTCGAATTTGCTCCTGGTGAGCGCCTTCGTCAGAATGTCAGCATCCTAATCCTCCGTGGGAATATATGAAAGCATCATGATCCTCCGCTGAACACAGTCTTTGATATGATGGTACCTGATGTGGATGTGTTTGGATCTATCAAGAAATAATGGATTAGCTGAGAGCTTGATGCAGCTCTGGTTATTCCAGTAAATCACAGTAGGCTCCAAATGCAACCCGAACAAGCCGACCATGATCTTCCTCATCCAAATAGCCTCGCATGCAGCCAAACTTGCTGCCATGTACTCGGCCTCTGCTGAACTGAGTGCCACGGATCTGCGCTACTGTGCCGAAGCTGGCACAGCCGACCCAATCTTTGAAAGATCCCTCCAGATGTGCTCTTCCGGTCCGTTGGGCTCCCTGCCCAATCTGCATCGGTGAAGCCAGAAAGCTTCACTCCATCCTCCTGTCTGTACCACAGACCATATCCCAATGTGCCACTAATATAACACAATACATGCTTGCCTGCCTTCCAAAAGAGCTTGGTAGGCTTAACCATATCTTTTCAAAGCTGGTTAATAGCATAGCATATATCGGGTCGTGTATTGACCAGATACATCAACGACCCCACCAACTGTCGATAGACAGTGGCATCCACTACCTCCACTAAAGTAGCATCCTCCTTCCTCCAACCACCAGGAAGAGGAGTATCAACAGGCTTGCAGCCATGCATGTTGAACCTCTCCAGAATCTCCCGAGCATACTTGCTCTGAGAAACAAACAGTCCACCACTGCGCTACCAAATCTCCAATCCCAGGAAATAATGAAGGATGCCTAGGTCCTTCATCTCAAACTCTCGTGCAAGATCCTCCTTGCATGAAATTATCAACCGCTCATCACCCGTCAAAATCAGATCATCTACATACAGTACGATGATCAGCAGCTTCCCCTCCACCACAATCTGGTACAGGTTAGGATCCGCCTCACTCTTGGAGAATCCAAGCCTGGTGAAATATCTGACTATCCGTGTGTACCAAGCACAAGGTGCTTGCTTCAGCCCATATAGTGCTCTCTTGAGTCGGCACACATGCGACTCACTGCTGAAGATCTTGAAACCTTCAGGTTGCTCTATGTACACCTCCTCCTCAATGACTCCATTGAGGAATGCAGTCTTCACATCCATCTGATGAATGTGCCACCCCATATGCGCTGAGAGAGCAAGGATCGTTCGTATGGAAGAGTACCTTGCGACAAGTGCAAAAGTCTCCTCATAATCAATCCCCTCGATCTGCGAGAAGCCACGGGTGACAAATCTCGCCTTGTACTTCTCCACACTCCCGTCAGCCGCCTTCTTCACTTTGTAGACCCATCTCGAGCCTACCACTGAATTCCCCTCCGGTCTTGGGACAATCTCCCATGCACTGTTTCTGACGATCGAATCATATTCTTCAATCATGGCATCTACCCATGCGGGCTCCTCCACAGCTTCCTCGAAAGAGGATGGCTCCGTCATGACACATTGACTCACAAGAGCCATGTATCCAGTGTACCGATCCAGTGACTGTCTCTATCTGCGCTGTGTTGTAGGTGGTCCTACAACCTTCTCTGAATCTTGAGTCAGCTTCTGTAGTGCACTTGTGCCCTGTGATGGTTGGAGCTGCATGAGTGGTTTCTTCCACTCCATGAACCTCCTCTTGTGGCTGATCCACATCCGGAGACTCATCCTTGGGAGCTAACAGCTCCTCCTCTGCATGCAAGTGCGGCTCCCTCTCAAGCGAACACTGCATGGCTTTCTCCTCCTAAAATTTAATATCTCGTCGCACAACAGTCTTGCGACTGTCTGGCACATACACCCGATAGTTGTGGGGTGTATCAATGTACCCCACAAATATTCCAACCTCTACGGTTGGATCTAGCTTCTTTCTGCCATCCTTCGTCACATGCATGTAGACAGGAGAACCAAAAATCCACAAATGGGAAATGTCAGGCCTCTTACCAGAATAAGCCTCCTCCAGTGTACTCATGCCAAGAACCTTGTGAGGACAATGGTTCTGCACATACACTGTTGTATTGCATGCCTCAGCCCACAGATGAAGGGGTAGGCCCTGATCATGCAACATCGCCCGTGCAGCACCCACGATTGTTCTGTTCTTCCGCTCAGCCACCCCGTTCTGCTGTGGGTTGTGGGGTGTGATAAGCTCTCTCTGAATCCCTTCTGCGCTGCAGAAATCCTTGAATTCAGCCGAGATGAATTCACCACCATTGTCGCTCCTTAGAGCCTTCACCTTCTTCCCCGACTCCTTCTCGACCAGTGCTTTAAACTCACAGAACTTAGCGAATGTATCGCTCTTCTTCTGCATGAAGAAGATCCAGCACTTTTGAGAGAAATCATCAACAAAGATCACGTAGTACTTGTGCTTTGCTGTCGAAGCTATTGAGAAAGGACCACACACGTCTGTGTGAACTCTCTCAAGGATCATTGTGGCACGACTATCCTTCTCGTGAAAGGTGGCTTTCATAAACTTCCCTAAAGTACACCCCTTGCACTGATCTGACTATGCAAGGGTGCCCTTAGGAAGCCCAGTAGAAATCTGCTGCAGGATCTTCAAAGTTCCATGGTGAAGGTGGCCCAATCTCCTGTGCCACAGTTCGCCCTCATCATCCCGTCTCACCACTTCTCCCGCCTTGCATGCCATTGTTGCGCAGCCATCTACTTGCAACTAATAAAGGTTCTTGACTTGAACCCCTATCTTCCGGGTCTCTCCAGTAGTCTTATTGCACAGGAAAGCCTTTCCTTCGCTGAAGACGACATCATACCCCTTGTCTTCCAACATTGCTGTAGAGATCAAGTTCTTCTTCAATCCAGGCACATGCATGACATCCTTCAACACGAAGGGTTTACCAGACTCCCTTTGAAAGGATATGGTACCGATACCAGTCGCACTGTATCTACCATCATTTCCCATCTCGATGTGCAGGCCCAGATCTTTGTCTTCCAGATCTGAAAACAAATCCCGATCTCCCGTCATGTGGAATGACGCACCATTGTCCAAGAACCACACTGATCCCATTACACTTGAAACCAAGCATGCGATCAGTGAAAATTCAAGCTCGAACTGCGAGGCCAAAGCCTCTCCATCTGCAGATCTTCCCGCTTGCTTGTTTTTCTTCTTCTTCGGACAATTTGTGGCATAATGTCTGTGACCATGGTAGTGAAAACACTTCACCTTCGCCATGTCTTGCTTCTTTCCCTTTGCACTGGAATGAGAAGTTTTATTACCCTTCCCCTTCTTTGCTTTGGCAGCCAAAGCGCAATTTTCTTCATCAGCTCCCTTTGATGAAGAATCGTCCCTGGTAGTCCTCCTGATCTCCTCCTGCATGAGATCCGACCACAGTCGCTCCCATCCCGGCAACTTCTCCTGACCATTGACACTATCCTGATAGGAATTCCAAGCCTTCGGAAGACCAAGGAGAGCCAGGTCAACCAAGTCCTCATCCTCGACAGTCACCCCCACACTTCCCAGCTCATCTCTGCATTGAGTGAACTTCGTGAGGTATTTTGCGATGCTGTCGCCTTTCTCCATCTTGATGTTTCTGAGTTTATCTCTGAGCGCCAGCTTCCTTTGGTCACTCTTGCTTTGGTATAGATCTGTCAAAGATTTCCACATTAAATATGGAGAAGCCTTCCCATGCAGGCTGGACACAATGTGATCCTTTACGCCCTCCAACAGGATCCTTCGACATTTTGCTTGTTTCTTTTGCCATGCTTCGACAATAGCAGCATCAGAAGAAACAGGCTTTGGAATCTCTTTCTCCACAAATTCCAACAGCCCATTATCATCTAATACAACCTCCATGCGGTACTTCCATGCAACATAATTCAAACTTCCTTCCAAGGCATATTCTAGTCGCAAACCATTGAAAGACATTTTCGCCGCAGCACCAAGAACACAAATCTGCAAATTTGAATTTCACCACCAGCTGATAACTCAATCGCTTCCGATCTACACTTGAGAACAAATTATTTCCAAATCAGATATTGACTACAAGGGGATTTTACCAGACCTTTCACTTTCCGAAGAAAGATGAATCCGGAGGCTACCTGGCCCGTATGCAGGCTCTATCCGAGGAAAAAGTTTGTAATCACCTTAATAGATCTCGACAATTAACTTTGCTCTGATACCATGTAGAAATTTTCTGAATAAATTACTTATTCAATGGAGATTAACCGGATCACACATCAATTTCAAATTGCATGCATAACACATAATCTCTTCTACAATTAATTGTCACATGCGGAAATAATAGAAGCGACAGCACATCAATTCATCAAACACATTAACACAGTATGTATGGGGAAAGCTTATAGCTGAAAACCCCTCAGCTATTCTGTATATTATATGGAGAGAACATGCAGCAAATACATAGCACAATACTCCTCACAAGTACTCAGTACTATCTCACAAATCTACACACAAACTAGCTTGGTTTTGAACAAGTCAAGGGTTCAAAACACATCCACTAATTGCCTACCTCTATTGCGCAATCAAGGCTGGTCTAATGAGCAATCCAAGGTTTGAATCTCCTTGGCTTGACAGTGCAATCCTCATGGGAAATTTCCTCCAAGTGTGGTGCAAATCTCATGCACAACTAATGTCACAACTGATAGCTAACTCAACCCTTTCATCTACCTTTTTCACTTGTCACCACTGAACTGTCCATGCATTGAGTTAAACTGATGTGTTCTTTAGTTGAATAATGAGTTAATAATTAGTGAATTAAATAATATTTAATTCACCCAACTCATCTCTAGTGTATTAGCCAGTTAAACTAAATACAACTAGTTCAACTAGTTAACCAGAACACCATCTCCATTAACTGTCACATCAACTCCACCAAACTCCGCCACTTGAGCTCTAACTGAAGTCAACCATGCATTATCTCACCTAACCCATAGGAAAAGCGTAAATCCTTCTGGAAGCTGCATGCCCCACCTCCGGGGGTCAAACTGAAGTGCTCCAAGAGAGTAAACTGAAGTTTAGAGTCCAAATTTTATTAAGGGTAAATAATATTTGACTATTCTATTTTTAGCCCGTCAGTCTAAAAATAGACTTTGACCTAAATGCTAAAAATATAGGTCCATATATTTTTACCAACATGACCAATCCTCCAAGAATAGCATACTGCATCTCCCGGTCCATGATCCATATGTCTAAAAATAGACATAGTCTAAAAATAGACTTTGCGCCAAAAAATAGCCTGCGGGCCCACTTGGTGAAGGTGACTTCATTTCACCAAGCTCCATCATCTTGCTGAATTTTCAACAAAATTGAAGCTCAACATGAATATTAACTTTGTGTAAATTTGAGAAATTATAAGTCGCTTACCCTTATCAAGCGCTTTTTTCGACTCCTTTGGAGTAACTCCCCTTCTCTTTTTTCTTCATCCCTTTCATCTTCCCAAATAAACACACCTATTTTATTGTCGATCTTCTTGATTTACTCACTAACATAATAGAAAGACTCATACAATATGTACCCCTCTGCCATAGACCCCTCGGGTTTTGCCCTTTTTCGAATAAAACCTTTCAATTTATTTATGTACCTCTCTAAGAATAACATCCAACAACAAGAAACCACCCCAACTAACTCAACCTCATCTACTAGGTGGATTAGAAGGTGAAGTTGTAAGTGCATGAAACTCGTTGGTAGTTCCTTCTCAAACATACAAACAATCTCAATTATCTCTTGACGCCACCGTGGAATGCTATCCACATGAACCTCCTTTGACTTGATCCAACATACAAATGTAGATAATTTAGATATGGCATGTCCTAGGTCTTGAGGGAATTCATGTTTCACACACCCATGCATGAACAAAGGATAAAAACACTGCAAAGTTATAAACATGTGCAATAATATACAAAATTAGTTATGTTTTATGATACTCGCATGGGATAAAATTTATTAATATAAAAAATAATAAAATCATGCTTTTGACATTATACGTACTATTAGAAGATTCAAATGGGCATGTGATTTCAACCACGACAAATGGTCATCCATGGTGAAGCAGTGCCGTAGTGAAGACCTGTATTAAGTTGGCACCTTCACACACATTATAACTTCATTTGCCAAAGAAATATAAACTTTTTTAAAAATCCATGGGACATCACCTTCTTTGAAAAACCATGAATTAGAGGGACCAGTTCCTGCCTCTGATGCCGTACTTTATAATCATATTGGCAAATGTTTCTTTTTAGTTTTTGAAGTAATAAGATCTTTCCTAACAACCAATGTGTCACTTTGTTTTGATGATATGTGCATCCATAAAGAAGATGAAACATTTTTAAATATATGCATGGGATCTACTAAGTGGGTAATCTTAAAATGTTGACAATATGGGAGGTTATAAAAGATAGATTTCCTTTTCATCCCAATGGGAAATTTCTCAACATAGGTGTCGAAGAATTATGGATCATCGAACATAGGCTCCCCATTTGAATCGAACATTTGTATGAAATCCTTCTCCTTCTCTCTCTCATATTCTCCAAGCCATTCAATTAGTGTCATTATTGGAGGCCTTTAGGTTCTCTCTCGTTTACCATTGAAAGCAGATGCTGCTCTTCTGTAGGGGTTTTCTTCTTGGAGGAATACCTTGGATCAATCATACACTGGCTTTTATAGGACCTTGGAGCATCTAGTTTTTAGAGAAGGTCCACAACTTTTACATCCAAAATACCCTTTTGTTACAATACCTACTAGATTATTGTATAAAATTAATATGCATGGCATGTTACAGAATATCATGAAGATTAGAAGAAATATTACAACGGATTAAATAACTAATATGTGAAAGAATATTTTTATGTATATAAAAAAATCAATAAATTAAACATGTAAGTTACTAGAGAAAACTCCTAAGCCTTGATAATCATGCGTCATGTAAGCACATATGCCATACAACGTAAAACTCCTCTCTGTTATGATGGGTCATGATACATCGTATACATTTATACCATCCCATAATTCATTCAATTCATCTACCAGTGGTTGTAAGTAGACATCCATATTGTTCACTTGTCTTCTACCAGGGACTAGGAGAGCCAACGTAAGGTGTTCATTCTTCATGGAAAACCATGGGGGGATATTGTTATTGATTGCTACTACAGACCAAATAGAATAGTTGATGTTCTGGTGGGAATATGGATTGACGCCATCCATGGCTATGCTGAGTCATAGACATCATACTTCATCCTTGAATTTTTCAGGCCATGTATCCTCTATATGCTTCATGGCTATTGAATCAGTTAGGATTCGCATAACTCCAAACTCACTTCTTTGGGAGGCATGCCATCCCTGCAACATAGCTAATTCTTTGCAACAAAAGAGCCTTTGAATCCTTGGAATTATAGGAATGTGCCTAAATATATTAAAAGGAGGACCAGTATGTGATTCACCCTTCTTATTTTTTTTATCATACCTGTCATGCCCACATTTCAAACACATATCATTGTCTACATATTCTCCTCTATATAGAATACAATCATTTTGAAATTCATGATATGATATGTACTCAACACCCAACATTTTCAACAATTTCTTTGCCTCTTCGCAGCTACCGGCCAAGACATTATCACTTGGAAGAACCTTATCTTTGAATAACCTATAGTTGGTGATCATGGACAAATATATTAATAAATGTACATTAATGCTGATATAATTATTAACATTCATAAAATTTACTATTTGTAATGTTTATTACAGTGTACTGATTATATTTCAAATGTATATAAGGGAGTACTTTATGGTAACTTACCTCAAAATTTCTGAGAAAAATGCATTCGAAAAGCCTAAATTTTCTTTCAAGTTGTACAGTAACATCGTTTTCCCCAAATGGGTAGACTTTGACTGACCTCTAGGTCCAAAGAGAGGGGTGGTGGAAGCAAATTTAAGGCTTTCGAAAAAGGTGTCAGCTATATGAGCATCATACCCTAGCTGATAATCGTTTTGGAATGCATCTAATGACATTGTCTCGATGGTAGTCATATCCGTTAGGTAATCATCCATAACAACCTCTATTTGACTGCCTCCATTGACAACTTGTGAAGAACTACTATTGCTATAGGAATTCCTAATTGATGAATCTGGACGTAGCGGGAATTGAATCAGTGGTTGATTCAGTCATTCTTGGTATCATTCCTCTCTGATTTTTTCTCTTAATTCAATATTCTCTCAATTTGACCTTGTCGTGGGGTGCAACGGAAGATAATAGGTAGGTTTCTTATCATCACTAGAATCCTAATAATTTAAAAAAATATTTGAACATGATTATTACAAAATATATGATATCAATTAGTAACCACATTGACAATATTGCATGATTATAAATTGATTTGACATTGAGATAATTACATTAATCAATATACCAAACATTTGTAATTATTACCATCATTGTCCCGGGATTGTGGCTAGAAGATGCAATATTGTTACAATTGGCAAGGTGAAGCGGTTGTTCATTTTCATCTACTAAGTGCGTCTTGTGGTATGCAGCTCCTGATAAGAGCTTCTGACATTTTGGAGTTGTTTGAATATTTGATGGATATGAACTCGATGCTGAATCTGCATGAACCTGCAAATTTGTATGCATAATAAATTTAATTGAGTTGTGCATGATTCACATGGATAAAAAACATAAATTCAATTACACAATGAAAATATAAATGAAATCTAAAGTAAATATTACATCTCAAGATGTATAGGAAGAACTCTGCGATGGAATTTGAGAAATATTATGGAATGAGTTGGATTTTGAAGAATTGTCCATTCGATATAATTATGATATTTTCTCCCTTCATTTGACAAAAATCAACAATAAATTTTGGTGCACACACCTAAAAGTAATTTTGGTGCCTTAAAAATGGAATTCTTGTTATCGGTGCTAATGTACAGATCATCGCACCGGTGCGTTTTTGTTACTACGCACCAGTGCTTTTTTATAAATAGACGCACTTGTGTAGTGCTATTAAGTGACACACCGGTGGTGAATAACCACAAATAAAAAAAAAGTGCAACTCTATTTTCTTTAAGTAAAAAAAAATCACCAAATTGAAAAATGGGTGGAAAAATATTTTTGAAAATCTAATTTCATAAAATATTTATTTAAATATTAAACACTTTTCATTATTTCACTATTTTTGCCAAAAAAATCAACTAGCGATTTGTAGGAGACACACCTAGAGCAAACAGAGCAGGAGAGCACTCTGGAGGAGGGAAATAAGTTTGAGTAGAAGTATTTAGACAATCAAAATTCCAAACCTCTGGTGATTCAAACCCTGTAGCATATAATTCCAAATGATCTCGTTATTAAAGTTTATTTCTTTTTTTACTTTTTCTGCATTTTTTTACGTAGTAAAAGAAAAAATTCAATGTTTATTTTTTTTCACTTTTTTTCTTTATTTTATTTTACGCTTTAAGAGAAAAATTTCAATTTATTTTCCATTTCCATAAACAAAATAAATAAAAAAATACATTTTTAGAAACAAACCCTAGACTATGTTTCTGCCCTTTCTTCTCCCTCTTTCTGTGATTTCAGAATTAGGGATTTTCAATTTAGATTTATAGGTTTTGTACTGCAAAATGCAGGCCTAATACATCCAACCCACGGGACAACTTGCATAGTCAGATCCCAATCCATGTCAGCTCTTGCATGAATTAAAAAAATAAAAAATAAAAATCATCGATGCACCTGACATAACCTAGCGCAGCGGTGCACTATATTATCCTAGTGCACTGTGAAAGTACTGAGATAAAAAGTTAAAAAAATGTATTTCTTTTTATCAGTGTACCATATGTAAAATATGGCACCGGTGCGCTATTTCATTATGGCACACTCCGAACATTCTATTTTGGACAAAAAACAAGTTTCCATTTTAGAAACAAACCCTACATTCTTCTTTTTTTTCTACCCTTTCTTCTCCCTCTTTCTGTGATTTCAGAATTAGGGCTTTTCAATTTATATTTATAGGGTTTTTATTGCTAAATATAAGCCTAACACATCCAACCCACGGGACGACTTGCATAGTGGGATCCTAATCCATGTCGGCCCTTGCGTGAATTAAAAAAAAAAACATATATTTTTTTTCATCAGTGCGCCCAGCATAACCTATGGCACCGGTGCACTGTATTATCCCAGCGCACCGCGAAAGTACTATCGGAGGCACGAGAGAGGGAGAGAGATGCGTACCCTTGCCCTGTTACAGCAGCTACCCGGGGGATCCTAAGGAAGGTAGGCCTCCTCAAGTTCTACGAGGAGGCTACTTCCCTAAAGGGCCATGGTTTGGTTTTTAGACATATTTTTATTTTTTCCCTTCCTTCTCCCTCTTTCTATGATTTCAAAATTAGGGCCTTTCATTTTATATTTATAGGGTTTTTATTTCTAAATAGAAGCCTAATACATCGGACCCACGGGAAAACTTGCATAGTCGAATCCCAATCCATGTTGCCCCTTGCATGAATTTAAAAAAAAACAATTTTTTTTCCATCGACGCACCTAGTATAACCTTGCACACTGGTGCGCTGTATTATCCAAGCACACCGCAAAAGTACTGTGATAAAAAATTAAAAAAAAAAAAAAATTATCAGTGCGCCATATGTAAAATATGGCACCGGTTTATGCTACAAAAACTAACACTCGATGATTTTTATTATTTTACCTGTGTTAGTTGGTGAGGTGGTTAACATGTAACACACTAGTTCTCCTTGTTGACATAGAGAACTGTACGGTCTATTATACTATTTTTGCAGTGCATTTATAATACCTCCATGTACCGACGTCAGTGCGTATAGAATGAATGGTGCATCGGTTTCTTAAGATTTTTTTTTTACCTGAAAAGTTGACAATTTATTTATAAATATATTAATGAATGATATGGTACAAGTTTCAGATTGATAAAGAAATGACTGACAAGAGATCAAGTAACAAAGATACTGATAACACATCAAGAAAAGAATAAAAGGCAAGTTCTTGCTAAATTCTTTACAAAAATATTATTTTTGAACTATATGTAAGTTTAACTAATATGTATTGTTTACTGTGTATCATGCAGAGTCACAAAATGATGAAGCTCAATAAGATTATTTCTGATCTAGGACCAGAAAAGCATAAAAGCTTGATGGAAAAAAGTATTTAATAAAGCTTTTTTTTTTTTTTTAATTCTTTCCTTGATTTGTTTTTTCCTATTTTTTGAAAAAAAATTATATTATTTTTTATTTATATTTAATTTCTTGTGTGTTTTTATCTTTTATAGGTTAATTTGGTTTGTTTTTTTACATTTGTAGGTTTGATTTTTTGTTTTGGCTTTATATATATATATATATATATATATATATATATATATATATATATATATATATATATATATATATATTTATACATTTTTTTTTTTTTAAATTTTTTTTATGTTTTTTTTCTAATATATACTTTTATTTACTTTTAATTGTTATTTTTTTCTTTTGTTTTGTTTTTTTATTGTTTTAATTTTTTTGCTTTGTTTTTTTTTTTTTTCATTTTTATTTTGAAAATTTAAGGTTTGTCGGAGTCATGATATTTTATCTTTTATGTTATTATTTCAAAATGTTGAAAATCTATCATGAAGAAAAAAATTGTATTCTAGCATAAACACTTTTTGTTTTCAGGGTGTTTTTTGCACCGGAAAAATTGTTTTCACTGCCATGTTTAAAACATGTTGAAAAGTTACCCCAGAAAGAAAACAAAATTGATATTCCAGCATCAACACTTTTCATTTTCGAGCTATTTTTATATGTTTTTTTGGTTTTCTTTGCTAAAGTTCTCATTTTTAGTTTATAGTTCCAGTTTCATAGTTTAGATTTTTACTTTTTCCTTTGATGTTGTGAATTGCAGTGCATTGGTTAGAAAATGAATTTGACCTCCTTGTATTTATAGCTTTCTAATGAGTTTGAATTCCTTCCTTTGAGACTGAATTGATCTCCTGTAGGATGAGTTGATGTGGAGGGCTACTATACCATTTTTGACTAAAAAATAAACCTAATTACATGATTCAAAATATCAAGGATGGTCAATATAAATCTGTAATGACTAACCTAGAAGTCCACAATTGGGACCTTATACTAAACATGACCCAAGCATGAAAAAATTTCTTTAATAAGTTATTTAATAATAAAAATAAAGAATATAATATATTTTTCTACAGTTATTTTGACAAGTACAATAAATATAGATTATGACACCCAAACATAGTTACAATATTCAACAATGCCTCTTAACTAGGGAGGTATTCATAATATATAAAGGGAACATCTCAAACTATATGAAATTGTGAAGAAATTTTTGGCACCATAATTCCATGGACCAAATTGCTCACTAGGGAAATATATCCATTTGATCACTCATCTCTTTAGGCACCACAATTCCATGGACTAGATTCTTGACCAAGAAAATCTATCCATTTGGTACTAAGGTGGACTAAAGCTTTCAACCTGTATAGGTACCATCAGGATTACTATCTAACCACCAACCCAGGGAACTAGGTGCACATCCACCCGATGCCACCCTCCCTACCATAAATATACATAAGGTGTTGACATTTATGTCTTTCTAGGTAGTTATTTACTTGCAAAGCCTAAACACACCTTGATCCAGTAGATCAAGAACATTTCCAGGCAATGTTTCACTCACAAAGCCTTAGGAAATGCTTCACTCAAAAAGCCTCAATACACCTTGATCTAGAAGATTAAGGAAAAACTTTATCTCCAAATAAAATTGATTGGTAACCAGCATGCTATCATGTCCTTCGAGATATTCACTTGTACAAATGCAAACTTAAATAATCAATAATTTAAAATTCATAGTTAAAACAAACTGCGGGGTTTTGATGTTTCCCTCCAGCTAATTCTAGTAGTATTATCAATAAAATAATTTGACGAGAATATTTATCTTCCTATTTCACATGTGGAAACATATATTTTCATAACATGTTCTCCAACAATAAAATTTTTAATGCGCTCCCTCAAAACTAGGGAGAGGTCTGTTGATTAGTGGTTGTCATTGATGTCAACCCAGGCAGCACCAGGGGCTACCCCAATATTGCATGGGAATTTTGACCTACAAAATTACTATATTATAGGTCAAGAATGATTTTGATGGTTCCTTCTTTTCGAGATGTTTCTGTTGATATATGGCACGCCACGTAATTCTTCACGGTTTGAGAGATATTCATGTTTGAAGTTTGTAACCCCAGTTAGTGGGCTAAAACCCCATGGGGTTGTGGCATGGGTCACTGAAAAGTCATAATTAATATTTTTTAATCCCCTAAAATCCCTCCCACGTTTACTTGTTGAAGCCCCTCTCAACCTAAGCATTTATATAGATTGTGATCCTCATATCCTCCTTATGCAAGGGATTTCGCCATCTAAAACAGGTCATCATGGCATTGTTGCTTTAACTCCATTTCTACGAATTTTCAGAAGCTGAAATTTTTATGAGTCGAAGGAAAACTCCTAAGGAAGATCCTGTGAAAATTTTAGATCAAGGTACGCAATATGTTTAGCTATATGGTTTGTGGAAGTCAGTGTTTTTGCAGTCTCCTGAAATTCATCTCAAAGAAGTGACATTGGGAAAATTGTCATAAATCTCTATCTGAGTATCAGATTGGAATTCTGTAAAAGGTGGCAGATAGTGCATGGAATGTAGCATTTTCTCTATCAGTTTCAGAGCTAAATGAAGAAACAGTGACATGTGGCATTCCGTACAAGTTCACTCTACTAAAATAGTCCATAATTAGGGCATTGTGAGAGATTGGGCATACCTATCCCTTGAAGAATTCAAATTGGGTCAAACCTATGGCATTGGAAATAAGACTCAGAGGAATACTAGAAGACCGAAAATCACATATTGGGGATCTGAAATAAAATAGATACACCAGATTCAATATCAAGCACCTAGAATGCAAGAAAAAGCTAAATCATGTGTTGTCAAGGGCTGCAAAGGACCAAAATTTCTAGGGCAGCAAAACAAATCAAGGTGCAACAGAGGGTAGCATGAGAAGAGAAGAAATGAAAGTGTAGAACAGCAACAAGAAGTTCATCACATGAAGTCTTCAAGTGGGCAGCACTGCATATAATCACTGTAAAGGTATCATTGTACTAAGTCATTGTAAATACATTATCGTAAAAATTATACTAGTTTCTATCTACCAAGAGTTGAAGAGGTAGTTTCGAGATGTCTAGGATCATCATTAGGTGGTTGTGTCATATTTGGGGTTATGGTCTAGGGTGTATTCTTCTTCTACATCATTCTATATTATTGTAAATTGGATCATTTTCCTTGGTATGGGAGTCCATTATTATTTTATTCTTCTATAGGGTGGTAGGGTGGTGATAGGGTGATTTGTAGCTCATTGGGTGTTGGGGCATCCGTTTAGTTAACTACCGAAGAATCTCAGGCATTGGAGCGTCCATCTAGTGGGAGCTAGAGAAGAATTATTTTCTAGATTCTAGGAAGTTGGAGCTTTATTTTCAATTGGAGTTGTATATTAAAGAATTATTAGAAAAAAATTAGGTGGTTTTTGTCCCGGAGTGGGTTTCGACCTTAAAAACTGTGTGAATTTTTGTTCCTTTTTTACTGCTATAATTGTTCAAACACTGATAATAATTGAAGATTAACTAATTTTCTAATTGAAAGGAATATTGATTCACCATCCCCTCTCAGTATTGCCAACAATTGGAATCAGAGTTTGGTTCCTTCAATAGTAGTTTAACAACTGGAAGGAGGTCATGGAACATACGAAGAATGGTGTACCTCTATTCAATGAAAATGATTATGCACTCTGGAAAGGAAGAATGGAGGTTTGCCTCTTGGCGCAAGGTTACGAAGTATGGGACACTATTCAAAATGTATTTACATCAATCGTGAATGAACAAGGTAAGAAGAATTTGGTAAATGATACAAAGTCAAAGAATATTATTATCAGTGGACATATTGAATCTACTTATCATAAGGTGTTGGGTTGTAAAACCACCAAAAATGTATGGGACAAGCTTGAGAATATATATGCAGGTGACTCAAATGTCAAATAAGCAAAGCTTCAAATCTATAGAGCAGAATTTGAGAAACTCGGAATGAAATAAGATTGCAACATTGCTGCATACTTCCAATACATTCATGAAATAACCAATACTCTGAAAGGATTAGGAGAATCAGCTGACGAGAAGACTATTATACGAAATATTCTTAGAACGTTACCAGGGAGATTCAACTCAAAGATATCAGTTTTAGAATATAGTGAAAATATAGAAAAACTCAGCAAAGAGGAATTACATGGAGTTCTCATAGCATATGAAATGAGACTTGATGAAGAAGAGGGTACTTCGCATATAGAAACTACGTTCGTTGCATCTAAGAAAACCAATAAGGACAAACAACCTTCAATTGAAAAGACATGCACCTGCAAGTGTGAAGAAAAGGGAGATGATGGAGAAGGTATTTCAGATGAATAATATGCATACTTTATGAGAAAACTAAAAATTTGTAAGGAAAAATTAAAAGGTAAACTTTCATTGATATGTTTCAGCTGTGGTGAGGTTGGGAATTTCGCAGTAAAATTTCCAAACACAAGCGATGGAAACTCAAAAGGAAAGAAAGGATTTAAGAAATTCAAAAAGCAAAGATCCAAAAGGAACTTTCTCTCTAAAGAAGATAGCTCATCATCCAATGAAGACAATGACAACGAAGAAGAAGCCAATGAGAGAGTATTGTTTATGGCCAAGCACAATAAACAAGAGGTATAAAACAAAGAAGAAGAAGGATTGACCATAGAAGAATTTTCTAAGGAAGTAGTCAAGCTTATAAAAGAGCTCAAGGAAGAGAATATTCATTCCAATACTTTTGAAGAACAAGTTCAAGGTCTCAAAATTGAAGTTGAAGAACACAAATGTATTGAAGAGTCACTTCAAAAGAAATTGGAAGAAAGCAACCAAGAAAGGGAAGCATTAGAAGCTGAAGTAGTCTCGCTACGTAAGGAAGTGAAGAAGGGAACAATTGTCCAAAACTATGCTAACAACTCAATGGCATTGGAAGAAATCATCAACAATCAACGATCTTACAACGATAGAACTAGCCTCAGTTACAAAGAAGAAGAAGCAATACCTTTTACAACAAAATACAATGAACATATGAGATCTGACATGCATGTAGAATTCATTGGACAATATTCAAAAGCACATCATTGGAATATGATTCCTCGACGAGGATTTCCATCTAGGCACCAACATATTTTTCATGGCTATTGTTATTCATCTGGAAAAATTGTTCATAATGTTGTAGAGTGTCGTGCGTACCCTAGGAACCAATACAATTCCAAGAGATCCTTCAAATATGAACCTCTCAGGGCTCAACAAAACATCAATAGATTTGAACATTTAAGAAATAATATGGAATGATACAAATGTCAGAACTTTGGACACATAGCCAGAGACAACAGACTTGAAAATCCTCCAGAAGAATCTTCAAAGCCACAGAATGAATGAACATGGAAGAAGAAGAAGAATGATAATTGTGCTCTTGCTCTCAAGGCTCAAAATAACAAATATGTGTGGTATGTTGACAGCAGTTTCTCAACGCATATCACTGGAGATAGAAAGAAATTTGTATCTTTGAAAGAGAAGAAGGATGGAACTGTATCCTTTGGAAATGATGGATATTAAAATGTTATAGGATCAGGCATCGTCACTCTCGGAAGAAAAGATGTTATAGCCAAGAATGTTCTGTTGGTTGAAAACATGAATCACAAGATTCTCAGTGTTGGAAAAATGTGTGATCAAGGGCACACAATGCTATTCAACTACCGAAAATGTAGAATCAGGAAAGGCGGGTATGGTAAAATTATAGTTACAGCAAGTCAAGCTCCAAATGACATATATGTTCTGGATGAAGCAACTAAAGCATGTCTACTAGCTAAAGAAGATGAAAGTTGGTTATGGCACAAATGAATGGTTCACATAAACTTTGACAAGATTGTCAGGATAAGCAAAATGGAAACAGTAAGAGAAATGCTAAAAATCTCAAAACCTTCCAACACACTATGTGAGGCCTGTCGGAATGGAAAGTAGAGAAAAGTCCAATTTAAAACAAAAGAACACTTTGCATCACATCCAATGGAATTGATACATACTGATATATGTGGTCCTATGAGAACAAAAGGCTTAGATGGAGAATTATATTTCATGTTAATGATAGATGACTATACCAGGATGACAGCCATCAGTTTCCTAAAGAAAAAATCTGAAGCATTTGAGTACTTTAAGATCTACAAGGAGTTGGTCAAAAATAAAACTGATTTGAAAATAAAGTGTCTAAGATCAAATTATGGTGGAGGATTCACTTCCAAATTATTTCAGCAATACTGTGACGAAAATGGAATAAAAACACAATTTTCAACAGCACGAACACCACAGCAAAATGGAGTTTCTGAAAGAAAGAATAGAACCGTACAGGAAATGGGTAGAACAATGTTGAAGGACTCAAAATTGGATGAAAAATTCTGGATTGAAGCAATTTATACGGTAGTCTTCATTATCAACCGAATTCTTCTAAAAAATAATTGCAACAAGACCCCAAATGAATTATGGAAAGGAAAACTAGCTAATGTAAAATATTTCAGAATCTTCAGAAGCAAATGCTATATCAAAAGAGAAGATAAAAATTTGGGTAATTTTGAATCACGTGTTGATGAACGTATCTTTGTTGGTTAGTCATGTAAAGAAAGGCCTATTAATGTTATAATCTAAGACGAAAACAGATAGTGGAGAGCATAAATGTTACATTTGATGAAGATGGTGTTCTAGCAAATAATGATGAAGATCTAGAATATTTGAAACTTGAGACAGAGGCTGAAAAAGATAGATAAAATTCTAGAACAAGAAGCAACTATCAACCAGGAAGAATTAAATAATGATCATCAAGATATACCATAACAACAATAAGAAGCTTCTCCAAGGAGAACAAAAGACTGGATTCAAAAGAACCATCCATCAAATCAAATCATTGGTGACATAAATGAAGGCCGACAACTTCGTTCATCACAACAAGCTCACATTGCTTTTATAGCAACCTTTAAGCCTAGTAGTTTTGAGGAAATCAACCAAAATGAACATTGGGTAGTAGCTATGGATGAAGAATTGGATAAAATCGAGATGAATAATACCTGGGAATTAGTTCCATGACCAAAAGATAAAAATGTCATTAGGACTAAATGGGTGTTTAAGAACAAATTGAATGAAGATGGACAGGTTAGCAGAAACAAAGCAAGATTGGTTTGCAAAGGCTATGCACAAGTGGAAGGAATTGACTTCTATGAAACATTTGCAACAGTTGCCAGAATGGAAGCCATCCGAATGTTTCTCCCCTGTGCATGTTCAATAAAAATAAAAGTCTACCAAATGGATGTTAAGTCAACATTTCTGAATGGAGAATTAGAAGAAGAAGTTTACATCGAACAACCTGAAGGTTTTCTACTACCAGAAAAAGAAGACTATGTTTGAAATTTAAATAATGCTCTATATGGTCTCAAGTAGGCTCCCAGAGTATGGTGTGCTCATCTTGATGGATGTCTATGTCAACAAGGGTTCACAAAAGGTACTGTTGATAGCAATCTTTATATACAAATAGATAAAGATAATTTGACAATCATTGAGGTATATGTGGATGATATAATATTTGGTAGCAATGATGATCGACTAAGTAAAAATTTTCTACAAATATGCAAAGTGAGTTCGAGATGTCTTTACTTGGTGAGTTGACATACTTCTTAGGGCTTCAAATATCTCAGCAAGAGAAAGGAATATTTATTTGTCAAGCCAAGTACATCAAGGAAATGGTCAAGAAATTCAAAATGGAAGATTGCAAACCCATCCTTAATTCGATGGTAAGAGGTTGCAAATTGATCATAGACGACTCATCTAAGGATGTGGATTAGAGGTTATACAGATCTATGATTGGTAGTCTTCTATATGTAACAGCCTCCCGGCTAGATGCTATGCAAGCAATTGGACAAGTAGCAAGATTCCAAGCAGCACCAAAAGAATCACATATTATTGCCATCAAAAGAATTCTTCGATATCTAAAGGGCACAGAAGAATATGGCTTGTGGTATCCCAAAGGTAACAATCTCATTACTCAAGCCTTTACAAATGCATATTGGGAAGGAAGCATTGGTGATATTAAGAGTACTATTGGAGTAGCATTCTATCTAGGTCATTGTATTTTATCATGGTTGAGCAAAAATAAAACCTAAATCTCATTATCTACAGTGGAAGCAGTATACATTGGAATATCATCATGTTGTACTCAAGTCCTTTCGATGAAACAAACTTTGCAAGATATTCAAGTACAATTTAGTGAGCCTATTCCCATATTCTGTGACAACATTAGTGCCATCAGCATCTCCAAGAATCCTGTCATTCATTCAAAAACAAAACACATTCCAATCAAATATAATTTTGTTAGAGAACAAGTAGCTGAAAATAATATCAAACTTGAGTATGTTGGTACAAAAGAACAAATCACTGATATCTTCACTAAACCTTTACCTTGTGAAGCATTTGAATATCTTAGCCAAAAGATTGGGATTATCCGAAGTTCTCATTATATTTTCCTTATTCATAATATAAAGGGGGAGTGGAAGTATTTATAGGTCTGCAGGATAGTTGTGTGTCAAGGGGAGTTACCCTTTTCCATTGATGTCAAAGGGGGAGATAATGTTGTAGGAAGAGGTGTCATGATCGCAGGGGGAGTACTTGTATTTCCATCAATGCCAAAGGGGGATATTGTTGATTAGCGGTTGTCATTGATGTCAACCCAAGCAACATCAGGGGCTACCCCAATATTGCATGGGAATTTTGACCTAAAAAATTACTATATTCTAGGTCAATAACTCTTTTGATGGTTTCTTCTTGTCGAGATGTTTCCGTTGATATATAGCACGCCACGTAATTCTTCAAGGTTTGAGAGATATTCATGTTTGAAGTTTGTAACCCTAGTTAGTGGGCTAAAACCCCATGTGGTTGTGGCATGGGTCATTGAAAATTCATAATTAATGTTTTTTAAGCTCCTAAAATCCCTCCTACATTCACTTTTTGAAGCCCCTCTCAACCAAATCATTTATATAAATTGTGATCCTCATATCCTCATTATGCAAGGGATTTGGCCATCTGAAACAGGTCATCATGGCATCTTCACCCTAATATTTTTTCTACAAAGTTTTAGAACCTAAAATTTTTATGAGGTGAAACCAAAATCCTGAGGAAGCTCCTGTGAAAACTTTAGATCAAGGTGCAAAATATTTTCGGAGATATGATCTGTGGAATTCGGTGTTTATGCAGGCTCCTGAAATTCATCTCAAAGAAGTGACCTTGGGAAAATTGTCATAAATCTTTCTCTGAGTGTTGGATTTGAATTCTATAAAAAGTAGCATATTTCACAAAATCTAGTTTTGTCTTTATCAATTTTAGAGATGAATGAAGAAACAGTGACACGTGGCATGTCGTACAATTTTTCTCTACTCAAATATTCCATAATTAGGGCATTGTGAGAGACTGGGCATAACTCTCTCTTGAAGAATCAAAATTGGGTCAAACCTATGGCATTGGAAAGTAGACTTAGAGGAATACTACAAGACCGAAAATCACATATTGGGTATCTGATATAACAGAGATACACCAGATTCAATATTGAGCTCCTAGAAGGAAAGAGAAAGATAGATCATGTGTTGTCAAGGGTTGCAAAGGACTAGACTTTCTAGGGCTGCAAAGCAAAGCAAGGTGAAACAGATGGTAGCATGACAAGAGCAGCAACCAAGGTGTAGAAAAGCAACAAGATGTTCATCACATGAAGCCTTCAAGTGGGCAGCACTGCATATAGTCATTGTAAAGGTATTATTGTACAAAGTCATTGTAAATATATTATTGTAAAAATTGTACTAGTTTCTATCTGCAGGCAGTGTCAGGAGGTCTAGGATCATCATTATATGGTTGTTTCATAGTTGGGGTTATGGTCTAGAGTGTCTTCTTCTTCTACATCATTCTATATCATTGTAAAGTGGATCATTTTCTCTGGTACGAGAGTCCATTCTTCTTTTATTCTTCTATAGGGTGGTAGGGTGGTGCTAGGGTGAGTTGTAGCTGATTGGGTGTTTGGGTGATACAGGAGGATCTTGATCAGTACAGTTTAGCAGAAAGGTCTAGCCAACTTCAGCAGTTCGATGATCAGTTCAGTCTTCATACACGTAGTTTCACCAGTTTTGGTCCTTCAATGTCATGGTCTTCATGTGGATGAGAAGGTGAATTTTGGGTTAAAATGGTGATGTAATACTACTATGTGCTAAGACCTAATTCTAAGGTCTAATCCTAGAAATAAGGATCTAAATCTTATGTAAAAATCCCTAAGTTTAGACCATAATAATTAAAACCCTATCCACATAATCTAAGGCCTATGCACAACCCTAAAATACCTAAGCACTAAGTTGTGAAACTTATACATGGTGATAAAAACCTAGACATAAATATAAAGTTGAAAGACCCACATTCGGAATTTATATTAAAACCAAATTAAAAAAAAACACAATTCTTATTAAAGCGCGTGGTTTCGAAACCGTGTTGGAGGTGTAAACACATGTAACAATGTGTATTAAGCACAATGGAGAACGAGTTGACACTTGTAAACCACGCAGCATGCCGACTGTCATGTGACACCTATAGCTGTGACCACCGGAGCTACTTTAACCGTCGGGATCCTTTCACCTGGTTAGCCTAACTACTGGTGCTATTTTTGACCGTCATCCTGATCACATGCCATATCCAATCTTTGCCCGGTTAGTAAGTTGCCATATTATCATAATGTTTTTATTTTGGTTTTTGAATTTAATATTAGTGCTAAGGTCAAAGGTATTTTATCCCTAGGTTTTAGGTTCATTAATATGGAGATAGGTTTCAAAAAATTATTCCTCCAATTTCAAAACCAACTGCTAAATGGAGAAAATAGAGGTTCGAGTTCAGCCTATAAATCCATGACAAATTCAATCAAAGGGATATGGAGTGTTTTTGGAGATCAGTTTCAACAGGTTAGAGGTGATTTTGTTTGCAGCATTTCTCAGTCGTCGGTGGTCAGAATTGAGCACGAAGACAGGCGTCGGAAAGGCGAGGAAGAGTAATTTCTAATTACAGGGTTCATAAGTACTTGCAAGCACAATAATTCTATTCCATTTCAGTGTGAATATTCTTCAATATCAATCCTAATAAAAACAGAGGCCCACTTAAAAGTGGACCCGGAGATGTAGTCCAAGAGGGACAAAATCTATCATCAAATTGTTTGCATCTTCTTCTCTCTGATTATTGTTGTTATTTAATTCATTTATGCTGTTGGTTTATGCCATTTTTCATTAAATCATTCTTCAATTAACAGTAAATCTAAAGAAAAAACTATTCAAACTTCTTAACCACTTTATTCGATCACATTCAGATCAATTTATGCTATCACAGCATGTTTTTCTTGTAGTTTATTTGTCAGTGGATGTTAAATAGGTTGAGATTGCAACATGGAAAAGGTGAGCTTGAGGAATTTTATCAAGAGATCAGAAGGCGGAAAGTCGATCATCAATCAACAATGATAGGGACTTAGACCGTTGAGACTCCTGAAGCTACTGGAAAGAAACCCATGGATGAGAATCAAATCCAATAGATGTTTCTAAACATGCAGCAAATGTTGGCAGAATTATATGAAGAAAAGAAGACGAGGGATGCAGCCTCATCATCAAAGGCATCAAATAAGGACAAGGATAAATGCAAGGCAAACAAATCTCCTTCTCCTCCATCATATCCATCATCTTATTCTTCCTCTTCTATTTCAAGTTCTGAATTCTGAATCAGAAAAAGAAAAGAAACCTAAGAGTCCATTTTTGAAACTTGATGCTAATTTCGAATTACCTGTGTATTATGGTGAAATAAACCTTGAGAAACTAGATAATTGGGTAAAAAAATTAGAAGTCTATTGTCATATTCAAGATATTACTGATGATAAGACAAAGATCCAATTAGCTACTCTTAGAATGGGGGGTACTGTTTTGATCTGGTGGGAAAGTAAGACAAAAATATATTTAAAGTGTAAAGGAAAAGCTATCACCTCATGGACTAAGTTTATTAAAGCTCTAAAGAAACAATTCTATCCATTGGGTCACACACAACAAGTTGTAATTTATTGGCAGCACTTGCGACAAGGTAAGGGACAAAGTGTTCAAGAGTTCACACAGGAATTCAGAAAGAAGGAATTAGCACTTGGTATTTATTTGGACAAAAAAGAAACTTTGTTGAAATATATTGGCATTTTGCATTCATATTTGTAGCGTACATTATTAATGTTCAATCCCAATGATTTTGATGAAGTTTGTGTCCAAGCTATTCATGTCGAATCAGGTGGTAGAACATTCAAGTTTACACCAAAGGCATCTAAGCAAGGGGAAACCAAAGACAACAAGAAGAAGGAAAAATCAAAGGAAAGAAAGCTGCCACCGCTCATAAGGAAGATGAAAGACCTACCTGTACAGAGTGCCAATGGATCAGTCATACTGAAGCTAAGTGTTGGAAACTCCATCCAAAAATTAAGCCAAAAAAGTTTCAAAAGAAGAAGGGTGATAAGAAGGCTTTGACAGCAGTTCAACAGGACTTGGGATCCAATTCCGGTGATGAAGGAAGAATCACTGCTATGGTTACAATAGGTAAAATCTCTAAAGCTAGTACTTCTGCCTCTTCAAATATCACACAATTGAATGAAGGAAAAAGAATCGAGTTATTTCATATAAGGGTAACTTCAAAGCATACTAAGATAGATACATTTCTCGATATGGGATCACAGGAAAATTTGATTTCTGAGTCATTCGTTAAAAAATTGGGTTTGAAAACACATAATCATCCAAAACCATATCCTTTAGGTTGGTTAAAATATCAAACTCAGATTCATGTTACCAAATAGTGTCAGTTATAATTTGCAATCATAGCTAATTATGTTGATGAAGTGGATTTATATATGATACCATTAGAAATTTGACAAATTGTCTTAGGAAGCCCTTATCTCCATGAATGTGATGTAGTATTCTATAGGAAGGAACATAAGTATCATATTAAGAAAGATGGAATTGAATATATCGTAAGGGAACATAAAACTAAAAATCACTTGGACTTAATGAATGCTAATCAGATGAAGCTCTTAATTAGTTCAAGTTAAAGATACATTCTCATGGTTGTTAAGGAACAACATAAATATTTGCAAGATGCATTTACAGGTTGTGATGTTTAGTCTAAATATAGTTTGGTTAAAGTGGTAGAATTATTTCAAAATATATTCAAAGAACCTAAACATGTTCCTCCAAAAAGAGAAATACAACATGAGATTCATTTAATGTCTGATGCCCCTCTTCCTAATGTTGGTATGTATCGAATTTCAATAATAGAGAATGAAGAAATTAAAAGGAAAATCCAGGAATTGGTAGAAAAAGGTTTGATTCGACCAAGTACATCTCCATGTGGTTCACCTATCATTCTAGTTCCTAATAAAGATTGAACATGGAGAATGTGTGTTGATTTTAGAGCCTTAAATAAAATCACAATAAAAAATATGTACCCTCTTCCTAGGATTGATAATTTTCTTGATCAATCGAAGAATGCTATTTACTTTACTAAGTTGGACTTATGTAGTGTATATCATCAAATAAGGATAGGAGAAAATGATATATGGAAAACAACATTTAAAACTATGCAAGGACTATTTGAGTGGTTAGTAATTCCTTTTGGTTTATGCAATGCACCAAAATTTTCTATGAGATTCATGAATGATTTTTTCGACCATATATCGACAAGTTTGTCATTATTTATTTAGATGATATCTTAATCTTCATTTCAAGTAAGGAGGAACATGTTAAGCATGTTAAGCAGGTTTTTGAAATATTGCACAAAGAAAAACTATACATTAAACTGTCAAAATGTGAATTTGGGAAAAATTCATTAGTTTATCTGGGATACATAGTTGGAGGTGGTCATTTAAAGTTATATCTAGCTAAGATAGATGTAATCCTTAAGTTGCCAAGACCACAAAATGTGACTGAAGTCAAAAATTTTCTAGGGGCAGTTTAGCATTGGAGAAAATTTATTGCTCAATTTTCTTTGATTTCATCACCATTACATGCTCTAACAGGATCTAAAGTCATTTTTCAATGGGGAAGTAAACAAAAAAAATCATTTGATACACTTCAGCATAAATTATTTACAGCATTAGTCTTAGCATTACCTGATCTTCAACAACCATTCGAAATAGAAACAGATGCAAGTGGATATGCAATGGGAGCAATCCTACTCCAAAATGGAAAGCCAATTTGTTTTCATTCTGAAAATTTTTCTAAGGCAGTAATTAATTATCCAACATATGATAAGGAACTATTTTCTTTAGTAGAAAGTGTAAAGAAATGGAAACATTACATTATGGGTAAGGACACAGTGATTCATACAAATCATCAGGCACTTCAATACCTTCAATCACAAACTAAGCTGCAACAATCTCGCCACTATAGATGGATGGGATTTCTTTAGAATTTTCACTTAGTAATCAAATATAAGAAAGGAACATT
This sequence comes from Pinus albicaulis, assembly GCA_034641835.2. NCBI lineage: Eukaryota > Viridiplantae > Streptophyta > Pinopsida > Pinales > Pinaceae > Pinus > Pinus albicaulis. Next base: position 199,174,490 of record CM076583.1, read on the forward strand.
TAATGACGTAGCTGATATGTTGTCTAGACCATCTTTTAATGTTTCAGTAATACTGCAAAATAGCTCATTGAAACATGAAAGTTATGTAGAACAGTATAGTACTAATGAAGATTTAAAAGAAATATATGAGTCACTAACTCATGGTACTTAGATAGAAGAAATCAATTATCATAAAATGACAAGTTATTATATCATTTGGGTAAGTTATGCATTCCATGGACAGAAAGGGTGCAAGTCATTAGGGAAGCTCATTCTTCTCGAATAGCAGGGCATTTTTCTATAAGTAAAACTATGGCAGAAATTAAAAGGTATTGTTATTGGCCTTGTATCTATCAAATAGTATCAAAGTAAATTAAAGGATGTGTAATGTGTTCAACGAGCAAGCCAAGTAATCGAAAGATTGGTTTGTACATTCCACTTCCAGTTCCTTTGCGACCATGGGAAAGCATTTCCATGGATTTTGTTGGAGGGCTACCTATGTCCAGAAAAGGACATGATTATATGTATGTTGTGGTTGATAGATTAAGAAAAATGTGCATTCTTGTTCCATGCAAAAAGAAAGTAACTGCAGAACAAATAGCACAAATTTTCTTTCAACAAGTATGGATTCACTTCGGGTTACCTACTTCTATTATTTTTGACCGAGATACTCACTTTGTAGGAGAATTTTGGTCTACTTTATGGGGACTCATTGATACCAAGCTTAAGAAGAACACAACCTTTCATCCGCAGACCAACGGACAAACTGAAGTGGTGAACAGAACCATAATACATATTATTCATGGTTATTGTAGTAAACATCATTAGTTGTGGGATGAACCACTACCTTATGTGCAGCATGCCTACAACCGAGCTCTACATTCTTCAACTCAAAGATCACCTTTCGAAACATGTTTGGGGTATCTACCAAAGTCATCAATGGAATTTTTTTTCAGTGAAGAAGATAAAGTGGATGGGAAAGATGATTCAAGCAAGGCAGTCAAGTTCATTCAGCGGATAGAACATATACATGAGGTGGTACGAGATCAGTTGCAGAAGAGTCGTGGAAAATACAAATTGTGCCATGACAAGCATCAAGTCGGTCATCATTTTCAGGTCGGCGATTAAGTATGGTTGTATATCAACAAAGACAGGTTAAAAGGGGAAGGTAAGAAACTAAATTCTATCAAGTATGGTCCCTTTAAAATTATTGAGAAGATTGGAAATAATTCATTCCGATTAGATTTACTACCTTACATACATATTTACTCAGTTGTGAATGTTGAAAATCTAAAATTGTATGAACCTCCAATGACTTTTGATCCTGAGGATGATACAAAGATTCCTTCAATTGATGACTTATCACCTGAGTACATGAAAGAGTTGTAGGAAGATACCATCTTGGATAGAAGAGTTCGTACTTCCGGACGAGGAGATGTGGAATATATTTGAGTGGCACTGAAGGGCATGAATCTGAGTAAGGCGAAATGGATGGAGACCGGAAAAGTGAGGAAGTTGTATCCTCACTTAATTTCTACATAAAATCAAGCTTTTCTAGTCCAAAAGATTTTGAGTGGAGAGGATTGATCTAGGAGGATCTTAATCAGTACAGTTTAGCAGAAAGGTCTAGTCAACTTCAGTAGTTCGATGATCAGTTCAGTCTTCATACACGCAGTTTCACCAGTTTTGGTCCTTAAATTTCATGGTCATCATGTGGATGAGAAGGTGAATTTTGGGTTAAAATGGTGATGTAATACTACTAAGTGCTAAGACCTAATTCTAAGGTCTAATCCTAGCACTAAGGATCAAAATATTATGTAAAAATACCTAAGTTTAAACCCTATCCACATGATCTAAGTCCTATGCACAACCCTAAAAGACCTAAGTGATAAGTTGTAAAACTTATACATGGTGATAAAAACCTAAACATGAATATAAATTCGAAAAGCCCACATTCATACTTTATATTAAAACCAAATTAAAACAAACCAAAATGCTAATTAAACTGCGTGGTTTCAAAACCGTGTCCAAGGTGTAAACACATGTAACAATGTGCATTAACTGTGGTGGAGAATGAGTTGACAGTTGTAAACCACATAGCATTCCGACTGTCATGTGATACCTATAGTCGTGACCGTCGGAGCTACCTTAACCGCCAGGATCCTTCCGCCTGGTTAGCCTAAATGCCGGTGCTATTTTTGACCGTCATCCTTATCACATGGCATATCCAATCTCTGGCCAGTTAATAAGCTACTAGATTATCATAATGTTTTTATTTGGGTTTTTGAATTTAATATTAACGCTAAGGTCAAAGGTATTTTATCCCTAGGTTTTAGGTTCATGAATATGGAGATAGGATTCGAACCCTTATTCGTCCAATATCGAAACCAACTACTAAATATAGAAAATAAAGGTTCGATTTCAGCCTATAAATCCATGACAAATTCAATCAAAGGGATATGGAGTGTTTTTGGAGATCAGTTTCAGCAGGTTAGAGGCGATTTTGTTTGTAGCATTTCTCAGCAGTTGGTGTTCAGAATTGAGCATGGAGATATGCGTTAGAAAGTCGAGGAAGAGTACTTTCTAATTACAGGGTTCAGAAGTTCTTGCGAGCATAGTCATTATGTTCCATTTTAGTGTAAATACTTTTCAAGATCAATCCTAATAAAAACGGATGCCCACTTAAAAGTGGACCTAGAGATGTAGTCCAGGAAGGACGAACTCCGTCATCAAATTTTTTGCCTCTTCTTCTCTCTGATTATTGTTGTTATTTAATTCATTTATGCTACCGGTTTATGTCATTTTCCATTAAAGCATTCTTCATTTAATAGTCAATATAAACAAAAAACTAATCAAATTTCTTAAGCACTTTATTCGATCAGTTACCGATCATTGGGCATCCATTCAGTTGAATACTGAAGAATCTCGGGCATTGGAGCATCCATCCAGTGGGAGCTGGAGAAGAATTATTTTCTAAATTATAGGAATTTGGAGCTTTATTTTCAATTGGATTTGTATATTAAAGAATTATTATAAAATCATTAGGTGGTTTTTGTCCCGGAGTGGGTTTCCACCTTAAAAAATATGTGCATTTGTGTTCCTTTTGTTTACTGCTATCATTGTACAAACACTGATAATAATTGAAGATTACCTAATGCTCTAATCAAAAGGAATACTGATTCACCCACTCCCCCCCCCCCCCAAGTATTTCCAACAAGATCTTCTATATAGGCTCCCTCTTAATTTATGGAATTTGTTTTGTCCAGACTCCCTCTTAATGTAGGGACATTTTATTCTTTCTAGACTCCCTCCTAATGTAAGGAAATTTCATTCTTCTTTAGGTGTTGGAGAATATTTCATGGCTTCCATTATTTTCATCATAATTATTAGCTTCTCATATTCATTATGTACTTTAAAACATTAAAAAACAAGTATAACCAAAGCTACAGAAGCATAAAGTTATTCATATCAAAGTCACATATAAATTTTCAACTTTATACATATTCGATAACCAAACAAGAGACATATACTCTTCAACATTTCTGCTAGGGACTTTTGTGAAAATTCCTATAATACAATGTCTTTCATTCTATATATGGTTTCAATGTTTCTTTCAAAGGTATAATATACCTTGCTACAAAATTCAGTAAACCCTAGAACTTGTATAGATCTACAATATATCTAAAAACCTTTAGAATTCACATGTTAGAACTTCAACTAGGAACTCCTACAAATCCTAGATTTCATATAAAAAAGTCAATCAAGGTTAACCACAACTTAGCCATTGTCATGACTAGATTTCATTAAAGTTAGATGCATACCCTATATTTCAAATCTTTTATTAAAACATTTCATCAAGGGATTTTAGAATTCAACAAACACATCATGAGTAACTTCCACTAGGGTTTGATGTAAACTATAGATTTTCCATCTATAAATTCTCATAACACATTATATAGATTCAAATAAACATACCTAATAGAGAAATTAATCACTACTAGGATTTATTTATAGGCCCTAGACCTTTCAATCATCATCCTAGATATTTTTGAACTTTGACTAAGGTTTGTTTCCAAACCCTAAATTCCTACGACCATTACAAAATGGGTCAAAATACATATCTAGGAGATCAAAGTTATAAGCACATCATATGTTAGTCATCATTAATACATCTAGACACATATAGTCCTAGAATAGGCTAGGGATTCAATAAAGAGAACACATACCTAGGGTTTCACACCAAGGAATTTCCATAATAAGGATTTTATCTATAGACCTAACCAAAACCTAGGGTTTCGGTTCATTGTCAACAAAAACCCTCATTATATGAACCTTCAATGGTTCTATATTTCGAGCAACATCATTTCAACTCCAAAACGTTTATATATTCCATGGTCATAGCAAAATCCAAAACATGACATTATCAATATATCAATCAAAATGGAAATTCCTTCATAGATATCCTTGAATTTTTGTTTTGTTTCACACATTATCATTATACCCTTAGGTTATGATTTTCTATAGAACCTCCTGAAGGTTCTATTTATATAATCAATCATAGGTTTGTAAGGTGGGTATATTCAGCAGGAGATGAATCATCCCAAACAAGAATCCTTTTAGGATTCAGCAGAGCTAGAGATAACAACAATTAGTAACATACAAATGGATATTTCAAAGACAGTAACAAAAATATACATTTAAATATTACTTTTTATTCTTTGACAAACCTTTTGGCCTTTTAGGTCTCCTTGTTTTATCCTTGAAGCCTCCATGATTCTTAAACATCCAGCAGATTGGTTCCTAGGTAAGGAATAGAGGTAGAGAAGTGATTAGTATTTAATATAATCAAAATCTTAAATAAGTACATGAAGGAAATTAGAGGGGGAATGGGATACTTATCTTGATGAGATCTTGTCAGCCACCTCCCAAGCTTGATGGAAAATCTAAAACTTAAAGAAAAAAAAATACATAGTCAAGAATATGTTAAACCTATACTACATGGAATATACAAATGAAACATAAGATGGAAGGGGCTTGGTATTTAAAGTTCCTTAAGTCATATCTAGGCTTTCTTTCTTGGGGGATGATGTCTCTTCAGCCATTTTTACATGATCTCTATTTCTTTTCCTTCTCATGTGGTTGTCAGGAAAATCACTCCTATAGTGTCCCATCTTGTGACAACGATAACACTTGACCTTGGAGATGTCAACATTATTATTTGGCCTTCTCTTCTTGAATATTCCTTTATGATGAGAAACATAAACATTTTATACTTCTTCATTGTTGGTTACCATGGAGACCCTTAACTCTTATTGACTGCATGTTGTCCATAGCTCTTAAAAGGTTGGTGTTTATTTCTAGCTATTGAGAGTTGAAGCAAGGGAATTCCAAGAAGATGGTAGTCCCAAAATGGCTGTAATAATAGTTATTTATCACGCACTACTTCATAAATGGAAATAACCACATCCCATATCCTTGATATCCTCACAAAGAAAGAGGAAACAATATCCTCCTTTGTCATATTAGTAGTTCTTAGTTCATTCTTCATGCTTGCCACCTTTCCAATGTTCTTGACAGTGAATAGCTTTGACAAGGCTTCATACATTTCTCAAGTATGGTCAATGTTTGCTATGTAGGGAAAAAGGTTGTCCTTTATGCCTTGGACCATCAAAGACATGGCTACTGTTAGCTCCCCATAATACTATGGAAATCCCTTATTATTATTAGTGTAGCCCCATTATTGTTATTTTTGTGCCCATGTAGCCCCAATATTGTTATTACTGTGCCCCATAGGTGTCGACCCATTATTTCTAGTGTTGTGACCATGTGGACCCCATATTGTTATATTGTGACCTGTTAGACTCTTATATATAGAAGCTAGGTTTTTCCATTTGTATCATGCTACAATTGTTCATTTATGTAATGTAATGGAGTTCCCCCCCTCGAAGAGGTTGATTTCTAAGTCGTGATCTATATTTTATTCTATTTTGTGAGTTGGTTGCATAAAACTTGGTTTCAAAGCTTTGGATTCTAGGGTTTCACTGCTGCAAATAGGTCAAATTGCAATTTTTTCTATAATATTTTTTCTATGAAGGTTTAGGAGTTGAAATTTTTGACAAGAGAAGCCGAATTTCTAAGGAACTTCATGTAAAAATTTTAGACCTTGTTTCACTATATTTTAAGAGATATTATCATAGTAAGTTAGGGTTTGTGCAGGCTCCATAATTTCATCTCAGGCAGTCGACTGAGTAAAAATAGTCATAACTTTTTTTTAAAACATCAGATTTTAATTCTATAAGATGTGGCCAAAATAAAACGGACTTTAGTTTCTTGTGTATTAATTTTAGGGCCAGTGGTCAAAACAGTGACACTTGACACTCCACACAAGTTCGCTCTACTAAACTAGTCCATAATTAGGTCATTGTGGGAGATTGGGTATAACATTCTCTTGAATAATCCAAATTAGTTCTAATATGTAGCATTGGAAAGAAGGCTCACCTACCACAGGACTAAATTTCAAATCTTAGAGATATGAAATTACATATTTACAACCGTTACAAGATCGAGATCCTAAAAGAAACAAAAAGATGTGTATTTTTTAAAAACAATTGAATAAATTTTGTTTCAAAATTAGTATGAAGTGATTCAAAGGGAGTATTGAAGCACATATTTCAGTATTTAGTTCTAAAATTCCTCCAAAAAATAATTCCACACAAATTAAGCCCTTATAAATCTCTACTACAATATTAAGAGGAAGAATGGCATCATGCTATCTCTAAATTATAGGATCAAGTGCAACAAATTTCACTTTCACATACAACAATCAAAACTGAACAAAAGGTGACATGGATGGTTTAAAAGTAGATATGGAATCTAATATGGATATTTTTAAGGATGGCATGAATGGCATGAAATCTAAGATCTATGGTATATAAGTCAACATGGAATATTTGAAGAAACACATGAAAGGTCTGAAGGAAGTTTTGACAAAGTTACTACAAGAAAGAATTCTGAATGGAAAAACAGTAGTAGATGAAACTCATCATGAGAAAAAAATAAATGTTAATAATGAATTTAGAGACTAATATTCAATTGAAGACCCACCATGTTGCAAAGATCGATATGAGGAAGTTTGATGGAAAGGATCCCATAACATGGATACTATAGATGCAGAAATATTTTGATCTCCATAATGTGAAAAACACAAAAAAATGTGTGCATTCAAACTTTATATTTAGAACCCAATAAATTTCTATTGTATCAATGGATTTTTTCTTGTAAACAAATTTTCATTTGGTCAATTTTTACAGAGGAAATGATAGCCCATTATGAGGATACAAAGAGAAACACATTCTTTAGCCAATTGATAAATATCAAACAAAAGGTTTAAATGGTGTAGCATGTTGAGGACTTCAAAAAATTGAATAAAAGGGTAAATGATATTTGAGAGGAGCACAGGATTGATTTCTATATAAGGACTTTAAAGGATAAAATCCAACATGAGGTTTGCCTTTGGGAACTTGATTAATTGGAGAAGGCATTATGGTTGGCAAGAATAATTGAAATAAAAATTATGGCGACAAGGAAGCCTACGACTCACAACTATAAAGATGGAAGTGTTTCTTCTCCTAGACTTCCACAACCTACAAGGTTGACACCACAATAATTGGAAGAAAAATGAACAAAAGGGGTTCACCATAGTTTTGATAAAAAACACACTAAAGGTCATAATTGTAATGAGAAGAAATTATTTTACATAGATTGTGAAGACGAGGAAGAAAATTAGCAAGGAATTTCAAAAGAAGAGGATATACACTAGGAACCAACCCTAGAGAAAGAAGAAATGAATCCGACCATATCTTGTAATGGATTGACAGGAATTACCACTCCTCAAAATCTGAATATAGAAGGACATATCAAGAATAAAAATTTAATAGTGGTGCTTGATTTGGGTAGTACCCAATTTTATTCATTCTAAGGTAGCCAAGGAATTTAATTGATTCCTATACCCAGCACCAGAGTTTCAAGTGATGGTTGAAAATGGAGGAGCTATACATTTCTACTGAAAGTTCCATAATATCAAGATAACCAGGGGGAATGTATATTGAATAGTCAAATTCTCTCCATTCCAATTGGTGGTGCTCATGTTGTACTAGGAGTACAATATTTGGGGATGGTAGCTTTTAATTTTCAATAAGTTTTCTTGAATTTTTTTTTGGAAAGGAAAGGAAGTTGAATTATGGGGTATCGGAGGGAAGCCAGAAATATAATCATATCTAATGTCATGACAAATATTCAGAAGAAATAAAAACAAGGCCTAATTGCACAATTATGCTCACTAGAGGTTCAAACATCAATATCATATATTTCTCCATATCTCCAAAAAATCTTGGAAAACCATTCCAAGTTTTTGAGACTCCCAAATGAATCCCGCATATTAGTGATCATGATTGTTCTATTATTTTGATTCCAAGAATTTTTCCTCCAAACATCAGGCCTTACAGATATTCTTATGCTCAAAAGAGTGAGATTGAACGTATGGTTGCAGAAATGCTAGATGTTGGTATAATTCAACCTAGTCAAAGTTATTTCTCTACTCCAGTAGTATTGGTGCACAAGAAGGATGGATCATGCCATATATGTCTGGATTATAGGGATCTCAACAAGCTCACTATTAAAGATAAATTTCACATTCTGTCATTGATTAATTTTTGTCTGAAATACATGGAGAATTTTACCTCACAAAGTTGTTTCCTCATTTTGGATATCATAAAATTAGAATGAAGATTAAATAAATTTTGAAAACAACATTCAAAACTCATGAGGGTCATTACAAATTTTGGGTCATGCCTTTTGGCCTTACTAATTCACCTTCCACATTTCAAGTTTTGACAATTTCCATTTTCAAACCCTTCCTTATAAAAATTGTGTTAGTATTTTTTGATGATATACTAATCTACAACAAGACTTGTAAGGATCATGTTCAACATGTTAACAGGGTGCTCAAACTTTTGGAGGGGAAACAAGTTTATGAAAAACCTCAAAATATTTCTTTGGAGTAAAAGAGGTGGAATATTGGGTGATATTGTATCTCATGAGGGTGTTAAGGTAGACTGTAATGAAATTAAATCCATTAAGGAATTAGAAATACCCACAACCATAAACAATATTCGAGGATTTGTGGGGTGAATAGGGTATTGTCACAATTTTGCTAGGAATTATGGGCGAATATTAGCACCTCTAACATAATTACTGAAGAAATATGCATTTTCTTGTACTCGAGAAGAAACTAATTCCTTTGAACATATTGAAGAGGCAATGTGACAAGAATCGGTCTTAGCTATGCCAAACTTCACAAAAACATTCATTTTGGAATGTGATGCCTAAAGAAATGGAATTAGTGCAGTTTTAATGCAAGAATAAAGACCCATTTCTTTTGAAAGTAGTCCAATCAAAGGAAAGTATTTACAGAAACCTATTTATGAGAAGGAAATTTTGGCAATACTACATGCACTAAAGAAATGGCGACCTTACCTAATGGTAAGAAACTTGAAGGAAAAAAGAGATCATGATAGTCTTAAATACTTTTTGGAACAAATATTATCTTTAGAAGAGCATAACAAATGGGTCATAAAAAATTTGGGTTATGACATTCAAATCGTATACAAAAAAGGGAAGAAAAATGTTGTTGCAGATGCACTCTCAAGAAATCATGCGGATGTCGAAGAATTTATTTGTGCCATTTCTATTATCCAACTTTAGTGAATAAACAAAGAAGGGGATGAATGGAAGAATGGTGAAGAGGTGTGGACAATAATTCAAAATTTGTAGCAATATCATGGTACATCTGAAACATTTAGTTGTAAAAAAAATTAAATATGGTACAACGATCACTTATATATTTTTAAGAATTGCCAACGCAATAAAAAGATTATTTTGGAATTGCACACCTCTCCCTTAGGAGGGAAATTCAGATTTTTCAAAACTTACCACAAGGCCAAGAAGGAATTTTTTTGGGATGGCCTTAAATCTTATATTCAAAATTTTTTGATGGAATGTTTGATTTTTTAACAAAATAAAGATGAGACAATAAAGCCCTTGGGTGTATTACAACCTTTACCAATTCCAAGTCAATGTCGGGAGGAGGTTTCAATGGATTTTATCAAAGGCTTACCTGCGTCCAAAGGAAATACTATCGTTGTGGTGGTATTTTATAGAATTAGCAAGTTTTCACACTTTTGTTCATTATATCATCCATTTAAAGTAGTACGATTGCTACGACATTTATGGGAAAAAATCAAAGTTTACATGGAAACTGTAATAACTCTACTTACCAAAAAAAAAAAAAAAATCTATTTATAACCTTATACTACTTTTGCTGTAATTTAATTAATTTAAATCTGTCACTGTATAACCTCTTAGAGAATGTCCTTAATGTTTTTAATTTATGTCCTTAGCACCTACAATAATATATAATTATTTTCAGAACTATGCATATTATTAAATCCATACTAACATAATTATATTAATATATTTTCTCCTTTCATGTATTGATACTTCGCCTCATCTTCATGGCATTCCTACCTTTATGTCAATGTATATTAAGGTATGCATTTATAATAGTTTTCATTACTATTATTTTATCAACTCTATATACCTTTCCCCAAATATACACTTATAGTCATATCATTGACTTTTATGAACTTTAATAAATATTAAATTTACCTATTAGAGCATTTATAAATACATCCTAATTTGACTTATAAGTGTTGTCCTACTTGCTACCATAGTTAGCTCAATTCGTTTTATTCTTATGTCTTAGATAATAATTCGAATATGAATAACCATACATAAATGAATTTGAGACCGACATACGTGAATGAATCTCATTAAGGTTTTCCTTTATATATCACGTCCACCTTAATTCATTTCAACCACCATAAGTTATCACTATTATTGCAATTGGAACAGGTATATTATCCATTACTATTAAACTTAACAAACATGATTAGCCATAGTTTATATTGAGCGGATGTGAGTTATAAGTTTAGAGTGTGAATATCTTAATGGTTGTACGCAAGGATTTTAATGCCATGGGTTTTTAGATGTATCGTACCCCTTCGACCATACCTCTATGGATTGCATCTTATCTCCAATTAATGTTTTAGGACATTGTACCCTGCAAATCGTTAAAGGTTCCCTTGGTTCGATGCTATCATTGGTTAATTGGATGTACCACGAATTATCTTTGTCAGAAGGGTATATTAATTTTGTTAACAGGTGGAGGTTGGATCTCTCATCATTCAAGGATTGATATCAGTTCATATTCCTTCCCTTCATCAATCTTGACCAGGGTTAATTTCATTCGATTTCTTTAATTTTACTCTTCATTTTGTGTTTTCCTTACGAGGGTTTCGGCTCTGGTTCTTTACCATCATTTTTGGTAGTCTGGTTCTTCATTGTCATTTTGGAAATATTAATGGCTTTCCTCCACCTGCTTTGCCTCACAATATGAATTACTAGCACAGGTAAAATCAAGAACTTATTCATTTCACTTAGCATTTTTATTAACCTTCCTAGATTTTCACAGAGTTCATTTTTCTTTTTATAATTTATGAGTTAGTTTTATGTTCTATTCTGAAACTTGCCCTTCGTTCTACTTTCACATTGATGAACATAGGGGTTTCGTTCAACTTTTACATTGAAGGACAGAGGAGGATTTCTTCAAGCAATGTTCACAAAAAAACCATAAGGTAATACCGGTTCTTTGTAACGCGGGAAACTCGTGTAACTCTTCCCACAGTTACTACGTCTCCCTTCTTATGTGTTTACTTATCAAATTTTGGTTTCCTTCTTTGAATTATTATGTTTCCTTCTTGAAAATTACATTGGTTCTGATATGATAATGGTTGAGCTTTACGTTGATAATTTGAAATTTTTCTTCAAGATTGTACAAACAAGTGCATTGTTAAAATTGTTTTAACATTTCTCACAAAATTTCATGCTCATTTATTGAGTTATGAATTTGTTTGTTTCTCATATGAATAGAGTTTTAAAATGGAACTCGGAACTTAATTTCCATAGCTTGGTAGTGTTATAGTCATTGTGTATTGTTGTATTAAGTATTCTTTGGTCTGGATTCTTCGAATTTCCACCCTTAATTAACATCTCATATCTGGGATAAATTTGTTGAATTAGACATTCTTTCGCTTCACAGAGAGGTACTAAATCCCGCTTCATTTTCCTTAATATACCTACCCTCAATTTCATAGTTTTATTCAACCATCGTTTAATATTGAATGATTTAGGTTTATTCCATTTATTTTTTCCATACATATTATAGTGTTGGTAAAAACAAATTGTAATTTGATTCCAATATTTCATTGTAATGAATTTCTCCAAATATTTCACATCTATTTTGTATTTATATTCTTTGTGTGCCAAAGTGTTGGCTTAATGACTTGACTCTGTCTTCGTTAGTTTTCTAAGAGTAAAATTCTATTTTTCCAGTGAATGGAATACATATTTTAACTCATTTTCTCTATAAGTATTCAATTCGATCATTACTTACCTTTTTTTTATATATGCGTTATGTCTATCATATCTTATAATTCACTAATTATAAATTTGTATAAGACATTCTGAATAATAGTTAATAATTTAATATATTTGAATACTTCTGTTGTGTAATTAATGGTCATTTTGATAATTTCCTAGATTAACAAAATGTTTTATTATACAGGAAATCCCCTCTTTTCCTGCTTCTGTACAATTTCATGAAATTACAACAAATACCTAGTATATGGTTTCAAACCAAAACTCAGGTAATGCATTGTCTATACATTCCATAATATTACAGAATTCTAATTTCCTTCTCATCTTACCTTACTAAAATCATTGTTTGATTTTTTGATTTTATTATGTACAGAAATACTTCACTGCTTGATACTTGGCTAATAAGGTATATTTATATGTTTAATAGTATTGACAATCTATCAATATTTTCTCTACTTGTTTTTAGATTCTATTTGATCTAAATCTAACCCATCCTTGTGTGGGTTTTTGATACATGTACTTCACCTTCGTAATATACACCATAATCATTTCAACTTTCTTTCGCAAAAGAATTGACCATAGATTTTATTTCATCTATTTACATGTTGGTCGCTACCATGTACAAAATTCAACCATCTGAATTTAATGATATTGTTGGGGTTCCCATGTTTTGGCCAGTTTGACAAGACCAAAAGATGAGACAACATAGAACCACTTTCAGACCTTAGGATCTAGCCCTCCTAGGTCCAGACAGGGATCTCTCTATATGATTCAAAGTGTATGTCTTTGAAGCTCTAATGTTATGATTTTAGGCTATTTATAGGCTCAGGGTTGTTTGTTTGATTGTTTGTGTTTGGTTGTTGGGAATCAGGAAAGGAAGGTCCAATATAAGACAAGGATGAGTCATAGAGGAAACTAGGCAAAGATAGATAACTTAGGGAACATTAAGGCCATTTGGCTATGGAGTCAAGAAAGGATTTACTTGTAGTCAATGTGCAAGCTTTCAGTTGGGCTAGTCATCTAGAGCATTTGGATCTTAAGAATGATATTCGGAATGGGACATTAAGGACTGAAAATGAAAGGAGGAGAACCATCCAATCCTATCTATAGATCAGGTTAGAGGTCATTTAACTCTAGACCTTCTTGGACAAAATCAGAGGCAAAGACAAGGGATATTAGAGAGGCTTAATTGGCATGGAAAGATCCTAGTGAGGCAGAGGCGATGTTCTAGACCTCCCAGTGTTCTCAACACATCCAACTAAATCCTAACAAGAACATCTAAACATGGATTTCATTAATTCATACATCAGAGAGTAGGAAATAACATCCACTACACTAGTTAAATCAATTGAAATCAATATTCAGATACACATCTAGGCAGAAAACATAAAAGGCTGGGAGAGCAGCAACATAAGGTACCTATCAAGGGTAAGTCTTATGCCAAACTTCTGATGCGAGCCTGAAGAAACGTAATGAAATGAAAGCAAGTCAATCACAAATACAGAGAAAGGAAAACATCACCAGCTACTTAAGATCAGGATCCAAAGAAATGTGTTTGCCATATTAAAAACAACACCAATCAGGTACATCATTGCCCACAACTTGAACATTCATTATGAATACATCAAGTCTTAGCCTATCTTACAATATACACAGAGAACTTGTCTCCAGAGGAAAATGCTTGCATTTCACTGATATCTCATCAAAAACCTTTACAACAATTTTCTCATAGTTTTTATAGATGAAAAAGAGCAGAGGAAGTAGGTAGAACACTAAATATAACATTAAAATCAGAAAAGAAGGGAAGGGCTGAAGCCCATTCTGTTTTAAACTCTGAGCATTAATTTTTGGCACTCTTTGGAGAAAAGAATGACCTTCGTCAGGCTTCATTAATTCCAGATATGTCTCCAATGCATTCTGGTTCGCTGTACTTTGTGGTACCTTTGGTGAATAAACAAAATGGCAATGAAAAACGGAATGGTCCGCCATACTTGAGCAACAAATGCTCTGATATCCTTGGATTTCATTCCGAGTGGGGATCTCCTCTGGAGCACGGCATATAATCAAATAGTATGGGCAATCTGTCCTTCTTCAGAAGAAGACATTCTGCTAGCGTGGAAACTCGCCCTTCATTAAATTCCTTGCCTCTGTCAGTGGAAAAATTACTGCCGCATCCATACTATGTAGTTATGGCGGCGTTTCAACTCTTGTACTCTGCAGAAACTCACAACTGTGTGTAGACAATGAATGCAATGGAAGGCTGGTGGAGCGAAGGGCGAAAAATATGATAGCGCGGCGGCAGAAAGGTGGCTTTCACTAAAAAATGGTGAAAAAATGTAATGAACTGGTGAAGACTCACAAATAATAGGGTTTGATGGCAGAATGCAGCGCAGACCGTTAGATCGCGGCCTGGGAGCAAAGATCAACGGCGGGGGTCGAGCAGCGGAATGATATATGAAAGTGAGCGGAACAACCATGAAACATAAGACTTTAGACTTCGAGAAAAATACAAAGAAATGTGAAGGGAATGCAGGGAAATGCAATGAGGTGGGACCCAGCCGGGGGTGGATGTCGATCAGATCTCAACCATTAGATCTTAGACCCAATGGACGGTCAAGGCTTAGTCGGAGAATCGCAATCGCAATAGACGAGAGGGACGCACACTTATAGCTTTTGATTGCGATCGAGGAAGGGGAAGCGATTGGGAAGTGCGAGGCGACTGGCGGGGTGTGATGAAGCGCCAACCATCTGATTTGGAAGCTGACCGACGGCGGAGGAGAAATCGGGAGATGCGAAGGGTCGTGCGTTTGGAAAATGAGATTATGCGATCGGGCGGATCGGATGGTGTGATGAAACGGTGGCGCGATTAATCACATTGCAAATATTTGCGACGCGATCAATCACATCGCAAATATTTGCGATGGATGATTGAAATGCTGAAACGAACATGCGATGGGAGCGATGTGCGATATTGCGATTAGCACCTTTAAGGGGTAGCGCTCGGTCATAGCGCTCGGCTACATGGGAAAATTGCTAAAGGGGCTGGCAGAAAGGGGCTAAGCCCTATTACAAAGTGGAGAATGGGTTTGGGCCCGTTTTAATGGATTTTAAGGCCAAGGAGGAGTAACGATAGAGGGAATAAGGGGGAATTTGGCTAAGCAAAGGGTAGAGGAAGGATATAAAGGCGATTTGGGAGGATTGAGAGGGTACAAAAGGGAAGTAGAAGGGGGGAGAAAGAGGAATGGAATAAGAAGGGGAGGAGGCCCTTTAGGCATTTCTTCACAAATAGAGAGGCTTGCAACGGGAATCAGCAGAGGGAAATTTATCAAAGGACACCAAGCACAAAGAGGGTTCAAGGAGGATGGGTTTCCAGAGGAAAGGCATTCCTTGAAGGCTCCACAATAATCTAGCCCCCAGCTTGCTTGTCAAGAATTTCATAGGGGGGCTAACAGTGGCTCCATATGGGGATGGCTCCTTCTTGAAGGATTCAAGAAACCAGAGATGATCTTTGGAGTAGGCCAAATGCCTACTGCTTGGCACATCCCTTCTTTCTTCAATTTTTAGCTGCCACAATATGATAGAAACGTTAGAAGAAATATTTCCCCACCGATCTAGCTACCCAAACTACAGTCCTAGCATATTTTCTTCTTTAGGGTGCATTTGAGCTAGCAGACCCTTTACATTTTATTTTCAAAAAAAAAAAAAAAACAACCTATTCTAAATCTACCCTTATTGCTCCATGAGACCAGATTAAACAGTTGGCCTCATATGCTTCTCTACCTAATATAACATCTGTTGGGATTAAACTGTCCAACAGATTCCTTCTACATTCTAAGACAGGAAATTGAAAAACAGCCAAGCCAGGATTAGACTGTTTGACTTGCTGGAGTGAATACTTGTGGAAAACTGAAAACAAAAATGTGAAGGCATGAAATCTGTAGTTTTGAAACATTCTTCTTTCTCTATGACTCGGGTTTTGAGCATATTAGAGTCACTTCTTCTCCTTGTTTCAGCTCTGGTTTTAAGCATGTTAGAGCTAATTCCTCTTTTCCTTTACTGATCCAGGTTTTGAGCGTATTAGGACCAGCTATTCTGCTCCCTTTGGGTCAGATTTTGATCACGTTTGAGCCATTCTTTTTGCCTCTCGGAGGTTCATGTTTTGAGCATGCCTGAACCTCTTTCTTCCTTCTATTTTTTCAAACATTTTTCTCTATTTTCTAGAAAGTAACACTGCAATGGTATGTACAATGGAAATGGAACTGGAAATGAAAATTAGCAGAAGTAGTGTTTGAGCATCCTGCCATTGACAGGACCCCCAAACAGCTCTGTACCATCAAGTTCTTGTAAGAAAAATGCATTAGGACCCACAGTGGCTTGGATGAGGTATGGACCTTGCCACAAGTTGTCAAACTTTCCATGTTTACCCTTGTCCTCCCTCCTTGTATCCCATTTCAGAACTTTATCTCCAACCTTGAAATCTGAAGCTTTGGTCCTTTTTTCAAACAACCTTTTAATGTTCTCCTGAACTCTGACAGCTCTGCTATAGACCTACTCCCTTGTTTGTTGAAGATGGATTTTTTCATTAATTCTCCTCACCACACTGTCTTCCTCTGTCTGAACCTCTTGAACAAGCTTAATCACTGGTACTCCTAGGCTAGTAGGAAAAACTGCCTCAGTTCCATAGACAAGCTGGAATGGTGACATGCCAATAGATTTCTTTGTGGTGAGCCTGTCAGCCCACAAAGCATGTACCAAATTTTTATGCCATGACCTTTTGTTCTCTTCTAGCAGCGTCTTAATGATTGTAACTAGGCTTTTGTTAGATGATTCAGCCAATCCATTACCCTGGGTGTAATAGGCTGTTGAATGACCAAGTGCTATTTCGTACTTGTGACAGAAATCAACCATTCTCTTGGATCCGAAAGCAGCAGCATTGTCCGTGATTATTTTCCTTGGATAGCCAAACCGAGATAGGACGAAGTCTTCTAGGAACCTAATGATGACAAAATCAGTGGCATTCCTAGTGGGTATGGCTTCTATCCATTTAGTGAAGTAATCTGTAGCAGTTAGGATCCATTTATGTTTTCTAGAGGAGGCAGGGTGAATCTCTCCTATAAAGTCTAGGCCCCATTGCATGAAGGGACCTTCTACGGTGATAGGTTGTAAAGGGAGGGGAAGGAGCTTTTTTATGCCGTCAAATATTTGGAATTTATGATAGGCAGTTATCATTTTATGGACATCACTGAAGAGTGTAGGACAATAGTAACCAGCCCTGAGTATCTTATTTGCAGTGGCTTTCCAGCTCAGGTGGCCTCCACACTCCCCAGCATGAAATTCTTGTTTGATTTTTTTGGCTTCAGTGTCAGACAAACATTTCAACAACAGGCCATTTGGATTTTTCCAGTATAGATTCTCATTTAACACGCAATAGTTTCTAGCTTTGAGTTTTATGAATCTGGCCTTGGTTTTGGAAAGTTCTGGAGGGGCATTGAGATTGGTGAGCACATAAAGGATATCAGAGTACCAAGGAGAGTTCTGAAACTGCTCCTCAACAGTTGGATTGGGCAATCCTTCCTGCTCATCTAAGGAATTTATCATGTTGATGTCAAGGGCCTGCAAGTTTGATTTAGCCATTAACTGGGTTAGGCCTTGACCTTTAATCAGCTTGGTGGGTTTTATTTCAAGGTCTTATTCCAAGATTGTAGCAATCCATTTGCCCCTTTTCCCATCAGGGTCCTGGGACAAGATATCTTTGACCACTACATTTGGCACATAAGCAATGGTGTGAGAATGCATAATGTACACCCTAAAGTCCTTTAAGGCCTTTACCAAGGCATAGGCCTGCCTTTCCATAATGTTGTACTTTAAGGGTGCATCTCTCAAGGCTTCACTGAAAAAGGCAATTGGCTGTTCATTACCTTCTGAATTATTTTGCAGCAAGACTGTAGCTATAGTGTGTTCAGAGGCAAAGGAAAAGATCAGAAAATCTTTTGAGAAGTCTGGGCTGATAAGTACCGGGTTCTGAGTTAGTACAAATTTTACTGACTCAAAAGATTTCTTGGCTTCAACAGTCCACTTAATTCCTGCATCTTTCTTTAGCATGTTGGTCATTTTCCTAAGATGTTCAGCAAGATTGGGGATAAATCTCCGAAGGAAATTGATCTTCCCTATGAAGGACTGTAACTCCTTGATGTTTCTCGGGTGTGTGATTTGAAGTATTCCCTCAACTCATTGTGGGTCTATCCTAATCCCTTTCTCAGATATAATGTGACCAAGAAGTTTACCTTCTTGCAGCCCAAAAATAGTTTTCTTAGGATTTAAGGACAGGCCGTACCTTCTACATTTTTCGAAAACTTTCCTCAGATGTTTGAGATGTTCTTCTTCAGTTTTAGAAACGACATTCAAGTCATCCAAGTAGATAACTATGAAGTGTCTTATCTCATCTGAGAAAGCAATATCCATCGCTCTCTGGAAGGTAGCTCCAGCATTCATCAACCCAAAAGGCATTTTCACATACATGAAAGTGCCCCATGGAGTGGTAAAATCTGTTTTGATTTGATCTTCTGGGAGTACCAGAACTTGGTTGTATCCTAAAAAACCATCAAGCAGGGAGATTCTCTTAGATCCCACTACCTTTTGTAGGATATGTTCCATTCTAGGCAAAGGGTAGTTGTCTTTCAGGGAGGCTCTGTTGAGGTTTCTGAAGTCTATGGATAGTTTCATTTCTCCTGTTTTCTTTCTCACAGCCACTAAGTTTGACACCCAATCAGAAAACCTTACAGGGACTATTATGCCTGCATCATACATCTTTTTGATCTCTTTCTCAACTACAGGCAATTGTTTTGGATTGATCCTACGGAGTTTTTGTCTGAAAGGCTTTTGATTTTCCTTTAGTGGTATCTTGTGTTGTATGATGTTGGTGTCATAGGCCTTTAAGTCTTCATAGCTCCATGAAAACACATCAATGAATTCCTTAAATAGGTCAATGTATCTCTTCTTCATGTCTGCAGGTATAGACTTAGCCAGTTTAATCATTTTTGGCTTATCTTCAGCACCTATGTTGCATTCTTCTATATCTGATTCTGCATGTTCTATAGTGGGATTTTTTGCTACGTCATCAAAGTCAAAAAGGTCCTCTAGGGGTGCCAGGCCTCTGGGTATGTTCTTATCTTTGGCATGCAGCACCTCTACCTCTTCGGTATCTACATTTTCACATTTTCTAGTTGGATTTCCAGTTTTTTCAGACAAGGTGTTTATTTCTATGTTACAGGGTGTTTCTTGTTCATCTGGGGAATCCTCACTAGGGCAGCTGTCATCAGATTTTGAGTCCGAACCAGCAAATTCAAACTCATTTCTGCCCACCAAGAAATCTTCAATCTGTTTATCTCCTTCAAAGACCTGCCAATATTTTTCGTTATCTGGCACTGCAGGTTTGAACTTCGTGTGAATGATGATTTGTTGGTCGGGGGGAGTTTTAGGATATGAACTAGCCAGGCAAGCTAATCCATTTGCAATGATGTTTTGATTCCTGGGAACAAACACCAATTCATATTCCACAAAGGTTTTCAATAATTCCATAGTGCCATTCCTATATGCCCTCAACCTAGGGTGTTTTGCTGTATATTCACCATTCACTTGTTTGATCACTAACTCTGAGTCTCCTTTCACAACTATTCTATGGGCTCCTAATTTTTTCAATAAATTCAGACCCAGGATGAGAGCCTCATATTCTGCAATATTATTTGTGCATTTGAAATGCAGATTCACAGCGTGGCTCTCTGCATGAT
Source organism: Pinus albicaulis (assembly GCA_034641835.2). NCBI lineage: Eukaryota > Viridiplantae > Streptophyta > Pinopsida > Pinales > Pinaceae > Pinus > Pinus albicaulis. Next base: position 199,194,811 of record CM076583.1, read on the forward strand.
CATTTTCTGTGTTACGTAGCCACACCCCTGCTCCATCATTTCGCCTAGTACAGGACCCATCGAAGTTCATTTCCCAGAGGGGTTCGCCATTATGTTGCGTTGGGGAGCCGGTACTAGGTTGTGGGTTATCTTGTTTTTCATGACATGTGTGGAGTTCAGAGAGTTGGATATCCTGTTGTTTGCGTTCTGTTTCTATTTCAGGTTCATTCAGAGTTTCGTTCTCAGTACTTTGCCCATGGTTTTCTTCATCGCGTTCTTCTAGGGTAGCCATTATGCTAAAGTCCATGGGCTCTATGTCCTTGCGTGTATTTCTGCATTCAGATTCTGGCTCTCCTAAAGACTGGTCGTTATAAAGAATGAAATAATCCAGGCCTGTGTGTACAGAGTATAATGGTGAATTTTCAGGTTTCTCGGGGCTACTGACTAGGAATTTCATCTGGGACTCTCTATACAGTCTTATCAGTTGGCCAAATAGAGGGATAGTGGCATATGATCCATCCATCTGCATTTTTCCTTGCAGTTTGGCTCCCCATGATCTAGATAGCAGCATGCCATATTTGGGTGGCACATCTGCTACCACCACATCCATGACCATACACTTGGCAGGAATCTGGGTCAAGTTCACACACAAGTCTTTGATTAGGCCTAGGCATTTTACTCTACTAGAGTCAAATGAATATAGATCTTTGTAAGGTCATGTTATCTCTAGGCCTAGTTTTTCCATCTCTACCTTGGGCATTAAATTGTGTGATGCTCCAGAATCATGCATGGCATTGTGGAGTATTTTTTCATGAATGTTGAGACTGATATAAAAAGGTGGAACTACCCATTCCTGAAATTTTCCCTCAATCTTTGGACCAAACAGGAGGGCAGGTTGATCATCATTCAAATTTACAGTGTCATTATTTCCCCCTAAATTAAATGCTTTCAAAACTTGGCCTTTATATACATTCTGAGTGGCCAGCTCAGAGAGTGGGACAGAGATTTTGATTTTTACAATCTCACTCTCTAAATTGAAAGTCGACTGACTCTTGGAAATGCTTAACTCTGTTTTATTAGCCACTGTCTTAGTGGCTGTGTCAGTTTGTGGTTTCTCATTATGTACAGGGTTAGGAACAATGGTATCATGAGTATTAACTGAAGTGCTGGTACTTCTAGCGGGCTCACCTTGTTTTTCATCCTTTTGGTTGTCTTTTTCCTGGTTTTTTCCTGAACTTTCAACTGCTGGTTTGTTATTTGTAGCAGATGCTTTAGAGGATTTATCAGGTCTTTTCTTGATGGTTATCTCAGGAGTTTTGGTTTTGGAAGTATCTTGGCTCTTCTTGCTCCTAATTTCATATTGTTCTCTGACCTGTAACATGGCATTTTCAAATCCTAATCTGTAATCTTCAGTTTCTAACCATTCCTCATCCCAGTATGAAGGTCAGAGCTGATCTTCCCCTGACTCATAGTTAAGGACCGAGTCTTCTGTTTCGAACTTTTTTATTCCATTCCCTTCAGACTCTTCAATGATTCCCTCATCTTCATCTAAAAAGTTTTCTTGAAATGGGGAAATAACTTGTTGATCCGACTCTCTTTGTCTGTTGGGAGCAGCATTGTTTCTTTTAATGCTTTGGTTCTGGTTTCTATTTTGGACAACCATCCTTTTTATCATTTGTTGTAGTTCTTCCACATTTTTAGATAATCTATCATATTTGAGATCAGATGTGGAAGCGACATTGTCATCCCTATAGGTTACCCTTTTCTCAGCTTTTAATCTTGCCCTTTTTTCCATCAAGTTTGCTTCTATGGTTATGGCTCCTTTCTGCATATCTTCCAATGTGTTATACTCTTTATCTCTGATCTCATAGGCCATGTCGGCATCAAATCCCTCAGGATATTTAGACAGGGCCGTCCCTTGTGGAGGTTTCATGTGTGGAGGGAGAGCATTGTAAATGTTGTTGAATCTAGTGGTGTAATCATGGACACTCTCTCCTACGTTCCTTTTAAGGGACATGTAGTCTGCTAGGAGCTGGCGAGGGTTCGCTCTAACTTCCCATTTGTTTATGAAGGTTCAGTATAATGCAGGGAGATCTTGGATACTGCCAGGGGGTAAGCTTTTAAACCATCTCTTTACATCACCCCCTAGGCTTTGGGCAAAGATCCTCATTTTGATTGTTTCATCATCAATTTCCATATAGTCAAAAGAATCCTCCATCTTATCTACATGTTGCTGAGTTGTGATGGATTCTTTAGCAGTGAAGTGTGGGATTTTTGACTGATAATTGTTGGGTAAGGGTAACAAGGGTTGAGGTAAAACTAAAGGTGCATACCAAGCTGCCATGATAATGTTCTGATGAGACAAAGGATTGATTTGAGCAGCTGGTATTTGGATGACAGGGATATTAGGACCAGTAGTGGTTTTCTGAGCATATCTAGGGTGAGAGAGCCCCAATTTTTGAACGAAGTGAATATCAGGAGGTGTGGATGGAGGGGTTCCTCTATCCCTAGTGTTTTGACCACTACGAGATGGTGTACGGTGAGGCTCAAGGTCTTGCTGGTCTAGGTGATTGAATGACCTAGTTTTTGGTAAACTGTTGGTTATGTCTAGGTCAGGGAGAAAAAGTGCTAGAGCTATTAGGTTTTCCGGTGTAGAATTAGCTCTATGAATGTGACTGGAAATAGTTGGTCTTTTAGGTGTAGGAGCTCCTTTGAGGATACTCTCCAGATTTTCAACTATTTCAGGTGGGTCAGGGTTGGGATAAGCTCTTGTGTGAATGGTTCTGAAAGCCAAAATGTAATTTTCCTAGCCAAGCAGCTTAACCCTACTTGTTACTTCTACTGTGGTCGATGTTGTCTCAGGGGTTGGTCTCCCAGTGGAGTCTATTGTGAAACCAAGATAATCAGCAGGCCTACTGATCACCAGTGGAGTCCTTTCGTTTAGGAACAATGGAGTCTCTAGGTGGAGAGTTTTAGGGTATGTCTAAGGGGTTACACTGTCCACCACAGTGCTCAGGCACTATCACCTTTCAAGGATCACCTCAGAACACAACCAAATCTAACCAGAGATTGACTGGTAGGGCATTTACCAGATGTGTCACCTCCCAAAGAGGATTAGATCCATAGGCTACCTGACAACAAATGACACTGAGGCTGTCCGAGAAGAGGTGTGACTAACTGCCAACCTAACCAGAGATTGTGAGTTTTGAATGCCTAGGGATGTTTAAATTGTAATGCACCCAATTATTCCCCAGTGGAGTCGCCATTATGTTGGTGACGAGACTGGGAGACAGATTAATCTTTAACAGTCATAGGCTCTCAGAATTTTTTTCCCCAACGGAGTTCAAATTATGTTGGTGACGAGACTGGGAGATAGATTAATGTTTAACAGCACTCATATTTCCCCAGTGGAGTCACCATTATGTTGGGGTTCCCATGTTTTGGTCAGGTGGAGAAGACCAATTGATGAGACAACATAGAACCACTTTCAGACCTTAGGATCTAGCCCTCCTAGTTACAGAGAGGGATCTCTCTATATGAGTCAAAGTGTATGTCTTTGAAGCTCTAATGTTATGATTTTAGGCTAGTTATAGGCTCAGGGTTGTTTGTTTGATTGTTTATGTTTGGTTGTTGGGAATCAGGAAAGGAAGGTCCAATATAAGACAAGGATGAGTCATAGAGGAAACTAGGCAAAGATAGATAACTCAGGGAACATTAAGGTCATTGGGCTATGGAGTCAAGAAAGGATTTACTTGTAGTCAATGTGCAAGCTTTCAGTTGGGCTAGTCATCTAGAGCATTTGGATCTTAAGAATGATATTCAGAATGGGACATTAAGGACTGAAAATGAAAGGAGGAGAACCATCCAATCCTGTCTATAGATCAGGTCAAAGGTCATTTAACTCTAGACCTGCTTGGAAAAAATCAGAGGCAAAGACAAGGGATGTTAGAGAGGGTTAATTGGGATGGAAAGATCCTAGTGAGGCAGAGGCGGTGTTCTAGACCTCCCAGTGTTCTCAACACATCCAACTAAATCCTAACAAGAACATCTAAACATGGATTTCATTAATTCATACATCAGAGAGCAGGAAATAACATCCACTACAATGGTTAAATCAATTGAAATCAATATTCAGATACACATCTAGGCAGAAAACATAAAAGGCTAGGAGAGCAGCAACATAAGGTACCTATCAAGGGTAAGTCTTATGCCAAACTTCTGATGCGAGCCTGAAGAAACGTAATGAAATGAAAGCAATTCAATCACAAATACAGAGAAAGGAAAACATCACTAGCTTCTTAAGATCACGATCCAAAGAAATGTGCTTGTCATATTAAAAACAACACCAAGCAGGTACATCATTGCCCACAGCTTGAACATTCAGTCTGAATACATCAAGTCTCAGCCTATCTTACAATATACACAGAGAACTTGTCTCCAGAAGAAAATGCTTGCATTTCAGTGATATCTCATCAAAAACCTTTACAACAATTTTCTCATAGTTTTTATAGCTGAAAAAGAGCAGAGGAAGTAGGTAGAACACTAAATATAACATTAAACTCAGAAAAGAAGGGAAGGGCCGAAGCCCACTTTATTTTAAACTTTGAGCATTAATTTTTGGCACTCTTCGGAGAAAAGAATGACCTTCGTCAGGCTTCATTGATTCCAGATATGTCTCCGATGCATTCTGGTTCGCTGTACTTTGTGGTACCCTTGGTGAATAAACAAAATGGCAATGAAAAATGGAATGGTCTGCCATACTTGAGAAAAAAATGCTCTGATATCCTTGGACTGTGTTCCGAGGGGGATCTCCTCTAGAGCACGGCATATAATAAAACAGTATGGGAAATCCATCTTTCTTCATAAGAAGACATTCTGCTGGCATGGAAACCCGCCCTTCATTAAATTCCTTGCCTCTGTCAGTGGAAAAATTACTACTGCATCCATACTATGTAGTTATGGCGGCATTTCAACTCTTTTACTCTGCAGGAACTCACAACTGTGTGTAGACAATCAATGCAATGGAAAGCTGGTGGAGCGAAGGGAGAAAAATATGATAGCATGGTAGTAGAAAGGTGGCTTTCACTAAACAATGGTGAAAAAATGTAATGAACTGGTGAAGACTCACGAATAATAGGGTTTGATGGCAGAATGCAGCGTAGACTGTTAGATCGCGGCCTAGGAACGAAGATCAATGGCGGGGGTTGAGCAGTAGAATGATATATGAAAGTGAGCAGAACAACCGTGAAACATAAGACTTTAGACTTCGAGCAAAATATAAAGAAATGTGAAGGGAATGCAGGGAAATGCGATGAGGTGGGACCCAGCCGAGGGCGGATGGCGATCAGATCTCAACCGTTAGATCTTAGACCCAATGGATGGTCAAGGCTTAGTCGGAGAATCGCAATCGCAATAGACAAGAGGGACGCACGCTTATAGCTTATGATTGCGATCAAGGAAGGGGAAGCAATTGGGAAGTGCGAGGCAACTGGTGGGGTGCGATGAAGCGCCAACCGTCCAATTTGGAGGTTGACCGACGGCGGAGGAGCAATCGGGAGATGCAAAGGGTCGTGCATCTGGAAAATGTGATTATGCGATCGGGCGGATCGGATGGTGCGATGAAACGGTGGTGCGATTAATCGCATCGCAAATATTTTCGACGCAATCAATCGCATCGCAAATATTTGTGATGGATGATTGAAATGCTAAAACAAACATGCGATGGGAGCGATGTGTGATATTGCGATTAGCACCTTTAAGGGGTAGTGCTCAATCATAGCACTCAGCTACATGGGGAAATAGCTAAAGGGGCTGGCGGAAAGGGGCTAAGCCCTATTACGAAGTGGAGAATGGGTTTTGGCCCGTTTTAATGCATTTTAAGGCCAAGGAGGAGTAACGATAGATGGAATAAGGGGGAATTTGGCTAAGAAAAGGGTAGAGGAAGGATATAAAGGGGATTTGGAAGGATTGAGAGGGTACAAAAGGGAAGTAGAAGGGGGGAGAAAGGGCAATCGAATAAGAAGGGGAGGAGGCCCTTTGGGCATTTCTTCACAAATAGAGAGGCTTGCAACGGGAATCGGTAGAGGGAAATTTATCAAAGGACACTAGGCACAAAGAGGCCTCAAGGAGGATGGGTTTCCAGAGGAGAGGCATTCCTTGAAGGCTCCACAATAATCTAGCCCCCAGCTTGCTTGTCAAGAATTTCATAGGGGGGCTAACAGATATTTCATCAATGTATATATATAATATTGTAATTAATATTAGTACTATTTGACTTTCAGTCAATATTACTTTGACAGTAATAACTGATATTTTTCATGGACATTAATATATTTTCCTTCTCATCTTTGTTAGATGAATTTAAATCCTGGAACCGTTTATGTACATTATTTCGAATTTATTGATTATATTTGGAATTCATATCTGTATATGAAAAATTCATGGTTTAATAATTCTAAGTCCACATTGTATTATGAATTTATAATTTTTTCTCTATACATATTAACTCTCTATTTATATTGGTTTTTCAAGGTGCTTGTACACTATATTGTTGGTAGAGTTACATAGATTTTAAAGTTTATGAATTTTTACATTATGAGTTTAATTACATAGTTTGTACAAAATATTTCCTTCTTGATTTAATACAATAAGTACCATTGTACATACTTCTACTTCCTATTTTTTACATAACTTGCTAGGAATTTATATTATGAATTTCCATGTTTCTCTTAACATCTTAGAATATTATTTAAGCCTAATGATATGTTTTGTATTTGTAATATAGTAATTAACATAAACCTAACAGTAGATTTAAACCCTTATAATTGGTTTTAGACATTATGATTGTTGGTTAATTAAATTTAACTAGTCTATGTTACTATACAAAAACTAAAACTATACCTTCTATATTTATATTTCTGTTAAATACATCAGACACTTCACCCTCAAGCATAAAATAATTTATTACACAGAGTGATAATTCAGGAGACATAGTTTTCAACTTATCTTCATGAATAACAGATTAAATCTTATCCAAACATCATCGTAATACCACAATCATAAGGCAGAATTTAATAACTATGCATACCAATTTTGGTAAAGAGTAGAGACCAATTCCTCCAAGGTGTGGACAACCTCTTGTCTACCTAGGAACGGCTTATTTAAGCCTGCTTTCCCTCGACATCTTTCCATAACTGGGTCCAATTAAATCGTGATGATGTTTTCCTTTAGATTAGAATTTACTTTTGTTTTTTCCACAAAAACTCCTTAAAACTAGATTTTTCCCCTTTATAGTTTTATTTCACCTCTTCTCAGTCAATTTCCACTTTACTAATGTAAATTTTAGATTTTTATCTTCAATATAATATATTTTATTTATCTTATTTTCTCCAAGCATATTTTGGAGATTTTGGGAAATTCTTTGGATTTAATTCCATCCCCATGGACTTGAAATCCTGATCTCCTACTTACTCTAGTATTTGCACAATAATTAAAATTCCACATTTATTAATATAAAGAAATAATATTTCCACACACATAGTTTTCCTTTAGGATTCAAAACTCTCTAAATAAAACCCGTAAAATAGGGATATTACATGTTCACCCTCTTAAACAAAACACCATCCTCGGTGTTGCAAAATATTTGTTCACTTCTCAAATAGTGACGAATATTTCTCTTTAATTTCCTCTTCTCGCTCCAAAGTAGCTTCCTCAGGTGTAAAGTGCCTCCACTGCACTTTCACCCTAGCTACGATTCTATTCTGGAGCTCGATTTCTTCCTGTTCCATTATATGAAGGGGATCTGGAAGAAATTCCCCTTCTGTTTCCACCTATATCACAGTCCAATCTACATGAGTAGGATTATGTACATATTTTTTCAATAAGGAAACATGAAAAACATTGTGAACCTTAATATGACTAGGTAGAGCCAATTTATATGCTATTGTGCACACTCTTTGTAAAACTTCAAATGGTACACAGTAGTGTGGTGCTAACTGAGCACAACTACCAGCATATAATGTACTCTTTTTAGGCTTAATCCTCAAATAAAAATGATCTCCCACATTGAATTATCTATGAATTCTCTTTTTGTTTGCATATCTCTTTTGTTGATCTTATGTTGTTTTAATATTTTGTTGAATTTTCTTCTTTTATTTCCATCTCCTGCAACGCATCAGGTCCAAGAATTAACTTATCTTCTGGTTGACTCCAGCTAATTGGTGTGTGCATTTTCTACCATACAATGCTTCAAAAGGACTTATATTAATTGAAGCTTGATAACTATTATTATATGAAAATTCTGCCATATGCATAAAATCTTCCCATATTGTAGGTTTGTCCATCACATACATGCTTAGCATCTCTTCTAAAATCTCATTGGTTCTTTCAGTTTTACCATCTATTTGAGGATAGTAAGGGGTACTAAATTTAAATTTAGTACCCATTCCTCCAAAAAGATTTTTCCAAAAGGCTGAAGTAAATTTTGCATCTCTACGAGATATAATCGTTTTTGTAATGCCATGTAATTTCACAATTTCTTTCATGAATTTGGCTACTTGAGTTCTACCAAAAGTAGATTGTACTCGTAAAAGGTGTGTTACCTTAGTTAATATATCTACAACCACCATTATAGAATCATATTGATACTTGGTTCTAGGAAATCCAGTAATGAAATCTATGGAAACCACTTCCCACTTCCATTCTGGGATAGGTACAAGGTTCAATAATCCTGTAGGATGATGATGTTGTACTTTTACTTACTGACATTCTAAACACCTAGCTAGATAATCAGCAACATCTTTTTCTCATACCTAGCCAAAAAATGTTCTTCCTTAATGCTAAAATTGGTTTTTGACAACCTAGATGACCTGCATAAGGTATTTTATGATACTCATAAAAAATTTCTTGTTTTAAAGATGTCAGATTTGGAATATATAGTCTTCCTTTATGATAAATTATTGTTTTTTAGTTTTTATTATATCCCACCACTTCAATTTTTTGAAATTTCTCTTGCAATTTCACATATTGTTGGTCTGGCATCACCACTTCCTGTGTTAGTTTTTCTTTTTCAAATTTCACACTACTTCCTGCACTGGTCAAAATTTGATGAGCATTCCTTCTCAAAGAATGAGCAATCTTATTTTATTTTCCTTTAATGTATTTGATTTCCATATCGAACTCAATAAGGAAAGATAACCATATATATTTTCGATCATTTAGATATGGTTGAGTAAAGAAGTATTTCAGACTTATGTGATCTGTCATTAGTATGAACTTCTTTCCCAACCGATAATGTCTCCACATCTTCAATGAATGTATGACAAAAACTAGTTCTAAGTCATATACAATATAATTCTGTTTATGTTTCTTCAATTAAATTGACTCATATGCTATTACTGAATTATCTTGCAGCAACACTCCTCCTAACCCTTCCACACATGCGTCTGTACACACTACAATTCCTTGTTTGGATCAACAATTTTGAATATGGGTGCAGTAGTTAATTTTAGTTTTAATTGTTCAAAACTACTTTGACACTTTGTTTTCCATTCAAAATTCACTCATTTGTTTTGTAAGGAAGTAACAAGATAGGCTAAGGCTGAAAATCCTTCCACAAACCTACGGTAGTATCTAGGAATACCCATAAAGGGTCATATGGATCGTACATCTGTGGGTACAAGCCAATTAATTATTGCTTGTATTTTCTCTAGGTCTACTACTAAACCATCCTTTGAAATCACATGACCAAAATACTGAATTTTATCCTTGTAAAATTCACATTTGCTGATTTTTTCATATAATTGATGTTCTTTAAGTGTTTGTAGGACTATTCTGAGATGCTCTCTATGTTCTTCTTAATTTTTGGAGTACACCAAAATGTCTTCAATGAACACCAGTACAAACTTGTCTAGATGCCTGTACAGTACACTACTCATTAAACACATGAATGTAGCGGGTGAATTTGTAAGCCCAAAGGGTAGGACTACAAATTCATAGTGTCCATATCTAGTCCTGAATTTTGTTTTATTGATGTCCTCATCTTTAATTCTGATTTGATGATATTATGTTCTTAAATAAATATTTGAGAAGATAGTGGCTCCTCTCACTTGATCAAATAAGTCATCTATCCTTGGGATAGGATATCTATTCTTAATAGTAAATTTATTCAGCTGTCTGTAATCTATGCACATTCTAAATGTGTCATCTTTATTTTTTAACATATAGTACTGGTGCTCCCCAAGGAGACACACTTGGTTTGATGTACCCTATGTCTAAAAATTATTGAAATTGTAGTTTCAGCTCTAATAGTTTAGGAGTACTGATTCTATAGGGTGATCTAGAGATAGGTGTAGCTCCTCGTACTAGTTCAATTAAAAAAACAATTTCTCTTTTATGGGGTAGATGGCGGATTTCCTCTGGAAACACATCCTTAAACTCTTTGATTATTGGTAAATTTTCTACATCCTCCTTTTCAGTTTGTTGTCCCAATTCTTCCACTTGTACATCATACACTTGACAGCCCTTTCTTACTATCCATTTTAGCTACAACGCAGAAATTTCTATGATAGATATTGGTTTTGGTTTTCCTTTCACTATCCAGCTCTTCCCTCAACATCTATACAATGTATTGTTTTATCTAAGAAATTTACTATTGCTTTCTTCTTCTCTAACCATTCCATTCCTAATAACAAGTCATATGATCCTAGAGGCAATATATTTAAATGGATTTTAGTTTCATACCCATTCAAATTTACAATAGTTTTTGGAAGTTTATGGGTCACTTTTCTTTTTATTCCTGTAACTAACTACACTAAACACGCTTGCTAAAAATTTTCTTATTTTAACCTGCACTTTTCCACAATATGTGGACTAGCATAACTTAAATTTACTCCTGTATCTATCAAAACTGAAATTTTTTTGTTCAATAATCATAACTTAGATTTCTATCAACGTTGATTAGTGTTCAACCTGGCGATCTTCAAGTGAAGCACTGATCCTAGGAATGTTTCGAGCAATGTCATTTACAATAGTTGCCTCTCATAACACTTGAATGTTTTGAATTATTTTGTGAGGACAATCATGTAATAGGTGAGGTTCTCCACATGCCCAATACTTCAGTGCTTCTTTCATTCTTACAACACTTTCCTTTTTGTTACTTGTATCCATCTGCTTAGACCCGATATGTGACCATGCTCGTTGGTTTTATCCTGTTTTATTAAATTTCTTCCTTTGGTGGTTCTTCCCAAAAAATTTCAAATATGCTCGTTTTACTCTTTTTAAATTTGAGTCACCCTTCCCCTTATCTTTGTTTTTCCAATTTTTCAGATAATCATTTATTCCTTTCAACTGTTGATAGCATAGTCCTTCTTTACGAACAACTTCATCCATGGTTTTTGGATTGTCAAATTTGATTCTCTCTTTATAGATAGTAGGTAGGGAGTTTAAAAATTGATTTAATTTCACCTTCTGCTCTCTGATATAAGGCACATAGAGAAGTAAATTAGTGAGTTTGGTAACAAAATCATCAATGGTGAGCTACCCCAATCTTAGCAAGAGAAATTCTTTGGCTTTATCATCATAATATCTCTCATTGAGGTGTCTAGACTTAAATTTGGCTTGAAAGTGTTCTCAGGTAACATTTTTTTCATTCAGCACATGTACCATTTTTGTTTCTTCCCACCAAACGGTGGATTTACACTATAGTTGGTAAATTTCAAATATGGATTTAAGGTTACTTCCGTATTCATATACCTAGAAGTATTTAACCATGTTTAGGAGCCAAGCTTCTGCATCCTCCTCATTTTCACCATTAAAAGTGGGAGGTTTGATTTTTCAGAATACTCCTTGCAATTCCTTTTTCTTTAGGGAATGATTTCCAGATGCTTCCCCACCCTCAGATCCTTTTGAGTTGGTTTCATCTTCTTTCATCTTTCTTCCACTGTCTTCCCTTTCATCACAGGACCTTGAGGTTAACTCTTTGATCAACCTCTCTTGCTCTTCACTGTCTTGCAACAACCATTCATTGTTAGTTCTCAGTTGAACCATTTCTCGTTGGATATCTCCTATCATGTCCAACAATTGAGCATTTTGATCTGGTGGGTTTCTCGCACCCCCTAGATCCACGTACATCTCTCCTTCTTCATTCATAATAGCAGCTATATTTTTTCTGCATTTAAATCATTGTACACATAAATAAATTAGTACATCATATTCTATAAAGAAAAAAAAAAAAACTCTTATAATTCACATCAACATATTTCTTGGTTTTTTTGTGTGGGGACACATAGGCCAAGTGTTTTCAACATGGAATCTGATACCATTTGTAACAGCTCTACTTACCTAAAAAAAAAAAGAAACTATTTATATCCTTATACTGCTATTATCGTAATTTAATTAATTTAAATTCATCAGTATAGAACCTCTTACAGAATTTCCTTAAATATTTAAATTTGTGTCATTAGCATCCACATTAGGATATAATTATTTTCAAAAATATGCATATAATTACATCCATACTAACATAATCATATTAATATATTTTTTCCTTTAATGTATTGATACTTCGCCTCATCTTCATGGCATTCCTACCTTTATGTCAATCTATATTAAGGTATGCATTTACAATATTTTTCATTACTATTATATTATCAAATCTATATACCTTTCCCCAACTCTACATGTATATTTATATTATTGAATTTTATGAAGTTTAATAGTTATGAAATTTAACTATTATAACATGCATAAATACATCCTAATTTGACTTATAAGTGTTGTCCTACTTGCTACCATAGTTAGCTCAGTTTTTTTTATTATTACATCTTAGATAATAATTTGAATATGAATAACCATATGGAAATGAATTTTAGATCGAAATACGTGAATGAATCCCATTAAGGGTTTTCTTTATATGCCACGTCCACCTTAATTCGTTTCAACCATATTTAGTTATCACTATTATTGTACTTGGAATAGGTATATTGTCCATTACTATTAAACTTAACAACATGATTACCCATACTTTATATTAGAGGATGTTAGTTATAAATTTAGAGTGTGAATCTTTTAATGGTTGTACACAAGACCTCTATGGATTGCATGTTATCTCCAATTAATGTTTTACGATAGAGTACCCTGTAAATATTTAAAGGTTACCTTGGTTCGATGATATCATTTATTAATTGGATTTACCATGACTTATCTTGGTCACAAGTGTATATTAATTTCATTAACAGGCGAAGGTTGGATCTCTCGTTATTCGACGGTTGAGATCATTTCATACTCCTTCCCTTCATTGATCTTGATTAGGGTTCATTTCATTCGATTTCTTTCATTTTTCTCTTCATTTCGTATTTTCCTTACAAGGGTTTTGGCTCTAGTTCTTTCCTGTCATTTTGGCAGTCTAGTTCTTCACTATCATTTTGGCAACGTTAATGGCTTCCCTCTGCCTACTTTTCATCACAGTCAGAATTAATAGCTCAGGTAACCTCAAGAACTTATTTATTTCGCTCAGCATTTGTATTAACGTTCATAGATTTTTACAAAGTTTGTTTTTCTTTCTATAATTTATTATTTAGTTTTGTGTTCTATTTTGAAACTTACCCTTCGTTTTTCTTTCACATTGATGAAAAAGGGGTTGCTTTACGTGTTCCAGAGAAGGATTTCCTAAAGAATTGTTCACAGTCAAACCATGATGTAATAGTGGTTCTTCGTAACGCAGGTAAATCATGTAACTCTTCCCATAGTTACTACGTCTCCCTTCTTATGTGTTTACTTACGAAATTTCAGTTTCCTTCTTTGCATTATTAAGTTTCCTTTTTGAAAATTATATCAATCATGACATGATAATGGTTGAGCTCTATGTTGTTAATTTGAAATTTGTCTTCAAGGTTGTATAAAAAAGTGCATTGTTAAAAAAAAATTAATGTTTTTCCCCAAATTTCATACTCGTTTATTGAGTCATGAATTCATATGTTTCCCGTATGAATAGATTTTGATAGTTGAACTCATAACTTAATTTCTAGAATTTGATAGTGTTATAGTCACTGTGTATTATTGTATTGAGTATTATTTGCTATAGATTCTCTAAATTTTGACCCTTAATTAAAATCTCATCTCTAACATAAGTTTGTTGAATTCGACATTCTTTCACTTCATGTAGAGATGTTAAAGACCGCTTCATTTTCATGAATATACATACCCTCGAATTCATAGGTTTATTGAACCATCGTTTAATATCAAACGATTAAAGCTAATTCCAATTTTTTTTTCCATACATCTTACAATGTTGGTAAAAACGAATTGTAATTTGATTCCAATATTTCATTGTAATGAATTTTTCTGAACCTTTCACATCTATTCTGTATTTATATTCTTTGTGTTCCAAAACATTGGTTTCATGACTTGACTCAATCTTCTTTAGTTTTATGAGAGTCAAATCATATTTTTCCAGTTAATGGAATAAATCTTTTAACTCATTTTCTCTGTAAGTATTCAATTCGAACATGATTTACCTTGTTGTTTATATATGCATTATGTCTGTCTTATCTTATAATTCACTAATTATATTTTTTTATAAAACATTCAGAATAATAGTTAATAATTTAATATATTTTAATACTTATGCTTTGTAATTAATGGTCATTTTGATAATTTCCCAAATTAACAAAATGTTTTATTACATAGGAAAACCCCTCTTTTCCTGCTTCCATACAATTTCATGAAAATACAACAAATACCTAGTATATGGTTTCCAACCAAAACTTAGGTAATGCATTGTCTATACATTTCATAATGTTACAAAATTCAATTTCCTTCGGTGATTACCTTACTAAACTGATTTTTTTATTTTCTGATTTCATGTACAGATGAAGTTCACTGCTTCATAATTGGCAAATAAGGCATATTTATATGTTTATTAATATTGAAAATTTATCAATATTCTGTCTACTTCGTTTTAGATTCTATTTTATCTGAATCTAACCCATCTCTGTGTGGGTTTTTGGTACAAGTACATCACCTTCATAGTTTACACCATCATCATTTCAACTTTCTTTCGCAAAATAATTGACCAAATATTTTATTTCATCTATTTACAGGTTGGTCGCTACCATGTACAGAGTTCAGCCATCTGAATTTAATGATATTTCATCAATGTATATATATAAATTTTGTTATTAATATCAATAATATTTTACTTTCATTAAATATTACTGTGACAGTAATAACTAATATTTTTCATGGAAATTAATATATTTTTCTTGTCATCTTTGTTAGGTGAATTTAAATCTTGGAACCATTTATGTACATGATTTTGAATTTATTTATTATATTCAGAATGCATATATGTATATGAATAATACATGGTTTATTGATTCTAATTCCACATTGTATTCTGAATTCATGATTTCTCAAGGTGCTTGTACACTATATTGTTGGTTGAGTTACATAGATTTTCAAGTTTATGAATTTGTATAGTATGAGTTTAAATACATAGTTTGTACATAATATTTCCTTATTAATTTAATACAATAAGTACTACTGTACATACATTGGATAGGCATTTCTATTATGAATTTCCATGTTACTCTTAACATCTTAGAAAATTATTTAAGCCTAATGATATATTTTATATCTGTAATATAGTAATTAACATAAAACTAATAGCAAATTTAAACCCTTCTAATTGGGCTTAGACATTCTGATTGCTAGTTAATTAAATTTAACTAGTCTATGTAGCTATATAGAAACTACAACTATACATGCTATAGTAATATTTCTGTTAAATACATCAAACACTTCACCCTAAAGAATAAAATAATTTATTACACAGATTGATAATTCAGGAGACATAGTTTATATTCCAAACTAACACATTAACTTTTATCCAAACATCATCATAATACGAAAATAATAAGACATAATTTAATAATTGTGCTTACCAATTCTATTAAATACTTTTTTCCACCCAACCTTGAGCTTTCATCCACAGCTCCCCCTGAGCAGAGATCAATTCCTCCAAGGTGTAGGCATCCTCTTGTCTACCCAATAATGGCTTATTTAAGACTTATTTCCCTCATCATGTTTCCATAACTATGTTGATTTAAATCAGGATGATGTTTTCCTTTAGCCTAGGCATTACTTTTGTTTTTCAACAAAATCTCTTTAAAACTAGATTTTTCCTCTGTCTAGTTTTATTTCACCTCTTCTAAGTAACTCTCCACTTTACTAAGGTATCTTTTAGATTTTTATCTCCAATCTAAAATATTTATTTTATTTTATTTTCTCTAAGGAATTTTTGAAGATTTTGTGAAAGTCTTTGGATTTAATTCCATCCTCATGGACTTAAAATCTTGGTCTCCTATTTACTCTAGTCTTTGCACAATAATTAAAATTCCACATTTATTAATTTAAAAAAATAGTGTGTCCACACATATATTTTTCCCTTCGGTCCACTTCACCTTTAGGATTTGCAATTGTTTAGATAAAAGAAGTAAAATAGGGATATTACAGAAACCAAAGATTGTTGTAAGTGACATAGACACCATTTTTATAGGAAATGCTTGGACGTAATTGTTTTCTTCTTTGGGTACTCAACTAGCCCATATCTCATCATATCATCGTCAATCTAATGGGAAAAATGAGATAGTGAACAAATTTTTGGAAGGATATATTTGTTTATTTGTATATAATAAACAAACACAATGATTCAAGTGGTTACCTTCGACTGAATGGTGGTATAACACTTCCTTCCATATTGCAGCAAAAATGACCCCATTTATGGCACTTTATGGATATCTTCCACCATCCATCGCATCATCTTTAAGAGAAAATTCTAAGGTTCAAGCAGTGGAAGATTACATCTAGCATCAATAATAAGTTCTCCAACTCTTAAAGGATAACCTCACTTTGGCACATAATCAAATGAAACAATAGCCAACTGGGTGTTTTTACGTCTAACTCAAAAGTATTTTTATGTCTATTTAGATAATAAGTTTAATAAATTAATGCAAAAGTATTATGGTCCTTAGAATTTTTTGCAAAATATTGGTACTATGGAATTATTACACAATAATTTTTCACCTCATTCACTTCCCATCCATGATCCTAAAGCTCCCTATGATGAATACTGTGTAGTA
Source organism: Pinus albicaulis (assembly GCA_034641835.2). NCBI lineage: Eukaryota > Viridiplantae > Streptophyta > Pinopsida > Pinales > Pinaceae > Pinus > Pinus albicaulis. Next base: position 199,211,928 of record CM076583.1, read on the forward strand.
TATCCACCATAAAGAATACATCAAGATATCCTTTGAAGACTAAAAGAAAATTTCCTTGAAGAATTTCTGAAGAAGCATAACTCAAATCCTAAATTTTCGGGTCAACACACTTAGCCAGTTTCCTGCTCGTGCTGATGACAGGATGAAACACTTTGAACTTGCGCTGCCAACATGATTTTGATGGGAAAAATCACGTTGATCCCTTTCGGGTAGTGTTTCCTAAAATGCAGGATAATATTCGTGTAATATAAGATTCCAGAATGACAAGTTGCATTTTTTTCAGTGGGGATATGGTCGAGCTCTCTCATTTGGAGTTGTTGATCTTATCAATAAGGGATTCTACCTTGAGAAGTGGGCCTTCCTCCTTATTTTATGTTCTCATAACTCCCTCTCCCATCCTATAAATTCAATCCCATCCTTCCACTACTAGTTGGTCATTATTGGTTTAGCCTGATCATAACCCTTTGCATCCCTATGTTGTGATAATGCCCAAATTTCCACTTGGGAGAAGGATTTCTTAAAGAGCCTCAGTTTGGGCTTGGACATCACTAAAGGGAAATCTCTAACATCAAGGCCATAGTTGTATGCTCCCTCTTTTATACATTAATAATACATCTAATGTTTCACTTTCCATATTTGTCTAGATATATATTCAAGTAGCCTAATACTCCTTGATCTATTAGGTAGTTTGTATTTGATGTATGCTATGTATCATATAATGTTGTTTATTTTTGTGTCTTATTCTCCTACAAGTATTTGAACATTATAATGAGTGAGGATAGAACCTAAAGGATCATGGATTCAAGGCCTGCATTGAAGGACTGGACGATAGCATCAGGAAGAGGTAGGTTATCTTTATTCCTCTTTCATTTTGAGTACAAGCTAAGAAATGGTTCGTTATATAGTCTCGTGGTTTACAAGAACCGCTCTAGGGATAGATATATTTCCTTTGTCCGCGGAGGGGATTTTCTTCACAACCAAATTTGTGACTCCGTTGGGTAGTTGAAGCCTCTTTTCCTGTCCTTCTCCGATTTCATTTTTTTATCAGTTTGATCGATCATGAAGATCTGAGTCTATTTAAGTCTCTATAGGTTTGCAGAGTGCTTGATTTTCCTTTAGAGTGTCAAGTATAGTTTTATTATTCAAATTATTTTTATTTTTTCTTTTTTTTCTCACCCAACGCATTGTATTTTCTCATAGAAGTGGCGTCAGCATTCTTTTATATAAAATATTCAAGCTGATCAGCCTTTTAGCACGATTATTCCTTTCACAAGCACACTTATCTCGGAGATTGGAAAAAATTAGGGTTTCCCTATCACTTTTCAGTGTGTCTTTGCCTCTTTAGTGTCCTCCTTGTTTCGTATGATCAGGTACCACCGTGTTTAGTTTGACTTATTTTCTTGAAGTTATGAAATTGTCTCTGTAATCCTCATTGCGTTTTGGTGAATTTTCATTGTCTGCTAGGGTTTCTAGGTCAATTATCTTTCACTTGTCACTCATGTGTGTCATCAGAGACCTATTGGCTCTACCTTAATAGCTCTTATAAAATCATTCCAAACTTCGTTTCACACTGCTTTTGGATTGTATTTGCAATTTTTTTTTCCCTTGCACTAAGTCACATTATTTTTGGACTTTGGGATCGCCTTTGATTTAATAGAAAAACATAGACTACAATTGTTTGATTTACAAGATTTTCTTCATTTAGAAAAGAAATTGTGAACGTAATTTTCATTCAAGTACTTTTGAAATGATTTTCCATTCAAAAGAGATAGCAAAAGAAAATTTTCGTTCAAATTCTTTGCACGTTTGGTTGATTTTTTTTTTATTAGTTCATTGATTGGATTAGTTCGCAATTGAGAGTACAAAGTAAAGGAGAAAAAAAACAAAATATCATTACTGCATCTTTGTGAAAAAAGAAGTGATTTTATTTTCAATAAGATTTCATTTGGGAATAGTGAAAGTGAATTCGTTTTAGAGTTGCATTTTAGTAATTTTGAGCTATTTGGGAAGAATCATCACTTGTTGCATTGCTTGTTTTTTGCATTATTGTTTGCACTCTCTCTCTCATTAGTTTAGAATTCATCGAAACAAAATGGATTCTTTTTTTCATTTAGCCGCATTGTATGGATTCATGTGACATCTCTATTGAGCCCAAAATAGAAACGTAATCAAAGGTCAACTTTCAAATTTATTCAATTAACCTTAAGGAGCATTTGGAATTAACGAAAACATCTAGAGGTGTAGGTTAGAGATGTGTTCTAGCGTCGTTATGCATAGCAGTTGTCACTAAATTTTTTTGTTACATTCCAGGGGTGATATCTCATCCCATGTATGGAAGTATATAGGACTATGTTCGACATATTAAAAGTATAAGGGGACACTCTCATTGTACCGTTACACAATAGAAAACACTACTACAGACTGGACACCCACGTATCGTCTAGTATATATTGGGAGACCCCAATAGTTTGCAAACCTGTGATTGGTAACCGAGTCAGCCGCCTTATAGACATGATACACCTAATGCAGCATTCTGGGAGATTGTGTGCCCGTACTTCTTGGTTTGCCAGTAGGTATTATGCAGTTCACGTATACCTGGTATCCTTTTTTCCCAGATTACCCTTTTTTATTTATTTATTTTAATTCTAAAATTTGCTGCCCATGGAAACATCTTACCCATGCACGACTCCTTAGCATATAGTAGGCTTAGATTAATGGTAACAGTTCCCAATTTTACCAATCAAGGAAACCTATCTGATGGGAATCCTGGTACTTTTTCTTCTATTGGAAATGTTATCACTCCTTATATGGCAATGTTGTCCCTCCCATGATTAACCATTGGTTTACGAGTTTGGTTACTTTCAACCCCCATGGTTCCAAATTTACAAGCCCCTTCTCAACCAATTTCTCCTCCACCGTAACAATGTCAACCTCATTTTGATACTAAATTTGACCCCTCGCCTTCTTCACCTGTTCCTTCACCGCATTCTTCCTCTTATCCCAGTGAAAGTCTGGATTCTAGTAACCAGGAAGGTAGTAAGAAAAAGAGGAGGAAGAAGAAGAAGAAGAAAAATAAGCAAAGGGTGAACCAAACCACCATTTATACTGATGCAACTGATGTTGAAAAATATTCCATTCAGTCCCGCAAAGTCAAATTCCCTTGTAGTTTATGTAAGGGTGACCACCTTCTTAGAGATTGTCCTAGTATTCCCAAGATATTAGAGGTATGGTCCACCAAATCAAATTGGCCTTTGTCATAGGTCTCTAGATATCATGCTAGTGACAAAACCTTAGCAAGTGATAGTAAGGCTAATGGGAAAAAGGGGAAAGTAAAATTTCCCTGTAGGTTATGTGATGGGAATCATCTCATTCACCTTTGTCCTTATATGGATGAACCCTCCAAAGTGTTGGATAACCTTACAACTTCTCAGCCGTGACTTTCAGGTGGTTATCGAAAGATTTTCCCTCATCCTCCACTATTTGATCAAGTGGTCGATCAGAATTCATCTCTGGTCAATTACACTCTCTCAGAAAATGAGTCCCATGAGTCTGTTACTAGCCAACCATTGGTTGGAAAATTGGTCGACCTGATTCCAACTTCAAATGATCACATCTACCCTATAAAGAGTTCACCTCGTACCACTCGAGTTATTTTTTCTTATTCAAATTCCCATGAATTGGATGTACATCCTCTCATTCCCATGGTACATGAGGGAGATCCTTTTTTTCTCGTAACACAAAGGGTAAGGTCTATCATTCCCATGGTACCCCCGCCCTGAGAAGTATGGTCACTTCCTTTGATTGGACTCGAATGATAGGATATCATCCTCCTTCTTATGTGCCATTTGAGATTACGGTACAGGCCTATAATGTGGCCATACCTAGCACAATAATATATGAAGCCGCATATGTTACTACTATGTCTTCAACTACTTGGAAAGCTTCCGGTTCTCACAGTTTTTGCCTATTAGCCATAATTTGTTAGCTTTTAATAGAGGAACCAGTAAACTATTACGAATCCTTCCTACGTTTCCTATTACTTTGGGAGGGAAGATTGTCTATATACACGTGACGGTTATCCAAGTCCCTTTATATTTTAACTTAATCCTTGGGCATGACTATACTTATATCATGGGAGATATCATCTCTTCTCTCTTTCATGTGATGTGTTTCCCACATGAAGGAAGAATTCTAACCATTGATCATCTTTAATTTTTTTCCTCCTAATCTGGCTCCCAATCAACCATCATCCATTAATGTCCCTTACATACAAGTGTTATATTCCATGCCACAGGTTAATTATGTGGCCATATGTTCCATTCTCACGTTTGCCGATGGTCAGGTCAGTGATAAAGTGCATCATGTACTAGGGGAATTGGATCCTGATTTCCAATGTGTTGTTATACCATCTGATGAGAACCTCTTGGAAGCCATCATATTTAATGGGCCATGATCAGTCCTTTGGATAAAATTTATTTTTCTTGTGTCAAGCTCCTTAAAAAATGAAACTAGCTCTTTAGAGGAGAGTTCATTTTCTTGTGTCAAGCTCCTTTAAAATTGAAACGAGCTCTTCAGAGCACAATTATTTTTCTTGTGTCAAGCTACTTAAAATATGAAACAAGGTGCCATGAGGATAGTTCTTTTGCTCTGTAAACCTCATTAAAAAATTAAACAAACCCCCTTTCAATTTGAGTCTTCAACTAGATATTGTAAAATCCCAATCGATTCATTCACTCGATCTCGTAAATGACCTTTCATTCCATCCACATGTTAGTAACCAGTAGTATAAATAGGTGAATGATCTGAAGCAAAGGGTGCATGTACCTCAAATTGAGAAATTATGTTCAAGGCATGCAAACTTATTCCAAGCATAGTTTGTCTTTGTTTCAAGGGTGTGAAAAAATGAAACCACTTTCATGCATAGTTTGTCTCTGTTTCAAGCTTGTGTGAAAATGAAACCAATTTCAAACATATCTTCCCATGTTTCAAGATTGTGTAAAAAAATGAAACCACCCACATTTCACCTCCGTGATTTCCCTTTTATCTTCCTCTTCTGCTAGAAGAATCTTGGTTTTGTCATTCCATCATCACCATCTACTTGGCCGATCATACGCTCTCACTTTGTTTTTTTACCCTTTCCTGAGGAATCGTCATGATGAGTGGTCTTGTTAATAGGCCTCTTAACCTTTAATTTTTTTGAGAAGTTCCCTGATTAGCGGAACCACTTTCTACCCTTTATACCACTTGTTCGTCCATGAAGAGTCCTCTTTCAGCTCTTTTCTGACACTCGAAAAATCAAAATATAGTTGATTACTTTTAATTTTGAACTTGTTAAATTAAATGAATTGATTTCATATCATTATATGTTTACCCCTTTTTACGAAAAAGGAATACCTTGATCGAACATGGTCAAGAGGTTATCTCGGATATTGTTTTCCACCATTTCGAATTCAAGGGATGATTTATGAAAAGGGACCTGATGGAGTTTTCTTTTCTGTTTCTTTTTCAAACTCTTTAAACATGAAAAAGACACCGAGTTACTCTTCCTTCATACTTGTACAAAATTAAATGGCGAAACACTTGTCAGCATGACGAGATCGAGTTACTCCTTCCTAAGGGTTGTTAAACTTTCTAGGATGTATTCATTCTAAGAATTAACTTATACACTAGTCATATGCTATCCTCTTCATGCTTGTTATAAAAAATAAATAGGTACATTAACAATAATAGGGGAAACCTGAAAATGTCACATCCTATGTGTTTTTAGGCAACATGCTACTCTTAAACATGACACTCATCTGTAGTTCATGGCAAGTTGGGGATATCCTTCATTCATCACTTACCTTACTGGGTTTGGAAACTAATTTTCCTCTTATTTGATCACCATTTTTTTCATCATGAGCTCTGATCCCATTGTTGAGTCAAATTTTTCCACACTCCAGAGTCGTGTTGCCGATATGTTCAAGAGAACTCCTTATTGTAATAGTCAAATATCCTTTGCTTATTTGACCCTCTCTACCACAGTATTGAATCACTCCTATCATCTTGAGAAATCCTTTGTTTTGTGTCAATGAATGGGAAAACTATGGCCCTCCTTTGACGGATCACTTCCTGTCGACTTCAGCCCATTATCCGAGAAGTTTATTTAGAAAATAATTTTTAAGTGCCTTGGATCTTGCATGCCTCAATGCTAATTTCTTTATGTTCAAAGACAGTTTCACATCACTAGACTTCGATTAGATGATTCTTCAAGTGTTCGACTTCAACTCATTCATTCACACTTGTAGATTGTTTTGCCGTACCTTGAGGAACATCATCACCATTGGTGGTTTCTCTCATGTGTGTTAACAATTTACATTATTGATGAGTGAATAGGTGGTTTACATGATGTTCAATGTTATTACATCTATTCACATGATTATATTCATATAGTGGGTTGATAGAGATAGAGACAAAGACCCTGGATCACATATGTTATTATCCAAGCTATGTGGAGCTATTGAGTGTTCATGAATATACACATGATTCTTTCTATACAGATGGCTACGACCATACCGTGGATCCATTTCCATGATCTCCTTCAGAATGATGTTTGTGACTATGTCGTGGGTTCATGTGTTACTTGATGCCTACTCAGAGATATGTTATTAGGAACATTCACAACAGAGATATCATATACTATATTTTGTTTCATATGGCATGTTTCGTGGTGGTATTCTGAGTCGTTGCCCTGGTTCGTAATGCATTTCCCCCATCACTCCATGTTTTTCCTTCATGATTTAGGGGGGCATCTTTTACAAAGTAATTTGAAACCCAGTTCACTTCCCATCCCTGATCCTGAAGCGCCTTGGGATGAATATTGTGCAGTATATTGTAATATTCCCTTTTCAAGATTCTCAAGATTCTATTTTAGAGATGGACTACAGAGGAATTTACTGGATATGTCACCTTTCAAAGAAAGGGTGAGATCCAAATGCTACCTGACCAATTGTAGAATCTTTCTATAGAACTTGGAATAACCCCTTTTTCAGGAATTTCAACAAGGTGTTCAAGGAAAACACTATATAAGTAAAAATAAGCAAAAATAATGTAGATCGGGGCTAGGTTCCCCTCATTTATGTTGTATGTGACTTATATATGGAATTTAATCAGAAAAAAATCAGTTTAGGCACATTAAAAAAATCTCCCACAAAGTAGAGTAGCTAAAAAACACCCAAAGGGGAAGGCTGCAGTCAAATGCGAGCACTACTTCAGGAATTGTGCAGTTTTAGCTAATGTTCAGTGGAGATTAGCAAGAGAAATGATATCTCAGTATTAAAACAGAAAATAATCATTATGATAAAGTTCTTTCATTATATAGTAGAAAGCATGAGCCAATACAACAGTAAATCTTCAGAAAAAAGAGTAGGAGTAGATATATATTTGCAGAAATGCTTCAACAGCATTATTTTTCAGGAGTTTTAGTAGATGTGAGTTACAACCTAGATCTAGAGCAGATCTATGGATAAAATATCAGATCTATATCAGATCTAGAAACTCTATAGTTTTCTCTACAAGATCCACTTGGAATTTTGACAAAAGCATGCATGAATAAGAGTAGATCTAAGAAACAAGTTGCAGATCTGGAAACTGCTGCAGTAAATTTATGAATATGACATTTCATTACAATGGATCAGATCTGAACAGAACATATATCAGCAAGCCAATCCATGGATCACCAAGTGGAAGGAAAAGCCAAACACAAGAGATCTCTGATCTAAACTATGAGCAAAACAACCTACAAACCCTCATACATAAATAACGTTATTTTCCCAGTGGAACAACGCTGTAGCTCCAGAGACACAGAAAAATACTGAATAATTTCATATCTGAAGTACAAGAAATGATACACTCTTCCAGGAGGTCAAAGGACCCACTCCATGGAGAGAGGCTCTCTAAATACACTAGATCTCTATAGATCTAGATCACCACTTGCTACAACTTGTAGAGATAGCAAAACCCTCAATGGATCAACACTACCAATGTAAATAGGAGCTTGGCCTCAAGCCTGATAGTGGTTCATTTTAGCAAAATTTCCTCCTTTAATAATCAAAGGAAGAGATGAAACTCCTACATAGGAATTCCAGATACAATCCTCCGCTCAATAGTAGAGAACGATATTTGTCTAAGTAGACAAATACTCAGAAATATGATCTATCAAAAACCATCTCTTGTTGCTCTCCTTTCCCTTTTATAAGATGAGAAATCTCTTGAAAACCCTAAACCACTTTGATGAGTTAGCTCTTTTCACATTAGAGGCTGCTTTCTAGAACTGTGCTGTCCCTTTTGGAGATGCAATGAACCTAGAAAACACTGCTGATTTGGTCAAGGTTGACCCAATCTTTAGCTCAAACCTCTTTCACACCTGCAAGTGATTATTTACATAGCTCTGATTTTTCTTTGTTCACACGGCCATTAATTTATTCAGAATTTTTAGGATTTTTACATGTCCTCCTTTATTCACTTATTCATGAAACATAAATTAAAACAAAATTGAATGTTCCTCTTAGCTAAGGCTAAGTGGGAACATTACAGTCCTCCCCTCCAAAATGTGGCTTCTCCTCAAGCAACTGATGGGGTAAGAGATGTAGTTCTTCTCCTTATCCATTGATGGCACCATCAAGGATCAAGTTTTCATCATGGACCAAGTGCTCATCAAGCCAATACATCATAAATTGCTCCTCCAATGCTAACATGATAGGTGCATAGTCTATCCCTTCAGGAGTGTAAAACTCAACAGAAATCAACATGGGTGAAGAAATGTCACATCCAAAACATGTATCATGAATTACATGATAAAGTTCTATCCCATCTGGTATATATACACTGCCCAATTTTTTTCCATACAAACCGATAAACAATACCAATATATCATCTATGTATGGAATCAAAATCACATATATGCAAACTAAAATTTTCACTTGAGGAGGTGGGTCACAATCCCACATAAGGTATCAACACAGTGCACTCCTTGATTTGAGTAGATCTGAGTGTGGTAGGTGGTACTCCCACCACATCTTTGCTGCATGGGTCACTTTGACATGGTTGAAATTGAGGCCGAAGTTAGGTGCCTTTGGGAAGCACCCATCATGATAGATAATCTCCCTTTGCACCTCAAGGGAGTGGCCAGATTTGGAATTTTTATTGGCCTCATCAATGCCATGAGATTTGCATGTAATATCACTCCTTGTAGGAGCCATGGCATGCATACACATGGTAAGAGAATCTGTCAAATCAGAAAAATAAACATGCCCCATAAGATCAGATTATTTACCATTCAAGTCCCCCACACGCATGGAGTTAGGCATGGGCATTTCTCCTATTTTAAGAGAAGGAAGAGATGGCTGAAATGTCTCCTATATAGGATCCTTTGGCTTCCCCATCTCCTCATTACTATTGCACTCTTGTAAGTATTGATGTAGTTCCTCCAAATCATAGTGTTGATGTAGTTCTTCCTTCATTCCCTCCCAATCAAAACTCCTCAAGATTAGGGAGTAGATCTTTGCTGACTGCATATAGCTGGAATGGAACTCTTTGTGTGCTCTTTGTAATATCCCTTGCTTAAGCTTGGAGGCTTGAGAAAAGAATAATTTACCAAGATGGTAGATTACCCCCTCATGGACCAAATAGCCTCCTCCTTGCTTCATGCCATCTCATACCATCCCGGTGTGTAGATGTTTGGAGTATTCCACAAGGATTTGAGACCTCCAATATGGATCTACACATCTCAACAAGGATAGCACTGCTGATGCATCTATGGTGGTGCTTGCATTGTTGCTGATTGTTTCTTTGGAATTATACATGCCAAAATCGTTTGTGGGAAGGTTGATCCTCCCCCTTGCTTCCTCCCACAGTGCTATGGCTTTCTCTTCCATTGTTTCAACACTTGGTGAGGCTTTCCCTACTTGATTAAATCTAATGGCATTCCAAGTGGCTTGCCATGATGTAGGAATGTTCCTTGCAGCATTCTCATAAACATGAGAGAAGGAACTATGAGGTCCTTGCCCCCACTACACAATTCCATCTTTGTTGTTTGGGTGGAAACATCAGTTGAAGGATAGGTGTGCATGCCTTGAATGATTTGTTGTTTCCCACTCTTCAAATCCACCCACTCCATCTGTAAGGCCTTCCAATCAGTGGTAAATTTTCCAAAGATAATCAACCACTGGACACCCAAGATGATGTTGGTGTCTGGTATGTCAACTACAAAGAAATGGTCCACCAAGGTGTAGGTCCCCACAGTCACAGAAAGTGATGGAACATACTGCATGCACTACATAGTTCTATCTCCCAGAACCAAAACAAAGAACCCATCAAAAGTATCACTGGGGATCCCTCTCCTCTGCACGAGGTGAGCATTAATAAATTTGTGGGTTGCCCCACTATCAATCAGAATAGACACTCTTTGGTTCATAACTGAACCTTGCACTCTGAGGGTCAAGTACTTGGGCACTCCTCTCAAAAAAGCAAGAGTCCCACTTCTTGGAGCAAAGGCTCCTTCTTCCTCTCTGGATGGTGATTTATCCTCCTCCTCATCATCACCAGCGTTGTGACCTCTCCTAGGTCCATCATTTCCCTCTTCCTCCTAAAAATCAGAGAATACTTCAATATAGTGTGCTCTCCGATCAGTGCATTTATGTCCTGGTACCCATGGCTATTGACAACTAAAACATAATATCTTTTTCCTCAAATCTCTCTAGAGATCAATGTCAATAGGTTTCTTCAGTGAGCTTTCCTTGGATGGAGCAGCTTTCCCTTCTTTCCCCTTAGAAGAGTGAGGGGTTCTGCTTTGGAAAGTTGCCTTTGCTCTTAGCAAGGCATCTTGGAGATCCCTAGCTCTCTCAATGGCATCATGCAAAGTGATGAGCTTGGTAGACTTAACCAACCCATGCAAAGGTTCCTCCAAGCCATTAATGAACATGTAGACTCTCCTTGCTACTGATAGATCAGGGAGCATTATAGAAAACCTCAGGAATTCAGAGATATAGGCCTCTGCATCTCCTGTCTGTTTAAGCTTTGCCAACCTTATGAAAGGGGCCTCTGAATCTTTCTGATAAAATCTCTCCACTAGTCTCCTAGTGAACTCAACATATGTGGACACATTTCTGTGTCCCAATGTAGATACTCCATGAAACCACCAGTTGTGGGATTCTCCCTCAAAATGCAGCGCAACAATATTGATGGCTTCTACTTCGGGCACTTTATTCAACTGGAAATAGATGTCCAACTTCTCCACCCATGCTCTGGCAGAACAAGAGTTTTATCCATCAAACTTAGGCAAGAAGAACCTTCCCATAGTGTGGTGTCTCTAATGAAGGAAACCTCCATCTCTATATTGCTGCCATGGCCTCCTCTCGTCCTTGAGATGGAAAAAATCTTGAAAGCTCAAGTTATCCTTTAACCTCTAACTTTGTGAGTCATATTCTACAAAGTAACCTTCCAAAGAGATTCAATCTTGTAGCCCTTAATTCTCTACAACCAAGAAGGTAGGCATTATAGAGCATTGTGAGGCTTGTGGAGCTTGTGGCAAGCTCACAGGTTGACCAGTCCCAAATTGAGACATATCAGAACTTTCTCCTTGATGGAATCTCCCAAGGGACTCCCTCATTCTTTCTATCCTCATCTCCTTTATCTCCTTGGACAGATCTTGCATAGCCTTCAAGAGATTTTTTGCAAACTCCTCTACTTCCTTATCTTTATCATTCACAGATTTAGGGGCTTTCCCCTTGTCTCGACCCTTGTCAAGGTCAATAGTAGTATAGTCATAATTTTTATGAATTCTATTCTAATATCTCCTCTCCTTCTCAGAAAGAGGATCTTCATCTTTGGAATGCAGCATGACTGGTGCTCCAATGCTAGCACAGGCTGTGCCAAGAGTGGAGCTCTGATACCACTGTAATATTCCTTTCTCAGGATTCTCAAGATTCTATTTCAGAGATGTAATATAGAGGAATTTACTGGATATGTCACATTTCAAAGAAAGGGTGAGATCCAAAGTCTTCCTGGCCAAATATAGACTCTGTCTATAGAACTTGGAATAACCCGTTTTTCAGGAATTTCAACAAGGTGTTCAAGGAAAATGATATATAAGTAAAATTGAGCAAAAATAATGCAGATCGGGGATGGGTTCCCATCATTTATGTTGTATTTGACTTCTATATGGAATTTCATCAGATAAAAATTATTTTAGGCACATTAAAAAGATCTCCCAAAAATTAGACTAGCTAAAAATCACCCAAAGGGGAAGGCTGCAGTCAAATGCAAGCACTGCTTCAGGAATTGCGTATTTTTAGCTCATGTTCAGTGGAGATCAGAAAGAGAACTGATATCTCAGTAGTACAGCATAAAATAATCATTATGATAAATCCCTTTCATTATACAGTAGAAAGCATGAGCCAATACAACAGTAAATCTTCAGAAAAGAGAGTAGGAGCACATATATATTTGCAGACATGCTTCAACAGCATTATTTTTCAGGAGGTTTAGTAGATGTGAGTTAAAAATTAGATCTATAGTAGATCTATGGAAAAAATATCATATCTATATCAGATCTAGAAACTCTATAGTTTTCTCTACAATATCCACTTGGAATTTTGACAAAAGCATGTATGAATAAGAGTTGATCTAAGAAACAAGTTGCAAATCTAGAAACTGCTGCAATAAATTTCTGAATATGACATTTCATTACAGTGGATCAGATCTGAATAGAACATATACCAGCAAGCCAATCCATGGATCACCAAGTGGAAGGCAAAGCCCAACACAAGAGATCTATGATCTAAATTATAAGCAAAACAACCTGCAAACCCTTGTACATAAATAATGCAGTTTTCCTAGTGGGACAGCACTATAGCTCAAGAGACACAGAAAAATACTGAATAATTGTAGATCTGAAGTGAAAGAAATGATACACTCTTCCAGGAGGTCAAAGGACCCACTCCATGGAGAGAGGCTCTCAAAATACACTAGATCTCTGCAGATATAGATCACCACTTGCTGCAGCTTGCAGAGACAGCAAAACCCTCAATGGATCAGCACTACCAATGTAAGTAGGAGCTTCGCCTCAAGCCTGATAGTGGTTCATTTAAGCAAAATTTCCTCTTTGAATCATCAAAGGAAGAGATGGAACTCCTGCATAGGAATTCCAGATATAATCCTCCACGCAACAGCAGACAATGGTATTTGTATAAGCAGAAAAATACTCAGAAATATGATCTATCTACAACGCTCTCTTGTTGCTCTCCTTTTCCTTTTATAAGATGAGAAAGCTCTTGCGAATGCTAAACCACTTTGATGAGTTATCCCTTTTCACATTAGAGGCTCCCTTCTAGAACTACGTTGTCCCTTTTGGAGATGCAATGAACCTAGACAACGTTGTTTATTTGGTCAGGGTTGACCTAGTCTTTAGCTCAAACCTCTTTCACACCTACAAGTGATTATTTACACAGCCCTGATTTGTCTTTGCTCACATGGGCATTTATTTATTCATAATTTTTAGGAGTTTTACATGTTCTCCTTTATTCATTTAATCATGAAACATAAATTAAAAAAAAACTGAATGTTCCTCTTAGCTAAGGCTAAGTGGGAACATTAGATATATCCACCATAGATATTACATCAAGATATCCATCGAACACTAAAATAAAACTTCCTTGAATAATTTTTGAAGAAGCTTAGCTCAAATCCTAATTTCTGGGTTAGTGGCCTTAGCCAGTTGCTTTCCCACGCTGATGGTAGGTTGCATCACTTTAATCTTACGCTGCCAGTGTGATTTTGATGGGAAAAATTGTGCCAATACATTTATATCATTGTTTCCTCAAACAGAGGTTAAGCTTCATGCAATAGAACCTTCCAGAATGAGGAGCTAGATATTGATTGGTGGAGATATTGTCAAGCTATCTCATTTGGAGCTCTTGATCTTTTCAATAGGGGATTTTCCCTTAAGAAGTGGGACTTCATTCTTCTTTTATGGGCTCCTAACTCCCTCTCCCTTCATATAAATTCAATCCCATCCTTCCACTACTGGTTGGCCATTGTTGGTTTAGCATGATCATAATTATTTGCATCCTTATGCTGAGATAATGCCCAAATTTCCCCTTGGGAGAAGGATTGCCTGAATAGCCATAATTCGAACATGTACATCACCAAAGGGAGGTCTCCAACATCAAGGCCACAATTTTATGCTTCCTCTTTTATACATTAATAATATATATGATGTTTGAATTTCCATATTTGTCTAGATATCTATGCTAGTAGTCTAATATTCCTTCATCTATTAGGTAGTTTGTATTTTATGTATGATATGTATCCTATAATGTTGTTTTTTTAGTCTCTTGATCTCCTACAGGTATTCGAATGTTACAACCAGCGAGGATCGAGCCTGGTGGATCATGGATTCAAGTTTTTCATCAAAGGAATGGACGATGGCATCAAGAAGAGGTAGGTTCTCTTTCTTCCTCTTTCATTTTGAGTACAAGCTAGGAAAGGGTTCGTTAGATAGTATGTTGAATTTCTAGACCCACTCTAGGGATAGAGATATCACCTCTATCCGTAGAGAGGATTATTTTCACAAGAGGCATACAAATTGGAGCTTGTTGCATCTTCCCAAGTGCACCCATTTTTCCATGTTTCATGTTGAAAGAAGGTTATAGGTGAAAAGCTCACAGTTCAAACAATATTTCTAAAAATTTGCGAGGAAGGAAAAATCATATTGGAACCTAAATAAGTCATAGAAACATGAACATGATAACTACGAAATTTATAAATTTCAGAATATCTCATCAAGAGGAAGAACATACCCACTAAATATTCAACATGGGAGGACGAGAATTTTATATAGAAGCATCCATAACTACTCAAGCATTGAGGAAAATAGTTATTTGAAGGAGAGGGGCATGTTAAGTTCCCGTAATACTAGTGTAGCCCTTATTATTGTTAGTGTAGTCCCATGATTGTTATTTTTGCTCCCATGTAGTCCCCATATTGTTAATATTGTGCCCCATAGGTGTAGCCCCATTATTGTTATTGTTGTGCCCATGTGGTCCCCATATTTTTATATTGTGACCCCTTATACTCCGATATATAGAAGGTAGGTTTTTTCATTTATGTCATCCAATAATTGTTCATTTATGTAATGTAAAGGAGGTTCCCCCCTAAAAGAGATTGATTTATAAGTCATGATCTATATCTTCTTCTATTTTGTGAGTTGGTTGCATAATAGCTACAAATGCTAGTTCTTTTCACTTCACCTTATCAGCGACACTTGATTCTTTTTTAGGTCTTTTAATTTTTCCTTTGAATAGATCTAAGACCTTGATCTTTTCAAGGATTATGTCAATCCTCTTCTTCCAAGACATATAGTTTTTGGCTCCTTCAAGATTTTTCTCTCCCTTGATTGTGTTATAAATATTTATTGAAGAAGTGAAGACTTCCTTCCTCTAGTGAACCTTTTATATCTTCCTTGATCAAGTCCTTGAGACTGCCATTTTCCTTCTCCTTTCACCAAATCTTTGAAACCATGTTAAAGAATAAAAAATGAAAAAATATTCTCTTGTTATTTATTATTTACTTGTGATCTTATTTAGTTATTATTATGTTATTCTAATCTTTTTTCTTATTAGTTCATCAAGAAAATATCAAAGTAAATACACATAGATCAACAACACCAAATGTAGGCCAACAACAAGGGAAAAACCCCTCTCAAGGGGAAAACCCAGTCAAGATAATTCTTCCTTTCAATATTATCCTTTGATACTCTTAACCATAGACATGATCAAAAATTTTCCTCCACACCAAGTCAGCCTTCCAGATCTTCAACCTAGCAGCAACAACAACCAGCCTTCTTTTAGCTTCGCATATTTTTAGTAGAAACAACTTCAAAACTTCATATGCTTTAATCTCCCAAGATAGACCAAGAAAAACCCATGAAACATAGAGATTCCTTTAGAAAAATTTCGATTTGTTATTTCTATTTCTAATAGACCCAACTCGCATTTATGTGGCCTCCTTTTCCAATTTCGTACTTTTTCCCTTGACATCATGAGTTGCGGTGAATTGGTTAGCAAATGAATTCAACCTCCTTGCATTTATATCCTTCTTATGGGTTTGAATTCCTTCCTTTGTGTCTAGCTTGATCTCCTTTAGGCTGACTTGATGTGGAGGGCTACTAGACCACTTTTGACTAAAAAATAAGCCTAAATACATGATTCAAAATCCAAAGGAAGTTCAATATAAATATGTAATGACTAACCTAGAAGTCCACAATTGGGACCTTATAGTAAAAATGACGCAAGAATGAAACCCATGCTCTAATAAGTCATTTAATAAAAAAATAATAATAATAAAATCTCTTTTTCTTCAATTATTTTGATGAGTACAATAAATATAGATTATTAAGACTGAACCTAGTTACAATTTTCAACAAGAAAGACTAGTATGTATTTGCATAAGTTCATAAAAATTTGTGAGACTTTGCAGACCAATGAGTTAAATTGAATTAAAGAAATCCAAGGCAAAAAAATCAAGTGGATCACCAATCATTCTTTAATAGGAATTTCTCAATGAAAATGAGTTTTATTGATCCAAAAACTAGAACATAAAATTTTTTGATCTTGACATTAACACAATTAGACCTGCTAATCTAACCAAACAACAATCCCAATTCAGTACCCATTGTACCCTAATTTCTACCCGTTGGAATAACCAAAACCTACTAAGCCTCTAATAAATTACAGGTACACAACTCTTGCAAATAAGTATATAAAGAATAATACGTTGTCAATGCAGTATTACCATGCAAGGCAATTTATTTGGTTTTGTATTAATATGCAATTATAATCAATATTTTAGCTATGTATTGTAACTTCAATCTAACATTTGCTTTTACTGAATTCCAGGACTAAGAGCATGGTAAACCATGTGTATTTAAATTATTTTTTGTTGCAAATAATTGAAAATCATTTATCGTTGTGGTTAGATGATCAGATTAAAAAAATATTATTTTGCAGCTTGATCACAATTAGCGTTTTGGTAAGTAAAATTATGTGTGTGGCTTATAAATCAGGTGCATAAACAATAACATCAATGGTAAGGGAAATTTGAAGGTCCAATCATAAAAATATGCTTATTAGTCATCGTGGCTTGCATGATTCGCATTGGTTGTCCATAAATGATATCATTGCAATTTATCCTATTTCACTCGTAAAAATTTTTAATGGAGCTTAGAACTCTCTATACAACCCCAAAAATGAATTTAACAAAACCATCTCAAACTGAGGGTGAATGATCAAACAAAATTAGTCTTGTTTTGAATGTCTAGAAGAAATAAATTTCAATCATATGGGTGTTGGCCCATTTAGTTTATAAGATGAGAAAATTGCATAAAATTGCATATCCTTTATGTCTCTCGAAAAAAGATATCCCATAAACATGGATCTGATAAATAGATTCCCTCCGACCAACGTTCCTTGCAATCTATTTAACAAAATAATAATTTCTAAGAGTGAATGGATGCATTTACCTCAACAACAAAGGCTTGGGGTTTTTGGTATTCTAAAAGACGAGACCAAGTCCTCTTGAATAGCAGTATAGCAGACCCTTCTACCTTCCAACCAAACATTATTTAACATTCCACAATCATAAGAAGATTTTCTACGGATTGATTGAGGTCACCTAGACTATCATCAATCAATAAAATCCCAAATTTGAAATATACACCATGATCCAAATAAAAAAAAACCAAAAAAAAAAAGAGATAGATGGGTGTTGTTACTAGAGTGAGTACATCTTACTTGCAATCTTCTCCCATTGTTCCCCATTCCTCATGTTTTTGGTATCCATAGTGCTCTCCAACTATGTAAACTGGACAGAAATAATTTATGTGCATACAATTTGGGCAAGGGTGCGTGGATTTTAGCAGTATTATATAGAAAAGAAGTGGATAAAATTTTTTTGTATGTGTTGGTTTTAATTGTATTTATGTATTCGTTGAGATTAATTAGCTAAGATTTTTTAGTAGGCCAAAATTTCTACATGGAAAAACGGGTTAAGACAAAGAGTTAGACGGTTAAATAGTGAAACATTGGGGAAATGTTTTGTTGAATGTTGATCATATTGTTATTGATATGATGTAAGGATCATAGTGTGTACGTTGGTTAAGGATCACTGTGTATATGTTAGTTTTTTTTTTTAACAATGAAAATATAGCTCTTGTTATAGGATTTTTTTGTTTTACGATGTATGATGATTATACATATATATTATATTGTTATTATGTTTTATATTTAGATTAATGCTTGAATTTTTATTATTATTAATATCAATTACAACATTCTAATTTAATTCCATAATATAACCAAACGACAAATTATGGTTGTTGTTGGATTGCATAGCATTATGTATATGAAATGTTACTTCAAAGCAGTACATCACAACATGATAACTTCACTATGTTGAGCTACCCACATCGACAACACCTTCATAACACTTCCTCAAGTGAGACCTTCCTTGCTTCAAGAATTGATAATGTAAATGATAGACTAGTACAATGTTTGTTGGACACTTAAGTGAACCTTTGTTTACCAATTAGAGCCAAGAAATGGTTGTGTTGTTGGGAGCATAGCACGATTAAAATTCCTTAGGAAAATAAAAAAACGACTAGCTAAACCACAAGCAGAAGATTGTTCTGGTGATAGAAGATAATATAGTGTATGAAAAAATGACCAAATTACCAATAGAGGAATACTAGGGTAAGGATTTACTTTTTCTTTCACTTTTTGAGAGGAATTCATCTATTTTAAGCTGTTCTTTGTTGTTTAGTTCACATATTTGGAAGCACAATTGCACAAGTGGAAACATCTTAGATTTGACGCACTTGGCTACATATGTTTATGCATGTTTTATATCGAGGGTATCTTTCAAATTTTCCAAGGTACAAATAAAATATTTCAAGGTACCTTGGATGATTTGTCACATTCCACTAGCTTCCTGCATGAAGAGGAGCTCCAATGATTTAAGAATTGTTTAAAGGGTTTTCATGTCATATTCAAGGGTCACATTTAAAAATTAAGAACACCCAAGTTAAGAATATGACATTAGCATTCACATAAAATGTGGCATAAAGTAGAGGAACATAGGTGAAGAGTGTTCCATTTTAAAATATCTATAATAGATTGTTTATGTTCTCTTTACGAAGAAGAGAAGCTATCTTGATACACAGTGCCCAAATTGTTGACAAAAAAGAACCATGCATTGGATCACATGGACAGTGGTTTGTCCTCATTATCTGAACCATTATATGAACCATATCATTAATTATTAGTTGAACACTATCATACAATGATATTTGTTGGATTTTCTTGTAAAGATTTGTGAGTCCTTTTCAAAAGAAGAAACAAATTTCAATCATTAGAGAAATTTTGAGGTCTAAAATAGGTCTCCTAAGAAAAATGTACAACTAAAATAAACTTTATAAGAACCAATAGGATTCAATATGATGATGTCAACCATGGGGTATGATTCACAATTTTTGGGGTAAAAAAGGTAAATTAAAAAATAATAAAATAATAAAACTACTTTTTCAACTTGTATTTTCAACTTATCTCTCTAAGGTTTTACTCAAATTTCGAGTGGGAGTACTCGTTGTATGTAAATTTTAATTCCTCATCCAAGGAGTACGCATGTTGCATACTTTCGATGCACCCTACTACATGAAAAATGAGAAATACTTGAAAAAATGTTATTGCAATCATGTTTTTCATGTATCTCTCATTTTTTGTGTATTCGAGTCCCTCAAAGGTATGCAACTTAGGTACTCCTTGGATGTGGAATCAAATTCTACATCCAATGAGTGTTCCTGCTCGAAATTTGAGTAAATTCATAGGGAGGTAAGTTGAAAATAAGAGTTCAAAAAGTAGTTTTTTTCCCTCTAAAATTTGATGATGTAATCTAATCTTATTTTATTATTTCCACTATAATTTTATAATTTCCTTCCAAGGCCCATATTAGGCCTCAAAATTCCCCTAACGAATGGATATTATGCTAAATTAGTATGGAAAATCCATCTTTGAATCAAAATGTTCTTTATAGAAGGATATTTCTATTTACCCTTGTTGAGATGGTCACATATGCCCATTATGATAGGGTTGGCTACCTATAATAATAATAATGAGTTTTTGTGGTTCATATTTCTATCGTAATGAAAGCATTATAGAATACGGTGGGGAATGAGTGATTTTGAGAAAGGAAGCCAATACATATTTATGTGGTTTGCAATTAATAAACATGCTAAGAGAAACAAAAAATTACAAAAGGATATCGATGATGGAAGGAAACATTAAAGAAAGAATAAAATATTTAAAAATTATTAAGGTATAGGGAGACTTTCTCAACTCATGGTTAAAGAAAAGATATTAGTGTTCGAAGGTAGCACAATAAGAGGGAGTAGTGAGAAAGGAGAGTCATAAGAGTTAAATGGATTTAGAATTACCACCACTATTTTTAGGAGTTTCCTGCTATTTTTTTAGCATCATTTTGTTTAAATGGAGAATAGAATTCATTCCTATTCAATGATTTTTTTTTAATATGCATTGAAGTCTATTTTAGATAGAGGAAATAAGCTTGCAATGAATCAGAAAGTCGTGAGTACAACTAGAGGAAATGAAAAGATATATACTTATATTTTATAACCATGAATTATTTGAATTTAAATTTTTTGACTGTAGATAGATTTCAACTTTAAATTTGTCAAATTTGTCAAAAAATAAATATTATGTTAGTTAAGAGAAAAACCAAGTTGTGCGCCATAGTTGAATAACAATGTGTTGTAGCCTCTACAACAGCCTCCAAAAAATTCACACTTTAAAAAAAAAATTTGGAGCCCCTTGAGCATAAAGCAAAGTTAAGTTCCGGGAGGGCTAAGTCGCTGAGTCATAGATTTCTGAATTTGTAGAAAATCGTGGCCCTGCGACCTTGCGATGCTGCGACCCCAAGGTCGCAAGGTCGCATGCTTCTTAGATCACCGTGCAATGCGACCCCGTGACCTCATTAAATGCCCACACGTGTGACCCTTTTATAAGTAGGAGGTCGCTACGTCACATTATGCACATTCACCGGATAGAAAAACACCTTTGATAGGTCAACTGGAGCGTGATTTTCCCAGGTAAGTTTCCATTTCCTTCATGTTGTTTCCTTTTATGATTTTTCTTGCTAAATCTTCCTGTCCTCGGCCTTTAAATGGCCCCCTGTCTTGGACATTATTTTCATTCGACACTTAGGGCTTCCCCTTTTTGGTTCTAACATTCATCCTGCTTGCCTAACCTTACCACAGCTCCCATCTAGACTCTCATGGCCTGTATCCTACTCCAAAAGCTTTCCTCTTCCTCTGTATGGGCTCAATTAACCTTTTTGATTTTCAAGTTAAAGGGAAAGAAACTGCGCGCGGCACGCGCCGAAACCCTGGCAAGCCCTAACACGACCTGTGACTCGTGCGACCCTGTGACCCAGTCGCTGGGTCGCTAGGTCGCCAATCGCTCTTTTGTCTATCTTCTTGTGACTTCGCGACTTGGTGACCTTGCGACCCAGTCGCATAGTCGCTCTCTCGTCAGTTTTCTAACATTTGCGACCCAGCAACTCGTGACCTGGTCGCAAGGTTGCAAGGTCGCACTTTCATCAGTTTCCCACAACTAGAAACCCAGTGAATCACGACCTAGTTGCAAGGTTGCAAAGTCTCACTTCTTTCATATTCCCACGACTTGTGACCCAGCGACCTCCTGACCTGGTTGCAAAGTCGCAAAGTCGCAAATTCTCCAAGAATGTCAACATCGCGACCTTTGCGACCCTGCGACCCAGTCGCAGGTCACTGATTCAGCTCTTCCTATGTCCCCTGTTGAAATAATTAATAGTTGTACCTAGTTTTGTATCATCATGGCATCTTCCTTATCGTGGGATTCTTTCATGAACATGACAGGTGATTTATAAGCAGACTTAGAGTGTATCTCTATCCCCTCAGATTCAAGCGACATGGGACCTCCAGTATCTCGAAAAAAGGACAAGAACCTGGAAGCAGAGGATATAGAGATGGACATACCAATGTCCCCACCCCCGATCTACGGAGATACCCTATCCACATTTGCCAAAGGGGACAGCATGCGTTGGTACCAAGTGTACCAGGATTTCGCTCAACAGGAATTCCCAGAGGACCTCCCTGATCAGTAAGTATACATACAGGTCAAAAGGTCAAAGCTCCATCTTGCAGGTGCCCATCTGGCTATATTCCCATGTGCAGAGGTGATAGAATGGATTATACAGAACAATGACGCGAAAAATTGGGTAATCGGGGACAACAAAGGCAAAGATTTCGTGACTCTCAAAGGCTCAGACGCTCAAGTTTACTATTCATTGCCTGATCGAGAGGAGGAATTTACAGAATATTGGGCCATTTCCCATGCAGTCCCCATAGTAGATACTCTAAAACGATGGTGGGAGGAGCCTGATAAATTGAAGGTCAATAATGATCAAGAATATCTAGTGGCAGGCCTTAGGAAGGTGTATAAATTAGTGGCCGCTATGATTTGCAGATTGTACGGGTGCCCCGATGCTACCACCTTCAGTGGCACGTGGGAAACCCTCATGGAGTATGTCACGTTGCTAGGCACACCTTTCAACTAGGGTAGCATACTGGTGACCTCTCTTCATACAAACTTATCATCAGCGTTAGTACCAGATGATGGATTTCCCTCTCAATTCTACATGGCCTCTTACTTCTTGGATGCTATTTGCTCGAGGTGCCACTTTGAGGGGTGGGTGCACAACTAGGATCCAAAACAGACCCATCCAATCCACTTACAGACCAAAGTATTTTGGGATTCCAGATATAAGCAAGATATAGAGCCAATCACTCAAGTTTTCATCCTAGCTCTCTACAGAAATTTTTTTGGATAAGACACTCCTTGCATGTCTTGGTGAGCCAAGGAAACGGTAGGCAAGGTGGTGCATTGGTTCCTGCTTGAAGAGTACACATTCATTCGAGTTTTTGGCTCATTCAAAGCCCCCCATGCTATGCCCCGATATATGATGGATAAGATGCTCATTTAAGAGGTCTGTTTCCAGATGTCTTCCGGTTTCTCCAAGGTCCTGAACAAGGGTAAGAAGAAGCCATGGCCTACGCTACCCCTTACTATCGATACTTGCACTGTCAAATATTTCTAGGAGGTAGAGGCAAAGGCAGAAGAGATGAAAATTTACCACCTTGGGTCATTAGACTACCAGACATATGACCCAGAAAGGATAGTCCTTGATCACTGCAAGCGAGCTAAGTTCAAATGGAACTACCAGCACATGGAATGCCTAGACGAGCATGAAAGAAGAAATTGGTATAATGCAGACAGGCAGCTTGCTCCTGGGGCATGGTCTGATCAAGAAGACTCGGATGACCAGACATTGGAGGATAGGATGTTGGGAAAAATACTGAAAGGGTGGGGGGTGAATCAGTATTTAGTGTAGACAATAAAACTTTGTACTTCTTCCTTGCTAAAAACCCATACGCTACTTTACTAAAGGAAACTAGTCTATATACGCGGATTTTCTTCATACAACTCGCGTATACTCAGAGATGCAATTAAATATTTACTTGATCAATGCAACATTCATTCTTCAGATGTTTAGTTAACAGTAAACATGTGCAGAAATAACAAAATAAAC
Source organism: Pinus albicaulis (assembly GCA_034641835.2). Taxonomy (NCBI): domain Eukaryota; kingdom Viridiplantae; phylum Streptophyta; class Pinopsida; order Pinales; family Pinaceae; genus Pinus; species Pinus albicaulis. Next base: position 199,235,664 of record CM076583.1, read on the forward strand.
CATCACACAAAAGCATCACACATGAACACCAGGATTTAAGGTGGAAACCCAAGTCGGGAGAAAACCACCATTGCCGTCGTCTCAGTCTTCAATATTTATTATATAAAGAAAACATGTTACAATCATGTACTAGCGCAAACTCATACCAGCACGCAAGCACCCACCTCCAGAAGGCTGCAACCTTCCCTCGTTTACCAGCCTCTCCTGGAAGGGAGCTACAACACCCTCGACTCGTTTACCAGCCTCACTTGGAAGGGAGCTACTACCCCCTGATGTTAACACCAACCTTTACTAGAAGAAAGCTTCTTCTTTCAGACTGAAGGCTTCAACCCTCAGATCCACTGCAGACCACGTTTCATCAATTTTCAAACTGGATCAAACAACTTCAACACAACCCTTTACTTATCAACAACTTTACTTTCCCTAATGCTTCATACAGAACAATGAAACCACTGTAACCAGAATATCAGAGATAACCCAGACTTCAGAATAGATATGCAGAGACACATTCAACCTTGAGAAACCATCAATTCAGAAACCATACGCGCTTTTATTGAAGCAGACACGCGTATACACGCGCTTTATATGAGGCGAACCCACATATACACTTGTGCACTCTTCAGAGAAACCCTAACTATCCATACACGCTCTTCTTTAAGAGGATCCACATATACACGGGCTTTTAGTGAGCTAAACCTGCGTATATATTTACAAAAGATCAGCTTTGCAGAACATAACAGAATTATGGACTTACTCAGATTTCTTCAACTTTCTTCAACAGATTTGCGCCAGGTCTTCATCAATTTATTTCAGATCATCCTTGAGATTCACCATTTTCAGATCTAGAGATTTTGAACCTTCATCATATTCATAGGTGCATCATAGATTCAGATATATCGATTAACAATAGAGTTCAACCATACAGATAAACTTCAGAGTGAAATCTTCATTAAAGCACCGACACATGCACACACTTTGCACAATGAATTTCTTCTCCTTATATAGATTTAGCCTTTGTCAATACCATGAGTCAAAACCACATCACATCCGATGGTATTCCTGGACGGGATCAAATAGACAATCTAGTTCTCAATACAATGGGTCAATACCATGGTAGTAACCCATGGTTTTACCAATTTAGAGTGAAAATGGCCATACGCGACTTGGAACATTATTTCCCACGTGCATACGCGACTTCACTTAAACAAACCTGCATATGCCTTGTGACACACACTTTTCATCATTTTTCTGGCACACACTGGAATTCCTTTCGTCATCACTTCTGAGCTGCTCTGTAGACACATCAGATTTACATCATTAACAAGTCAATCAAGTTAAGAACAACTTCATCATGTAGGTTGCCATCATCTTCATCAAGTGGGTTGCCATCAAGGAAAAAACATTGCCAACAATCTCCCCCTTTGGACTTGATGGCAACCACGATGGTGTTTGATCACTGCAACAGATAGATATGATATTCTTCCCTTATTCAACCACCATGTCACTCTCCCCCTTTGACATAAAGGGCAAAGGGTAGACCACCACAAGGTTTTTCTCCTCATGTCGAAAGAAGAGCGCTGTAGATCTGATGTGCACTGAAGTTACCATGCACCCCCTAAATTATTTTATTATGAAGTACATGACACAATGACCTCCCTATCAAAGACTCATACTTACATCAAAGATCCAACCAAGTGGATTTACATAGGAGACTCAAATACCCAACCAAGTGGGTTTACACATTTGACAAGTCCTTACATGACTGAATATTACAATTTTACATCATAGGTCTCATCATGACCTTTTCATCAAATTAAAAATATGACTTTTGATAATCAATACTAAAAATACTTTAAGATAGATCATATTTCAAAACCATCATAATGCCAACAATGCATTCTACTCAGCAAGGCTAATACTCCCCCTAAAAATGTGCATCCAATGCATCCTTTTCATGTGACCAAAGCTCCCCCTTTGCTTGTACATCCTGAACACTTTCAACAACAAATCATCAAGGCATCTTCATCCAATAACAGAGAATGAAACAAAAATATAAGAACTGGAACACCACCAAAGACACAAAACATCATCAGAGATACCAATCAGCACTGCAGCTGTGCTGAAAAATGCTCACCCGAAACAAAAATTGTCAGCAACCAACCATACGCAGTTTTCTGTGTATAAAATCGCGTATATACGCGACTATCTTTCAGGAAACCCGCGTATCCAATTTAATCTTCTGAAATTAATCAGATCTAATCTTCTGAGAGGCAGATACAACACCCAGCTTCTGTCTGAGATATTCGAACGCTTCCCTGGGTAGAGGTTTGGTAAATATGTCAGCAACTTGTTCTTTGGAGGGAACATACTCCAACTTCACCTTTTGTTCAAGCACTTGTTCACGTAAGAAGTGATACTTGATAGGAATGTGCTTGGTCTTCGAATGCATAACAGGATTCTTTGAGATACTGATGGCACTTGTATTATCACACATAATGGAGATAGGAGGTGTACATTTGATTTGAAAATCTTGTAAGGTTTGCATAATCCAAAGGAGTTGAGTGCAACAAGATGCGACAGCCACATATTCTGCTTCTACTGTAGATAATGCAATAGAATTTTTCTTCTTGCTGAACCAAGATATTAACCGAGGCCCCATATAGAATGCACCACCACTAGTGCTTTTCTGATCATCAACATTTCCAGCCCAATCTGCATCCGTGTAAGCATGAAGAGTAAGATCAGCATTATTTGGATACCATAGTCCAAAGTCTTGAGTTCCTTGTAGATATTTGAATATTCTTTTGACAGCTTGAAGATGAGACTCTTTTGGATTAGCTTGGAATCGTCTAATAATCCCAACTGCATGCATAATGTCTGGTCTAGTCCTAGTGAGATAAAGTAGGCTTCCAATCATTGATCTATATTCTGGTTGATTCACCGTGGGAGAATCACCGTGAGAACTGAGATTGCATCTGGTTACCATTGGTGTACTTACAGGTTTGCATTCTTCCATTCCATACTTTTTTCAGAATTTGCTTAAGATATTTTTCTTGTGACAAGAATATACCATTTGTATTTTGATGCACTTGTAAGCCAAGAAAGAATGTTAGTTCCCCAAGTAAAGACATTTCAAATTCTTGCTACATGACTGAAGCAAATTTCTGACTCATAGATTCTTCATTACTCCCAAAAATGATATCATCAACATATACAATCACAATCAATAGTTTATCATCTTCAATTTTTGTGTATAAGTTGCTATCAGCAGACCCCTTTGAAAATCCTTGTTGATGAAGATATTTGTCAAGACGATAATACCATGCCCTTGGAGCTTGTTTGAGACCATATAGAGCCTTTTTAAGCCTACAAACAAGATTTTCATTATTTCCCAAAATGAATCCTTCTGGTTGTTCTATATAAACTTCTTCTTCTAGATCACCATTGAGAAATGCAGATTTAACATCCATTTGATAAACTTTGATTTGTTGAAAACTTGAAAATGCAAGAAAAATTCTTATGGCTTCAAGTCTAGCTACAGGAGAAAAATTTTCTTCAAAGTCTATACCTTCTTGTTGAGTATACCCCTTGCAAACCAGTCTAGCTTTGTTTCTTATAACATCCCCATTCTCATTTAACTTGTTCTTGAATATCCATTTGGTTCCAATGACATTTTTATCATGTGGTCTTGGTACCAATTCCCAAGTGTGATTATTGTCAATTTGATCAAGCTCTTCATTCATGGCTTGAATCCAACATTCATCTTTGCTAGCTTGATTGACATTGTGTGGTTCAATTGTGGATAGGAATGCCAGATAGCTAGAAGATCCCACAAGAGTCCTCCTTTTTTGTACACCTGATTCCCTGTCTCCCAAAATTTGAGATTCAGGATGATTCTTTTGAACATATTTGGATGGAGCCTTTTCAGATAAATCATCCTCAGGTTCTTCATTGGATCCACTATCTATATCATTTCTATTTGATGTAGAAGAACAAAAGTCACCATCATCTTCATCTGTTATTTGTTTTTCCTCTTTAGGGGCTGTAGGAGACTCATCAATAACAACATCAATACATTCAACAATCTTTCGAAACCTTTTATTGTAACATTTGTATGCTTTGCTTGTAGATGAGTAACCAAGAAGTATTCCTTCATCTGATCTGGGTTCAAACTTGCCAAGCTTTTCATCATTATTTTTGATAAAGCATTTACTTCCAAAAACTCCAAAATTCTTTATAGAGGGAGAATTACCATACCAGAGTTCATATGGAGTTTTGTCACTATTTACCCGAACATGTGCTTTGCTAAGAATATTTGCTGTGGTGTGAGCTGATTCTCCCCAAAAAGTGTGAGGTGTTCCAGAATCATCAAGCATAGCTCTAGCCATTTGTTGAATTGTTCTATTCATTCTTTCTACTACGCCATTTTGCTGAGGAGTGCCTTCTACATAAAACTGTCTTTTTATGCCATGTTGTTCACAGAATTCAAGAAATTCATTTGAAGTATATTCTCCTCCTCGATCAAATCTAAGACACTTGATTTTTAGATCTAATTCATTTTCAACTAGAGCTTTGAAGATCTGAAATTTCTCAAATGCTTCATCTTTGTGTTTGAGCAACCCGATCCAACACATTCTAGAGAAATCATCAATAAATAAAATATAGTATTCTTCACCACGTGGTGACTTTTTCCTCATAGGTCCACATATGTCAGTATGAACGAGTTCAAGAGGCCTATTTGATGATCCTTCCTTGGGATTAAATTGCACTCTGGTCTGTTTACCGAATTGACAAGATTTGCATATGATGCTCTCTGGTAGAGTAATATTGGGAAGACCACGAACAACTTTGAGTCTGCTTGATTTGTTGATTTGAGAGAAGCTCAGATTCCCCAGTCTTCTATGCCATAGCCAATTTTCTGAAGATTTGCTCAAGTAACATTGATCTTTGTAGTTCTTCAATACATACAACTTGCTTGGAGTTCTTTTTCCTTTTATAATTGTTTTACCTGTATCAAGATCACATACCACACATTCTTTTGAATTAAAGACAACCTCAGTTCCTTGATCACACATTTGACTTACACTTAACAGGTTATGTCTTAATCCATCCACATACATGACATTATTAGCTTTCACCTTTTCTTTTAGAAAAACAGACCCTTTTCCCTTAATGACAGAAGGTGTATCATTTCCAAAGGTAACATTCTTTTCCTTTTCTAGGGAATTATATGCATGAAGCTTGTTTTTGTCACCTGTCATATGTTTTGAACATCCGCTATCGATATACCATTTATTTTCTTCACCTTCTGCAAATAAAGCTATGCCACAATTTTCAACCTGTTTTCCCTTCTTTTTCCATACCTTTGAGCTTGAAGGAACATGTTATTTTGGCTGGATTTTGCTCCTGCATTCAGATTCTTCATGGCCAAAGTTATTGCAATAAGCACACTCAACTTCATTTTGAAGAGGAGAAAAGTTGTTATAGGTGTTCTTCTTTGGTTCAATATCCATCATTTTCTTTCTTGCTTCTCTTGTCATGATGGTTTTATATGCAACACATTGGACAGCTTTATGACCAAAATTGTGACATGAGAAACACTGACCATTGAAGTAGAAATTTCTGCGATCATGAAATCTTCTATTTGAATTTACCTGTGGGTTGTATCGTCTTTGAAAGATATCCCTGTTAGTGTTCCTTGAATTGAGATGATCCTGCTTTACCTGTAAAGAATCTTTATTTCCTTGCTGAGTGGCTGAATGTAGTAAACCAGTTGTAGCTGCTTTTAGATAACTTGGAACTAAACCCTGAGAAGATTCTTCGGTATATCCAAGACCTGTCTTTATAAGAGGAGACCGTTGAACCTTGATGATCTCATCTAAGGTTTTAGATCCTTTAGACAATCTGAGATTCAAAGTCTTTACTTTCTCCAATTCTTTTCTTAAACTTACCACTTCACATTCTTCTTTCTCCCTATGTTTCTTTTCTTCTTCAATCTGATTTTTCAGCATCTCTATGATTATTTTTCTTTCTTCTAAGCATACTTTGAGTTGATTGTTTTCATCAAGAAAATCATTGTCCTCTAGAGCATCCATAAAAGTATCATTTTCTTCTTTATATTCCTCTTCAAAGGCCATAAGAAGTCTAAAATCTTGTTCACATTCTTCCTCACTATCAGATAGCCCATCACTGTCTTCATGAGTATAGTAATTTTTCTTAGTGCTAGATCGGTTCTTATTCCTTCTTGCTACTTCCTTCCCTTTAGCAGGTGTTTCTTTATGAGGACACTTAGCAGCATAATGACCAACTCTTCCACACTCAAAACATTTGAAAGGAAGCTTACCTCTGAACTGTCCTGTGCCTAGTTGGAGTTTCTTGACAAAATTTGCCTCATCTTCTTCTGAGATATATCCTGAACCTTCTGCTTTTTTCACTTCTTTCCTTTTTGTAGAAGCTTTGAAGACTGCCTCCTTGACTTTTATTTTCCTCCTCTTCTCATTTCATATGCAGTTATTATGCCATGAAGTTGCACCATAGTAAGATTTTGAAGATCCTATTTTTCTTCAAGAGCAGAAACTTTTGACTCAAACTTTGCTGTTAGCGATCTTAAAATTTTCTCAACCAATGTAGATTCGGTTATTGTTTCTCCCAGATTTCTCATACGGTTTACAACATCATCAACACGTAAAAAGAAACAGGCAATATTCTCATCACTATGCATTCTTAAATTTTCATATTCAACTCTGAGAGATTGAAGTTTTGCACTTTTTACCTTTGCATCACCTTCATAACTTAGAATAATTTTGTCCCATATTTCCTTCGCTGTATTCAGCTACATGACTTTGACAAATTCTGCTTCAGTTAGACTTCATGTTATAGCATTGACCGGTTTTGCATTTGATTCATAATTCTTTCTTCAAGTTGGATCTGTTGGTGTAGCAGCTGGATATTGATATCCTTGTTCAACAATGGCCCATACATCTGCTCCCATAGACTGAAGATATGCTCTCATCCTCATTTTCCAGAAGATTAAATTGCTTCCGTTGAAGAGTGGAGGCTTGATAGATGATGTTCCCTCTTGATTGCTCATCTTGCTTGATCTTCCTTCTAGCGGTTAAGCCTTTTCAGAAGGACTGGCTCTGAAACCAATTGTTGGGAAAAATACTAAGAGGGGGGGGTGAATCAGTATTTAGTGCATATTCAAAACTTTTACTTTTTATGCTCCAAAAACCATACGATACTTTGCTGAAGCCAACTAGCATATATATCTGAAATTCTTCATACAAATCATAAAGACTCGAGAGATGCAATTAAGGACGAACGTATTCCATGCGGCATTCATTCTTGGATATTTAGTTCCCCCTAATGTGCAGAAATAACAGAATAAACCATCACACAAAAGCATCACACATGAACACCAGGATTTAAGGTGGAAACCCAAGTCGGGAGAAAACCACCGCTGTCGTTGTCTCAGTCTTCAATATTTATTATATAAAGAAAAAATGTTACAATCATGTACTGGCGCAGACTCATACCATCATGCAGGCACCCACCTGCAGAAGCCTGCAACCTTCCCTCGTTTACCAGCCTTTCCTGGAAGGGAGCTACCACACCCTCGACTCGTTTACCAGCCTCACTTGGAAGGGAGCTACTACCCCCTGATTTTAACACCAGCCTATACTGGCAGAAAGCTTCTTCTTTCAGAATGAAGGCTTCAACCCTCAGATCCACTGCAGACCACGTTTCATCAATTTTCAAACTGGATCAAACAACTTCAACACAACCCTTTACTTATCAACAACTTTACTTTGCCTAATGCTTCAAATAGAACAATGAAACCACTGTAACCAGAATATCAGAGATAACCCAGACATTAGAATAGATATGCAGAGACACATTCAACCTTGAGCAACCATCAATTCAGAAACCATACGCGCTTTTATTGAATCAGACACGCGTATACACGTGCTTTATATGAGGCGAACCCGTGTATACATCTGTGCACTCTTCAAAGAAACCATAACTATCCATACGCACTTTTCTTTAAGAGGATCCGCGTATACACGCGCTTTTACTGAACTGAACCTATGTATATATTTGCAAAAGATCAGCTTTGCCGAACAGAACAGAATTATGGACTTACTCAGATTTCTTCAACTTTCTTCAACAGATTTGCGCCAGGTCTTCATCACTTTATTTCAGATCATCCTTGAGATTCACCATTTTCAGATCTAGAGATTTTGAACCTTCATCATATTCATAGGTGCATCATAGATTCAGATCTATCGATTAAGAACAGATTTCAACCATACAGATAAACTTCAGAGTGAAATCTTCATTAAAGCACCGACACATGCACACACTTTTCACAATCAATTTCTTCTCCTTATATAGATTTATCCTTTTTCAATACCATGAGTCAAAAACACATCACATCCGATGGTATTCCTAGATGGGATCAAATAGACAATCCAGCGCTCAAGAAAATGGGTCAATACCATGGTAGTAACCCCTGGTTTTACCAATTTAGAGCGCAAATGGCCATACGTGACTTGGAACGTTATTTCCCGCGTGCATACGCGACTTCACTTAAACAAACCCGCGTATGCCTTGTGACACACACTTTTCATCATTTTTCTGGCACACACTGGAATTCCTTTCGTCATCACTTCTGAGCTGCTCTGTAGACACATCAGATTTACATCATTAACAAGTCAATCAAGTTAAGAACAACTTCATCATGTAGGTTTTCATCATCTTCATCAAGTGGGTTGCCATCAAGGACAACACATTGCCAACATAGGAGCCGTAAATTAGGAGGTGCTTCTTCTTCTCTGGCTAAATGGCCTCGAACTAGTACAGGGCACAACACTTCTACCCAACAAAAAGAATAAGAAGCCCAGCAAGAAATGGAGAAGAAGATGAAAGAAGATGAAGATAAGCACAAGAGGAGACTAAGATCAGAGTAGAAGAAGAAGCATGCCGAAGAGGCCAAGGAATAAAGGAAGAACCGGAGGTAGAGGCTGCAGCGGAACGAGAACTCAAGAAAGAATTAGATAAAGTGGAAGCCAAATGACAGAAGAAAGAAGAACAAGCAGCAGGAGCTGAACGTAAAAGGAAAGCCGAACTTGGAGCATCGGCCAAAGCAGAGCGCAGATAGAAGAGAGAACATAAAAAAGCAGAAGCCGAACACCTTCGAAGAGAAGAGGAGGGCACAATGCTAGAGAACATCGAGGCATCTCCCCAGGGCACAGGATCACAAACAGAGCTACCCCCCCTCGAGGTACCTGTAGTCAGTACACGCACTACACTCTCCAATGTGAATTCCTATGAAGGGCAAGAGGAGGGGGTGTTTGATCTTACCAGTCTCACATACAATCAGTTCTCCTTCAAGATCTTACAAGAGAAAAGAAGATGCCTGGCACGAAATCCTTCTACCTCATCCACAGTCGCAACGGAGAAAGACATAGTCCTAGACACTATGACTAATCCTGTGATGATAGCATTGGCTAGTACATCTTTCGCTGCGGCCATAGGTGAGAATGTAAATAGAATGAGTAGAGAGATCTTCTCTCTACAAAACAGGTTACAAGAACCAGAGCAGAGGGAGGCAAGGGCAGAACAGGAAAAGATAGCATTGAGAGATGAGATTCAGCAACTCCAAAACAAAACTTCCCCTATCAATGAAGTACCACTCACCGTCCAAAGGGAGGTAGATATATTAGAGGCCACCATGAGACAAGTCTATGGTGAAATGTTTACTATAAAACAAACAGTTTCCCCCTTGGTAAGAGCCCAAATAGAAACCAAGCAGAGGAACGAGCAGCTGAAGGAAGCCTCAGCCACCTTGGAAAATATGATGGATTGTATGGTCTGGTACCCCCAGGCTCCCGAAAACTTTCCAAAGAAAGACTGGATCCACACACAAGATGCCAACATCCAGATCCTGATTAAAATGTAGTCAAAGGATAAGCTATCCAAGGACCTCGATAAGGTGATTGCGTACGAACATCTAATCAGCGGCATCGATTCAATGCACATACTACATCACATTCCATAACTGGGTGCATTGGACGAGGAGAAGACATGGGGACAGGTGGACCAGGAGATCTCGGCATTTTTGTAGCCCATTAAGCAAGCCACTGTCGCTTCCGATCTTGCGGCATCACAGGAGAACCTGGGCAAGTTTATTGTCACACCAGTATGGATCTACACCAAGCTCGCCTCCCTGTCCAACTTGGTCACACAGAAAAAAGAGACTCTAATCCCAAATGCCTTGCAGTGTCTACATCGGTTGAAAGAAGAAGTGCCTTTGATTTCCCCCATAGCAGCAGATTTATCAGGCTTGGTAGAGCTTCCTCAAAGATCAACAAGTTGATGCCCCTGACCTCACAATCACACGCACATCCTCATGATCAGGTGGTAGTACATCACTGGTCGCATTTGGCAACAAGTCGCCGGTCGCAGTTCTCAGCTGGGTCGCAGGTCGTACCTCGCAGCCAGTCAAAGGTCGTAGCTGTCATGCAGGTCGCAGGGTAGCTCAACAGTTGGGCAGTCAAAAAGTCAGGAAGCCCAAAGGCCAAAATTTTGGTGTATAAAACTCCCTTCGGGAAGATTGTCTGGATCTTTTTTTGGGGGGACTTAATAGTTATAGAGCATTGTATTGAAGGATAACACTCTTTTGCACATGAATACAGATACTTATTAAAACTCCTTTTGGATCTGATGTGTTTTGGTGTGCGAACACTATGAGTTTTTCTTATACAGTTTCAAACATCTTTTGATTAATGAAGCTGCACTTTTAGTGGCATCATTTATGCATTATAGTTCTTTGTACTTGTGTTAATGATGTTCATTTCATTTCGCTTTCTTAATGGATGTTAATGACTTTGTTTATTAGCATTTGTTTTATCTTTCAGCAAGTGAAGCGACGTTTTCGCCATAAAGAATTGTTTCTTTTATGGTCATAACAGCTAACAAGCATGACCCTAATGATGAGTTGTTAACAACATTTCCTTCAGCGTTTATGCTTTATTATTTGTCTCGCTATGCATAGTGTTATATATGTATTTAACTCATCAATCATGTATCTGGTATCATTTGAATAAGTGTGTGTCCACAGGTTCATTGAGTTCTTTTGAAACCAAAGGAAAGGAGGCTTAAGCGGTAGCCGGACCCACAGCCCGGACGGGATCCCTATTCCAAACGGTTTAAAGTCTAGTTGGGACTTTTAACCAGGGAGATCCCTTGCTGTTGGCCAGAAAAATTTTCCCGTCAACAGAATTGGTGCTAGAAGGAGGGCCTGAATGGAATCTTCCCAGCATACAAGCAATATTCTCTCACAAATTCCCCATGGGGAGGTCATAAACGATGATACTATCCCCCCTCCTTTGGAAGATGTTCAAGCGGAGGGGGCTCCATATTATGAAATCACTAGGGAGGAGTTAAGAGCCCTGCACCCAATTGCCTACAATCTCATCAGGGATTTGCGTTATGCCCCAATCATGAATTTCTTGACACATACTAGAACCCCTGCTGATAACCTCACTCTTAACGATGCTCTGGTGAGTTCCATTCCTCAATTGATAAATTTGATGGTTGAAGACCTCGCGATTGCTGTCCAGAATAACGAACCGATTCCTGAGCTCCAAGGGGGCGAAGAGGAGGAACCTGGCATGAGTGAACCCCATCCTGACCCTTAGCCTAACCAAACCCAACATAACAACAACCAAGCCCACTCCCCACCTGGGGGAGGCGAGGGAAATAGAGGCTGAGGGAATGAAGGTGAGGGAAATAGAGGTCGAGGGAATGAAGGTGAGGGCAATAGAGCCCGCAGAAATGAAGGCGAGGGAAATAGAACCCGCAAAAATGAAGGTGAGGGGAACAGAGGCCGAAGGAATGGCGATAGGGGAGATAGAGGCTGTGGCCAAGGACAGCATGTTGCCCACCGCCATCAAAACCAAAATAGGCCACCTGTCTACAATTGGGGATATCTCAGAAATATGGGCAACCGTGAGGGGTATCAAGATGAACACTCTCGCCTGGGGGAGAAGCATCTGCGTCACGCACGGGGAGTGAATCTGAATCTGAGATCAGGTACCATGAGCATGCTAGGAGGGTGAAACCACTTGCCTGGATGGCCCAGTCCCCATTAGATATTTTGGGCCCCCTCCATGACATGCCTAGACACCCTAAGAAGCATCTCCCCAAGTTTGACCCCGAGAAAGGCACGTTGGCCGAGGATCATATAAGCAGCTTCTACCTTTCTCTGCAAATTATGAGGGTTCAAACAGATGATGTTGCTTGTCGCCTTTTCCTGCACACTCTTGAAAACAAAGCAGCCACCTGGTATCGCTCCCTCCCAAGTGCCTCCATAACGTCATGGGACCAATTCCGTCATGTGTTCTTGCAAAAATTTTTAGAAGACAAAACCCCTTCCATGCTCCTCATGGAGTTAAGCACCATTAAATTCCATAAGAAAGAAAAATTCAGGGATTTCAATCAGTTCTTTTCTACCATTCTGAAATTTTTTCCCCCAAACTTGGCGTTGGATGACTCCATTACCATAGACAACTATACAAAAGCTCTCCCCAGGGATATAGCTGTCTTCATAAAACGCGAAGCTCGAGACACCCTTGCAGAAAATTACGTGGTCGCCCTTGCTATAGAAAGAGACATGCTTTCTATAGGAGCCATTGATCATGAAGGGAGAGATGACCACAAACCAACCACGAAGAAAAGGCAGTCCTCCACACCCAAGACCACTGATAAGGATAAGGATGCTTTTGACTTTGAGAGTATAGCAAAGACCCTTAAGATATTGATAAATGAAGTCTCTGACCTGAAGAGAAAGGGCATAGAATCCACGACTGGCACTAAGGCACTAAAGCCTTTTTTCAGAAAGAGTAACCCCAACACCAACCGACCTCCCTCTAACCCAAAAATTGTCCTCAACATGGAAGAGATAGGAAAAGATAACTTTTTTTCTTTCCACCAGGCTGCCCACTTTGAAAAAACATGCCCACAATGGATTGGCAGCATGACTGCAGTAGTAAATCATCATTTGGATGATTAGACCCTAGGGGATGATGGGGAGGATGATGTTTCTGACCATGAAGAAGATTTGCCCCCTGACGAAGAACCGAGGTCCTCTGTTCTTGCGTTTGACATAATCCGTGGGGACAAAAATATTACCATCACTGATATCAATATGGCAGATGATCCTAAGGTCAAACCCGTACGAAATTACAGCCTTAGAAGCAAAAGACCGGTCCCCGATCAATCCTTTGAAGAGAAGAAAAGGGATTTCTTAAGGAAAATTCTTCCCCCTGGGAATGAACAAAAAGCTTCTCCTGAGAAGCCCACGAACAACAAGACCTGAGTAAATCAAAAGAGCAAGCTCCCGGTGGGGTCCCCCAAAGCCACTACCAAGCTTAGTCCTCAATTTGATTCCGATTATAACATTGTTGAGGACATGAAAAAAACCAGAGCCAACATCCCCCTCTTCTATTTTTCCCGCATCACCAATCAATGAGATCTTATTCTCAAAGCCTTCACCAATACCTCAACTACTAAGCATGTGAGCAATACATTGGCGCAAGCTAGTCCGAGTGTTCAGTCTATTGTAAACACCATCAATGCAAATTCTAGGGGATCCACTCCTCCTTTCCTCTTATCATTTGAGATTTTTAACTTCAACGTCCATAACTGTCTAGTTGACTCTGGCGCATCCACAAACGTCATGCCCCTGTCTGTTTGTAAGAAGCTGAACATCCGCCCGGAGAAAACTGACGCGAGAATCATCCAACTTGACAGATCGCAGGTGCCAGCTGTAGGAGAACTAAATAATGTCATCATCTACCTTTCGTCTGACTCTAGAGTCCACCAATGTATATACATTGTGGTTGTTGACATCCTAGAAGCCTACGACCTATTACTTAGCAGAGACTGCTCCAGCAAGCTGCAAGGGTATTTTGCCACCAACTGGTCGCACCTGTGGCTTCCTTACAAGGGCAGGAACAACCAAATCAGGGTCAAAAGTGAACCTTATATGAAATATACTATGACTGATTTGGATGCTACTAATGAACCTATCCGTTTTTCCCAGGAAGAGCTTCGCATGTGCTTCTTGGAGGCCATTTTCAGATATTACCATCCTCCTCAATCTCCAATAGGCCCCGAGATCTAGTCAAAACTAACACTCGTCACAGAAGACCAAGCCATCCCCGTCTTGCACCAAGCCGAAACCCCTCCCCAACCTACAGCCCTGGAGGGGCCAGAAAATGACATGTGGACCCTGTATTATGATAGTTCCAAGACCCATGACAGAGTTGGCATGGGCTGCATCCTGCTGGACCCTCAAAAGAACAAGTTCTTGATTTCGTGTTGGCTAGAGTTCCAGTGCACCAACAGTACTGCTAAATATGAAGCTTTAGTCCTCGGACTCAAGAAGGCACTAGATTTAAAGGTAAGATGTTTACAGGTCATTGGAGACTCTGAGATTATCACTCGACAGGTACGCAATACCATTCATTGTTTGTCTCCGCACTTAAAATCTTATCAACAAGAGGTATCGCGTCTTATTTCTACTTTTGATGCGTTTGGAATCAAATCTGTTCTTAGAATGCATAATGCAGCAGCTGATACTCTGGCCAATGTTGCTGCTAGATTTACCCCTTTGAGGGATGGCTTTTCTATTGAATTTATGTATAGACCCTTCGTGCCAGATAATATTACTAATTTACTTGTTTTTGATGATGACCAACATATATTGGAATTCATGCTCAACACTGAAGTATTCAAAGACGTGGTAATAGATGAGGCGGATCATGTTCAAGCTTTGCAGGAAGAGCATGATAAATGCAAGGAGAACCCCATGCCCAAGGGGATAGTGTCACTAGAAAAGCTCTTTGACCTACAAAGCCATTTCTGCGGGCCCCGAAATACCAAAGTACAAAGTTCCACCTTCGCACATCGGCAGGTGAACTTAGGATCAGATGACAACCCGAAGTTCATCAACCTTGGGAAAGACTATTCCAACCAGGAGACGCAGGCTTTCACCCAACTATTCCAAAAGTATCGATATGTATTTGCTTGGACATACGATGATTTACGTACGTACGATACCCGAATTATTCAACACGTGATAGCCATGAAGGAAGGAGTGAAGCCTTTCCAATAGAAGCTCAGAAAATTGCATCCTACATTGGAACCGATGATCCAGAAATAATTTAAGAAGATTTTGGATGCACGCATCATCTTCAAAGTTCGCCACTCCATTTAGGTGTCAAATTTGGTCCCGGTACGGAAGAAGTCTGGCAAAATCCGCTTGTGCATAGATTTCCAAAATTTAAATCGGGCCTCAGACAAAGACAATTACCCGGTGCCACCCATGGAACAAATATTGCAAGCTGTGTCCGGATCCGAGATGTTCTCCTTATTAGATGGGTTCTCTGGTTACAACCAGGTGCTGGTAGCTGAGCCAGACAGATTGAAAACTACTTTTCGGACCAAATGGGGAATGGTCGGTTTTAGATGCTTGCCTTTTGGATTAATAAACGTGGGGGAAACTTCCCAACAGGCCATGGATATAGCTTTATGTGTTTTGATAGGGCAGAGCGTGGTATTATATTTGGATGACGTCACCGTGTTTTTGAAACATCGGGGCGATCATTTACACCACCTCAAGCAAATTTTTGAAAGGTGTAGGAAGTACAGGATCTCATTCAACCCGAAGAAGAGTGTTTTCACCATGGCAGAAGGGAATTTGTTGGGCCACATTATAACTAAGCAGGCCAATGTTGTAGATCCTTAGCGGGCAAAAGCCATTGCCCAGATTCCACCCCCTATCAGTAAAAAGGCTATGCAATCTTTCCATGGGAAAATCAATTTTGTACGTAAATTCATATCTGATTTCGCCCAAATAGTTAGGCCTTTGTAGGGGATGATCAAGAAGAATGCGATTTTCAAATGGAATCTACCAGAGAAGGAAGCTTTCAACAAAATCAAGCAGGCTATAGCTGAAGCACCATCCCTCCAAAGTCCAGATTTTAGCAGAAGCTTTATCTTGTACACTTTCACTTCAAATTCATCACTTGCAGCTGTCCTCACGCAGAAAGACAGCAACAATGATGAATGGCCTATATCCTTCATGAGTACTGGTTTACAGGGAGCTGAATTGAACTACCCTGAAATTGAGAAGAAGGCTTATGCAGCTACAAAGCAGTCAAGCATTGCAGGCCATACATCATGAAAAACCATGTTACAGTTTTCGTCCCCCACCTAGTTGTCCGCTCACTGTTTGTGCAGTAGGAGCTAGGTGAGAGACGAGGAAACTGGGTGGCATGCCTACAAGAGTATGACTTAGAGTTTAAACCAGCACACACTGTTAAAGGACAAGGAATCTGCCAAATGGCTGCAGAGAATACAAGCTCACATGGGGTTGAAGAAGAGTGTTGGGAACAGGAAATCGATATGTATCAGAGTGACCACGCACCTTAGCAAAAAATCCCTTCTTGGTACTTGGACATTTTCAAATATTTAGCCCATGGCGTCTTGGACCCTACTTTGACTTCCCAGTAGAAATGCGCAATAAGGCTCAAGGCTGCATCTTACCAACTGATCCAGGGTAAGCTTTTCAAGAAACATCACGATGGAGTTTTGTTACGCTGTTTAGAACATGATGAAGCACAGAACATCATGACCGAGCTGCATGACAGACCAGCTGAAGGACATTTTGCAGGTGACACCACCGCCCACAAGATAATGCGCACAGGATACTATTGGCCAACCCTTTTCAGAGATGCACATGCGTATGTCCAAAAGTGCACTCAATGCTAGAAGTTCGCAAATCGGGAAGTGCGGCTAGCCGCTCCCCTGCAGTTAGTGGTAGTAGAAGAACCCTTTCAACAGTGGGGTTTGGACATGATTGGTGAAATCCTACCTCACTCCTCCAAGCAACACCGGTATATTCTCACTGCCAATAATTATTTCACCAGGTGGGTTGAAGCAGTACCTTTATGTCAAATCAATGATTATGAGGTAATATAATTTGTCACTCATTCTATCATCACTAGGTTTGGCATTCCAACGTCCTTGGTTTTCTATAATGCAACTTACTTTTCATCTTTTAAATTGTATGATTTTGCTCTAGAAAATGGTATTCTGCTTAAACATTCTGCAAACTATTATCCCCAAGGAAACGGGTTAGCGGAGTCAACTAATAAAAATAATATATGTATCATTAGGAAGACTCTGTTGTCCCACCAACGAAACTGGCATAATGCCCTTCACAACGCTCTTTGGGCCAACTATGTCACACCTAAATCCTCACTCGGCACCTCCCCATATTTTCTTGTGTATGGAAAAGAAGCAGTTCTTCCTCCCCACTTATCTCTCCCTGCCCTTCATTTATCCCAAGAAAGCCATGGTACCCCATGCCCCACCGTATAGACCCGGATCGACACACTACTGAAGTTGGAGGAAGAAAGGAAAAAAACCCGGGAAAAGTTCACCATCCACCAAAGTCGAATCAAGAGATGGTTTGATAAAAAATCCGCAGGGAGTAAAAATTTTGAAGTGGGACACCTAGTCCTTAAGTGAGATAAAGCTCACGAAGAGAAGGGAAAACATTCCAAATTCCAAGCACTATGGACAGGTCCATTCTAGGTCAAGGAGAAATTGGGTTCCCACACGTTTAGACTATAAACTCTTGAGGGAAGAGTCAAGGTCCTCCTGGTAAACGGGCATGACCTCAAAAATTATTTCACTTAGTAGCCCTCAGAGGGCTGCTCTACCCCTCTACCATAATGTCTGCATTCGTTTCCTTAAAAAAAAAAAGATATTTAATTAATTAATTAATTAATTAAAAGACGGAAGGCCTTGTTGGAGCCACGCAATTGGCACACTGCCCCAGGTTCTATGCTGATGGGAAACCTTTCCTGAAAAACATGAAGGTTGTGAAAGCTTTCTTGTAATTGGCACCCAAAGGTAGTACATGACCTAGCTCAAGCCATTAAGTGTGGGGAGCTCACCTAGCAAGTTTGAAAGGGTGTCTGCAAGAAGAAAGTTTGATACAGTGGCGACTAGATCGAAAGGGAACAGAGTTAACTTCAGGTGACGTCAGGACATTCGGGAAAAACCAAAGTCCTCATATCAGACCATGATCAACCTCTCTACAAGTAAAATATGTCGGGATCCCTCATCCGCCCAGGAAAAAAATTTCCCCTCTCAAATAAGTGCCATGAGCACATCTAAATAAGTGCCAAAATAAGTGAAATAGCACACCAATAAAGGGTAAAGGACTGAGAAAGGCTTCCTACTTAGAGAGGTGATGTGACGACTCTGCCAGGGTACTGACCAGGCTCGCTGGCAGTGGAGCAACGTTCATGACTCCTAGGCAGTGACTCCGCTGGGACCGAGAGGTTCACAGGCAGTGGAGCAACACGATGAGGACAAAATAATCGTACAGAACCCTGTGGCTGCCTGGAGATCTCCAACCCTTTCAGTCTGGAAACCTGAAGCAATGAAATTCGGTTAACCAACACCCAAACAAGCTAGCAGGCCAAGTAACCTCGCAAGGTTCCTAGGGCAAGGTAGTGGAGACCCTAAGGTGAAAAGGACAGCTAGTGAAAGCCCCTCCCTCCCCCACCAAGGCAAACCATCGACAGAGACTCTGAGTTTGACTAGTGAATCGCCATTTTTTGTAACCTCTACAACACCCTAAAAAAAATTCACACTTTAAAAAAAAATTTTGGAGCCCCTTGAGCATAAAGAAAAGTTAAGTTGCGAGAGGGTTAAGTCGATGAGTCGCAGATTTCTGAATTTGTAGAAAATCGCGACCCCGCCACCTTGCGACCCTGTCACCCCAAGGTCGCAATGTCGCGAGGTCGCATCCCTCTTAGATCACCATGCAATGCGACCCTGCGACCTCATTAAATGCCTGCATGTGTGACATTTTTATAAGTAGGAGGTCACTAGGTCGCATTATGCACATTCAGCAGATAGAAAAAATGCCTCTAACAGGTCGACTAGAGTGCGATTTTCCCAGGTAAGTTTATGTTTCCCTCCTCCTGTTTCCTTTTATGATTTTTCTTGCTAAATATTCCTGTCCTCGGCATTTAAATGGCCCCCTGTCTTGGCCATTATTTTCATTTGACACTTAGGGCTTCCCCTTTTTGGTTCTAACATTCACCCTACTTGCATAACCTTACCACAGCTCCCATCCAGACTCTCATGGCCTGTATCCTGCTCAAAAAGCTTTCCTCTTCCTCTGTCTGGGCTCATTTAAACTTGTGATGTTCAAGTTAAAGGGAAAGAAACTCCGCGCGGCGCGCGCTGAAATCTGGGCAAGCCCTAGCGTGACCTGCGACTTGTGTGACCCTGTGACCCAGTCGCTGGGTCGCCAAGTCGCCAATCACTCTTTTTTCCATCTTTTTGCGACTTCGTGACTTGACGACCTTGCGACCCAGTCGCAGGTCATATAGTCGCTCTCCCGTCGATTTTCTAACATTTGTGACCTAGCGACCCATGACCTGGTCACAAGGTTGCAAGGTTGCACTTCCACCAGTTTCCCACAACTAGTGACCCAGCGACCCGCGACCTAGTCGCAAGGTCGCAAAGTCACCCTTCTTTCATATTCCCATGACTTGCGACCCAGTGACCTCCCGACCTGGTTGCAAAGTTTTAAAGTCGTAAATTCTCTAAGAATATCAACATCGCGACCTTTGCGACCCTGCGACCCAGTCGCAGGTCGCTGATTCAGCTCTGCCTGTGTCCCCTATTGAAATAATTAATAGTTGTATCTAGTTTTTTATCATCATGGCATATTTCTTATCTTGGGATTCTTTCACAAACATGACAGGTGATTTCGAAGCAGACTTAGAGTGTATCTCCGTCCCCTCAGATTCAAGCGACATGGGACCTCCAGTATCTCAGAAAAAGAACAAGAGCTTGGAAGCAGAGGATATAGCGATGGACATACCAATGTCCCCACCCCTGATCTACAGAGATACCCTATGCGCATTTTCCAAAGGGGACTGCATGTGTTGGTACCAAGTGTACCAGGAGTTTGCTCGACATGAATTCCTAGAGGACCTTCCTGATTGGGAAGTATACATACAGGTCAAAAGGTCAAAGCTCCATCTTGCAGGTGCCCATTCGGCTATATTCACATGAGCAGAGGTGATAGAATGGATTATACATAATAGTGACACCAAAAAGTGGATAATTAGGGACAGCGAAGGCAAAGCTTTTGTGACTTTCAAAGGCTCAGACGCTCAAGTTTACTATTCATTTTCTGATCGAGAGGAGGACTTTATAGAAGATTGGGCCATTGCCCATGCAGTCCCCATAGTAGATACTCTAAAAGGATGGTGGGAGGAGCCTAATAAATTGAAGGTCAAAAAGGATCAAGAATATCCAGTGGCAGGCCTTATGAAGGTGTATAAATTAGTGGCCGCTATGCTTTGCAGATTGTACGGGCACCCCAATGCTACCACCTTCAATGGTACGTGGGCAACCCTCATGGAGTATGTCATGGTGCAAGGCACGCATTTCAACTGGGCCAGCATACTGGTGACCTCTCTTCATACAAACTTATCCTCAGCGTTAGTACCAGATGATGGATTTCCCTCTCAATTCTACATGGCCTCTTACTTGTTGGATGTTTGCTCGAGGTGCCACTTTGAGGGGTAGGTACACAACTGGGATCCAAAACAGACTCGTCCAATCCACTTACAGACCAAAGTATTTTGGGATTCCAGATATAAGTAGGATATAGAGCTGATCTCTCAAGTTTTCATCCTAGCTCTCTACAGAAAATTGTTTAGACAAGACACTCCTTGCATGTCTTGGCGAGCCAAGGAGACACTAGGCAAGGTGGTGCATTGGTTCCCGCTTGAAGAGTACACATTCATTCGAGTTTTTGGATCATTCAAAGCCCCCCATGCTATGCCCCGATATGTGATGGATAAGATGCTCATTCAAGAGGTTTTCTTTTAGATGTCTCCCGGTTTCTCCAAGGTCCTGACCAAGGGTAAGAAGAAGTCGTGGCCTATGCTACCCCTCACTATCGATACCTGGACTATCAAAGATTTCAGGGAGGTAGAGGCAGAGGCAGAAGAGATGAAAATTTACCACCTTGGGTCATTAGACTACTGGACATATGACCCAGAAAGGATAGTCCCTGATCACTGCAAGCAGGCTAAGTTCAGATGGAACTACCAGCACACGGAATGCCTAAGCGAGGACGAAAGAAGAAATTGGTATAACGCAGATAGGCAGCTTGCTCCCATGGCATGGTTTGATCAAGAAGACCTAGATGACCAGACATTGGAGGACAGGAGCCGTAAACTAGGAGGCGCTTCTTCTTCTCTGGCTAAAAGGCCTCGAACTAGTACAGGGCAAAACACTTCTACTCAGCAGAAAGAACAAGAAGCCTAGCAAGAAATGGAGAAGAAGATGAAAGAAGATGAAGATAAGTGCAAGAGGAGTCTAAGATCAGAGAAAAAGAAGAAGCAGGCCAAAGAGGCCAAGAGAAAAAAGGAATAACAGGAGGCGGAGGCTGCGGTGGAACAGGAACTCAAGAAAGAATTAGATAAAGTGGAAGTCGAACGCCAGAAGAAAGAAAAACAAGCAACAGTAGCTGAATGTAAAAGGAAAGCCAAACTTGAAGCATCGGTTTATGCAGAGCACAGACAGAAGAGAGAACATGAAAAAGCAGAAGCCGAACGCCTTCAAAAAGAAGAGGGAGAAAAGAAAAGGAAAGAAGAGGAGGACACAATGCTGGAGAACATCGAGGCATCTCCCTAGGGCACAGAATCACAAAAAGAGCTACCCCCCCTCGAGGTGCCTGTAGTCAATACACGCACTACACTCTCCGATGTGAGTTCCTATGAAGGGCAAGAGGAGGGGGTGTTCGATCTTACCAAGCTCACATATGATCAGTTCTCCTTCAAGATCCGACAGGAGAAAAGAAGATGCCTGGCATGAAATCCTTTTGCCTCATCCATAGTCGCAACGGAGAAAGACAGAGTCCAGGACACTAGGATTAATCCTATGATGATAGCATCGACCTGTACAGCTTTCGCTGCGGCCACAGAGGAAAATGTAAACAGAATGAGTAGAGAGATCTTCTCTCTACAAAATAGGTTACAAGATGTAGAGCAGAGGGAGGCAAGGGAAGAACAGGAAAAGATAACATTGAGAGAGGAGATTCAGAAACTCCAAAACAAAACTTCCCCTGTCAATGAAGTACCACTCACCATCCAAAGGGAGGTAGATATATTAGAGGCCACCATGAGACAAGTCTATGGTGAAATGTTTACTATAAAACAAACAGTTGGCCCCTTGGTAAGAGCCCAAATAGAAACCAAGCAGAGGAATGAGTAGCTGAAGGAAGCCTCAGCCGCCTTGAACAAAATGATAGATTGGAGAGTCTGGTACCCCCAGGCTCCCGAAAACTTGCCAAAGAAAGACTGGATCCACACACAAGATGCCAAGGTCCAGATCCGGATTAGAATGCAGTCAAAAGATAAGCTATCCAAGGACCTAGATAAGGTGATGAATGCGTATGAGCATCTGATCATCGGCATCGATTCAATGCACATACTACATCACATTCCATCGCTGGGTGCATTGGATGAGGAGAAGACATGGGGACAGGTGGACCAGGAGATCCAGGCATTTTTGCAGCCCATTAAGCAAGCCACTGAAGTTTCCGATCTTGCGACATCACGGGAGAACCTGGGCAAGTTTATTGTCACACCAGTCTGGATCTACACCAAGCTCGCCTCCCTGTCCAACCTGGTCACGCAGAAAAAAGAGGCTCTAATCCCAAATTCCTTGAAGTGTCTGCATCGCTTGAAAGAAGAATTGCCTTTTATTTCCCCCATAGCAACAGATTATCAAGCTTGGCAGAGCTTCCTCAAAGAGAAACAAGTTGATGCCTCTGACCTCACGATCACGCGCACATCCTCATGATCAGGTGGCAGTCCATCGCTGGTCGCATTTGGCAACAGGTCGCAGGTCGCAGTTCTCAGCTGGGTCGTAGGTCACACCTCGCAGCCATTCGGAGGTTGCAGCTCTCATTCAGGTTGTAGGGCAGCTCAACAGTTGGGCAGTCGAAAAGTCAGGAAGCCCAAAGGGAAAAATTTTGGTCTATAAAACTCCCTCTGGGAAGATTGTATGGATCCTTTTTTTTGGGGACTCAAGAGTTATAGAGCATTGTATTGAAGGATAACACTCTTTTGCACATGAATACAGATACTTGTTAAAAATCCTTTGGATCTGATGTGTTTTGCTATGCGAACACTATGAGTATTTCTTATACAGTTTCAAACATCTTTTGATTAATGAAGTTGCACTTTTAGTGGCATCATTTATGCATTATAGTTCTTTGTACTTGTGTTAATGATGAAGTTCATTTTTCTTTCTTGATGGATGTTAATGACTTTTTTTATTAGCATTTGTTTTATCTTTCAACAAGTGAAGCGGCGTTTTTGCCATGAAGAATTGTTTCTTTTGTGGTCAGAACAGCCCACAAGCATGACCCTAATGATGTGTTGTTAACAAAATTTCCTTGGGTGTTTATGATTTATTATTCGTCTCGCTACGCATAGTGTTATATACATGTTTAACTCATCAATCATGTATCTGGTATCATTTGAATAAGTGTTTGTCCACAGGTTCATTGAGTTCTTTTGAGACCAAATGAAAGGAGGCTTAAGCGGTAGCCGGACCCACACCCCGGACGGGATCCCTATTCCAAATGGTTTAAATTCTAGTTGGGACTTTTAACTGGGAAGATCCCCTAATGTTAGCTGGACAGATTTTCCCATCAACAAAATGTTAACATCACCAGAGAGAACCCACATTACTATGTGAACCATGTGAGCATGTCAATTGGCTCTCCAAGTGGAGCCATGATACAAAGATACTTAGATACTCTCAAGTTGAATATTTCCATAAAAAATTCTCAAAATAGAAAGAGCCTCATACATGGTCCAACCAAACACATTTATTAGGAACAATCAGATGAACTCCAGGAGAAATTGTGTTTCACGCGTGAAGGACACAAATATTATACAAATTCTTGTTCCAAGGGTGGTATTATCACATTGATGAGGGGATCATAAGTTGAAGGAATTTTCAATAGTCAATCAAATCAAGTCAACCATAGAGTTTGGAGCACCTTTCTGGGTTCTCTCTCCTAAACAAAAAAAAAAAAAAGAAAAAAAATTCCAATGGGAAGATTACCTACCATATAGACCACCTTTGGCAAAGATATGAACATTTTACAGATTATTCAGGGGAATATGCATGCTACCAAATTTCTATTAGTTATATGGTTGTTAAATGGAAAGAAAACAAAAAGCATTTTTTGTTTGACTGACAGTGATTACAAGGATGATGCTTATGTGCCATTTGCAGGAATAAATTTTCTATGAAAGTGGAAGTGTGCTTCTGACTGTGGAAGGTCCTGTGGCTTCTATTGAAGGTTTATGCTCACAAAAAATTAAAATTCTTCTCTGGGGTCATATATTCCAAATAATTAAGAAGTGGAGGGGTTTAACTCCATAAGAGGAACAAAGGAATTATTAATATTGAATTTTTCAATACTAATCATGGGATACTTTCATGCAAGATTGGTGTTTTTCTCGATATTTTCAATTATTCTGAAGGTATCGGTCATACGAGAAGGTTGTTGAGTTGTGGATTATTTTCGAGGCAAAAAGGAGTTTAGAACACAAACACGATCAATATCTACAATGTCAAACACACTGAGCACTCCTTTTAGCACCAAGTGAAAACCCTAGTTTGTTCCCCTGAGTAGTATCTATGGAATTAGTTCTACATTCTAGCATGCATGGAATCCCTAATTTGAAGACTCGAAAATAAAAATACCCAATAACTTCTCTCATAGTTGATTTAAATTCAATTCAGGTGACGATGAGAGTAGAGATAAACTAAAATCCCTTATAATCCATCATATATGAGATTAACAAAACACAGTTCCAAATTAATCCTTATAGAATCTCTATGTATAAATTTAAGGAAGTATACCTTTGCATTTTTGCATGAGTAAGTTTGAATTATTCATATTGTCTACCTAGTTAATATGCAACCTAATCAATGACACAAAAGCATAAATCCAGGCATAATGATGTCTACAAAAAATTGGAGCACAAAAATTAATCAATTATCCACTGGTTCATATCAAAGCCCAGATGATGACACTTTGGAGGTTTGTAGAGTATGCCACTGTACAAAACCTGACAAAAGAAATGAGAAGTTGATGTTGAGGTTTTGGGAACCTCCACCCCTTCAAGGAACTAGTCGTAGATCAAACAACAAGACTTACATGGAAGAGAATCATCAGAATATGGAAAATCAAACTCACCCTTTACATCTAAAAGACTCCCATAATGAAAAGATGAAATATTCCAAAATAGAAGATCAAGAGACACAAACTCAGTTTGTAAAAACCCTTGTTCTTATAGAGGCCTTCCTAGAATGTAATGTTGGTCCTAACCAGGATAAAAAAGGTATTGGAGATCATAGGCTACCATTTGACCCAATTATCATGCAAAATTCTCTTAATGCTTTTGCTTAATGCTTTTGTGAACCGTTCATAGTGGAAGAGGCGATGACGACGACGAAATATTCACCACTCCCATACTAACTAAGGGTCGGAGAGATGAGACAAACTAACTGAGGGTCGGAGAGACAACACAAACTAACAATGCTCGGACCACAAGCTTCCAACCACCATAATACCACAACAATATAACAATCATGAACCCCGATTAATGCCATAAACCAACTTACTCCTCCAGCACACAACCTCGAAGAGAATGAATTAAAGACTTTGCACGTAGCACATTTAAACTCACCGTACACCATACGTATTAGAAGGACAAAGTATTTGTCCTCCTTCCCATTTGTCAAATGTACACATTAATTACACACATCTAGAAAGCCTCGATATTTGTCATCCCATTACAAAAATATAAAATATAATTTAAATAATATAAAACAATTTAGAAAAATATAATATTTTAATAATTAATATTTAAATTAAAAATCTATAATTAAATTTTATTAAAATAATATATAATATATAAAAACAAAAAATATAAATGATTAATTTTTTTTTTTTTTTGGATAAGATGATAATTTAGAGCCGAACCAAGTACTCCAATAACAATTATCCATGCAAACACACATAACATGATTTTTTTATAAATACAAAATATATCATCATGGTTGGGAAACCCAAATAAAGTAATAGAACAAAATATATCATCATAGACCTGCCGTAAGTTTACCATCATGTAAATTTACCGAGGAGGATCAGACTCAGTGCTTGACCGAGGCTCAGGATCTCGACATAACTCTGCAGCAAAGCAAGCGATGAATCCATGGCATTCTCTGCTCTGATTAAGTTTGCATAGTCTAAAAAAATGTAAGAATGGCTTACAATCTAGTAAAGATTTTGAAAAAAATTGACAAAGGTTTTATCATAATTTTTTTACAGCGGTTAAATTTTAGTATTTTGGATACTCTAAGAGTTTTTGATAGGGTTGAATTCATTTTCACTATCAAAAATGAATTCAAAACACTCCAACTATCTAATTTTTTGAATTTTATTTTACCTAATTCCAAAAAAAAAATTGCCATCAAAACTCTATACTATTCTATATACTGAGTAGACAACTTCAATTAATTTTAATGTGGGCCCGACTTATATTTTGTGTGGTAGGCCTCGTCAAAATGGGGGACATCCTGTGTGTGTCCTGCAAGCGCTAAACGTTGGGAATGGACGTGTCGGTTTGAAGTTCACATGTCTATTTCGATCATCATCCAAATAATGTTATATTAGTTCGATTATACATTGTCTGCGTAATTATTTTATAAATAGTGAAAAGTATCTTTACATTTAAAGAACGAGAGAAACATTTTGGTATAAATATAATTTGATACAATAAAGTGTATTAGTTTATTAACGTGCTACACAAATCAATTGGAATATAAATTAAATAATGTGTAAAAATGGATAAGCATCGAACATTAAAATACTTATCCCTTCTGCACTCACATTTCCTCTCGATTATGATTATGATTATAATTATAATTTTATATATATATATAAAATAATAATTCATAATTTAATTGATGTTGACTTAGCGATTTAATTTAATTTAATTAATATAAAATAAATGTAGAAGGTTAAGTTTTATATACAAATTATAGTAAAATTATTGTTCATCATCTAATTTAATTCAAGTTGAAGTAGGTGTTGAATTTATATAGAGTACAGTCACATTTTGTCTCGATTTTATATATATATAAAATAATTGATAATTTAATTTAATTAATATAAAATAAATGTAGAAAGTTAGACTATATATTAAAGTTATATCAAAATTATTGTTCATCATCTAATTTAATTTAAGTTGAAGTAGGCGTTGAATTAATATAGAATAGGTGTATGAAGAATTTATTTAGAACGAAATTGTATTAATTAATTTTTTCGATTTAAAATTGTTTTTTTTAACTTCAAAACGGGTTGTGGAATTGGGCTTATATTACATATGATTAGTATATTTTTATATTATATTTATTTTAAATCTCATTGTAAATGTAGGGTCTACAAAGATTTGTGATAGCAATAAATTGCAATCTAATAATAATACTATAACATATCTCACTCAATCTAAATAATTTAATCAATATTTAATTTTGACATGAATCGGAGATAGTATATATGAATTAATCATATGCTATAGAAATAAATTGCAATCTAATAAAAATACTATAACATATCTCACTCAATCCAAATAATTTAATGAATATTTAATTTTGACATGAATCACGGATAGTATATATGAATTAATGGTATGTTCAGTGACTCTTGAATCATACTCATGCATGCAATTTATAAATAAAGTAAGAAAAAAATTTATGAATAGAACATAGTCAATAAATAATGGTAGAAGAAAATGACACCTTGAAAAGCGAGATTAAAAATCTAAAAGAGAAACTATATAATAACTCAGCCCTAAATAACACAGAAAATAACTTAGATATTAAACCCATCAAAGAGGAAATTAATAAATTAATTGTTTTCCACCATGAACGCCACAAACGAGCCTTAAATCTTATAGTTGCGGGTATATAAGAAGAAAACAATGAAAACACATTAGAAATGGTTAAAGAACAATTAAAAACAAAACCTCAAATTGAAACAACCTATCCCACGGAAGAAATAAGGGGCGCAAAAATTCTTGAGCATAAACACAGACTCATCCGTGTCAAGGTTAGTTGTCATGAACATAAACTGGATATACTCAGGAAATCCCGAAGCCTAAAAGGAATAGGAATCTTTATAAATGAAGATCTCATTCCAGAAGACCAAGTTGAACTTAGGAAAGAAGTCCAAAAGGTAAAGAATGCAAGAAAGGTCGGGAAGTTGGTAATCATTAGGAATAGGAAAGGTATTATTAGAGATAGAGTCTCAAGAACGAGTGATAAATAGGGATTTGCATCACTCTAGATCCTCTTCTGGAAATATTGTGGCTTTTCATGGTGTAAAGGTCCTATGTTCAGTTGGATCCCGAGTGATATTGACATTATTCTCAGAATTGAAACATGGGAGCATGATGAATTGAGGGTCCCTCACCTCAGCGGTTTCACTCTTTAGTCTAGTTAGAATAAGAAATCCTCTCGGAGGGATTTTGATGGTATAACCTATTATATAAGGAACACTTTTTCCTCTCACATCTGACTTCATAAAATAGACCTCTTCAATCAATACATTTGGATCAAAATCTTTGATTCTACCACCAATAGGATCTTTCTTGCAATCTGTTATTTCGCTCCTATCAACTCTACATCCTATAAGAAGAACAACCTGGATAAGAATTGTCCTTTCAGTTCTTTAGAAAAATACATCTCCAACTTGAGAAATAATGGTAATATCCTTTTACTGGAGACTTTAATGTTAGAACTACTACTAACCAAGTCATTAGATTAAGCACCAACTCTAACCCCGACCACTTGTGGCTTGATGAAGATAGTAACTTAGCAAATAAATTCAAGAGAAAATCTGAAGACATTATCGAGAACTTATTTGGCAAGGAGCGCCTCAAAATTTGCAGTTCCCTGAACCTAATTATTTTCAATGGTATTAACAAGTGACCCCTCTCTGGTCAAATGACATGTTTCCATGCGTTGGGTAGTAGTTTCGTTGATTATGCAATTTCTGACATCCTCGTCCTCAACCATATTAATAACTTTGAGCTTCTTAATGGATTCGAGCCTAACTCTAACTACATACCTCTCTCTCTCTATCCCTCAATATTTCTATGCATACCACCCACATGCAAGAGACCAATGAAAGAAAAAGACACATTCACTTCAATAGAAGTAATACCGACCTCTTCTTAAGGGATTTAGAGAGGGATTTAGGCCTCATGGATTATAATAATAACAACGTTTATATTTATTACCATTTCACTACTATCCTTTCCAACACCATTAGTAAGTTTTCTAATGATATTTCATTTTAGAATTCTAATATAACTTCCAATCCATGGTATGAAAAAATTGAAAAATTGCCACGAAAGTGATCAGAGACACTCCTAATGAAATCATTAAGCTGCAGACTAGAAATGTATACAAAAATATCATCAATACGAAGAAAATATCATATATTAATAGAAGATATGATTATCTTCTTCACCTTTCTAAAGTCGCGCCTAAATTTTTTTTGTAGAATCTTCTTGTCCGTAAAACCAAAGATAACCATTCTATCCCCTTAGAAAACTGGGACAGCTATCTTAAGAAGTTTTATGACTCTCCGGACACTATGAGCACAACCTTAGTCACTCCAATTAAGGAGGGTGTATTCTCTCTTGACGACATTGAGTTTGGTAGCAATAAGCTTGCTAATGGGAAAGCTAAAGGTATTGAAGGATACGAAGGTGAGATCCTTAAAATGGGAAGATCTATCCTCATTCCTTATCTCCAAAAGCTTCCCAATTTGGCTGTAACGCATGGCTTCCCTCAAATTTGGAGGAAAAGAATTATTGTACCTATATTTAAAAATGGGGACAAGAGTGTTCCATCTAACTACGGGACCATTATGGTTAGGCATATCCTGGCGAATCTTTATGGGCTCATTTTGGAGAAGAAGCTTAGCCTTTGGCTTGAATTCCAGGGAAAAAGAGCTAAAGGACAAGCTAGTTTTAGGAGACATCACTCGACTATTGACCATCTGGTCACTCTTAGAATCATTGTGGAGGAATGTTGCAATAGTAAATCCGATCTCTTCTATTTATTTGTTGAATTTATAAAAAATTTCGACATTTTTCCCCATGAGAAAATTTGGGAGAGACGTAAAGAGATCATGGTCCCTCCTGAGCTGAGGATCGTTGTGATTCGTCTCTACGAGACTATCACTAACAAGCTTAATACTAGTGAGGGATGGTCTAAAGACATTAAATGCAATATTGGAGTTAAGCAAGGGTGTCCCCTATCCGATACCCTTTTTGGCATATACATCGATAAGATAAAGGAGTGTCTGGAATCTTCGGGGTGCAAGTGCACTGAGCTTGTTGGTGTTTTCATTACTCTTCTCCTCTATGCCGATGATATCGTTCTTCTCGCAAAAAGACATGATGACCTTGAAAAACATATCTAGATTCTTCTTGAATACTACTCCAAGATGGGTACGATAGTTAATACCGACAAGACTAAAGTCGTGATCATTAAATCCAAAAATATCTCCCATGGTAGTTTCGTGTATAATAACTAATTCTTATAGAAGGTTTATTCTTATAAGTATTTGGGCATTGAATTCCCTCATCATCTCAAATGGAATTATAGCGTTAAGAAAGATATTATTGGGGGATGGAAAGCTTATTATGAGCTTTGGTACCAGGATTAATACCTCTTGCGGACAAGAGCGATGTCCCTAGTACTCCAAAAAGTATCTATAAACAAAGATACATTGAATTCTCTTTCTATAAATTATTTGTATTTTACATTATTACAACCATTAAATAAAGAGGACATTCTCCTACCTTTCAACCAAGATGTCTAACGTACTCCTTTGTATTTTTCTCCAAAATAGTTTTTCAATGATGAGAAGAACCTATAATCATAGACAAGGCTAACAATCAAAGTACCTGTAGTATATAATAATCATAATTACTAATCTAACTTAGTAATCAACGAATCTAAGTATTGACATCATTTCCATCAATTAAAAAGCAAGAAAATGAGAAAAAGAGATCCATATGTATTATCATATATTAGAAAGAGAAATATTACAACTAAATGGCTTGATGTTGTACCTATTTCACTCGTCTGTCTGAGCAATCATTTTCCTTCAGTTTGATAGGCCTTCCTCTCTAGAATTACCAACATAAATTCATGGGCACAAAGGTGTGATATTCAATGTGTCAACAACAACTCACTAGCATAGAAAATATAAACTCTATGAACTCTCTCCAACTTAGAAATTATACGAATCAGTCTATATTCACATTGGTATCTACCCTTCAACGGGACACTTCAGCTCAATTTATAGAGAGATCGAGGTAGTTTCATATCCATTAAGAGAGGGATGGATTCCTCTCATGAAGGGATTTGAGCTCCTTGGAAAAAGTGATAAGCTCCATGAGTAGAAGGATCAAGATCGAACTGGTGCAACTTTAGAGGCTTCCACATGGGAGAATATTCAACCAACTAGGCTTCTAGAAGTTACTTTTTATTTTTACTTTCTTTTCACAGTGGTGCGCAAGTTTTAGTGGCGAACAGAGCGGCGATCGTCGTGGCTAATGGAAGAAGCATCAACGCATTCATAGGAAAAGGCTATAAAAACCACAAGGTAATATTTTAAGGGTTTTATAGAGTTTTTCTCCAATTTCCAAGACTTTAATCAGGAACTTGAGTGTTTTTGACCTCTAAGGGAACACGATATGGGTGGTGATAGACCCATATGAAAAGTCAAATATCATGGTGAAAAAATGATGTGTAACTCACTTTGATTTCCACATAGATGCTCCTTCATTAATTACAGTGCGAAAAACTCTCCTTGATTTGACTAATACTAGAATTTGAAAGGCCATTTGATGTGGGAGTCTAGGTACAAAATTTTTGAGATCAAAGACAATTAGATTCAATTCTTGAGGATCAATAGCTCCTATAGCTGATAATAATAATTTCCTCTAAGCTAGACAAGATTACAACAACTCGAGGGCTGACATTACTGAAGGGGATATGGCTAAATCTTCAACAATGTTGTAATTCTTAGAGGCTCTCGCATGTGGATTGAAAGCCGATTTTTGAAGTACACCTTTGGCAGGTGGTTTAATCACTAAATCAGAGATAGGATTCTCGATTTGCAGTGGTTCAGAAACTGAAGGAGTTGATACTGGTGGTTGAATAGATGATTCATTTTCGTTACCAGTTACAGGACGTTTTTCACCTCAAGATAGAAAAATGATTGAATCTTCTTAAGACAACAGGTGTAGATGACCCTTTGAAAAATTTGGATACCTTGGCCTGATGTGGACCCTCTTTGGTGTAGTGATCCTCATCACAAATAAGACAAGGATAACGAGGTTTTTTTTTTTTTCTCTAATGGTTTGGTTTTTTTAGCTTTCTCTTTGGGGGAAGTGTTTTGTTTATTTCTACCTTTTTCTTTCTTCTTATTGCGGGATTTAGCTTTAGTTGTAGATGATTCTACGACATGAATTTCAGTATAAGTTTCAAGGGAAGGTTTCCCTTTAGGTGAATGTGGTAGAGTTATAATTCGAGAAGTAGAATTAGATGATTTATTATTACTCTTTGTAGTGTTAAATGTACCAATTACACCATTCGCAGAATGAGAACCAAAAGGAGTTACAGTAACTTGACCTAGGCATGGTAAATCAAGAACCTTTTCATATAGAGTACCAGACTGTGTGTATACTAGGTCTAGGTATTATGCTTAGGATATGACTCATCCTTCCGTTACTAATACTCCCTTAGCTACATCCTCAATAATGTTTGGAAGTAATGATTTAATAAACCACTCTTCCAAAATTTGGTCCGGAATAAAAATTTTCACTAAACGTCGTCTACGTCGACATTCATGTATGTGATCTGAAATGTATGTAGACATACTTTGCTTTAATGAAGTTAAAATTTTCATGCCATTTTCATAACAGAATGGAACCTGAAAATGAGTTAGGAAGGTTGTTTCTAAAGCATTGAAATTATTAAAAGAGCCACATGGTAACTAAATGTACCACTTTGCAGCTAAACCGATCAATGTTCTATGAAAAAGTATCAAACGAATGGAATCATCTATTAAAGAGTTGGATGTGCACCGCAGATGATAATTCATCACATGATTTGAGTAGTCTTCTCTTGATTTTCCTTCAAACTTTAGAATATCACTGTGAAACTTAGTTGGAATTACTGACCAAAACGGAAGATAATAAATTGGATCATTCGTCAGCCAAGACAAGTCTACTAATTTGAAAGTTGCAAAGAATGGTAACTGAAGGTTAGGGTATTTCTCTGAGAACTGATAACCTTACGGAAAAATACAAGTACCCGGAGGAGGATATCCAGGATAACCTTGGAGAGCCTAAGAAGATGGGATTGGAATACCTCCAAGGTATCTACGTTTAACCATACCAAACTTAGGTTGAGCTGGTATTTGATATGTATAACCAGGGTATGGTTGATTTTGGTAAATTGGATTTTGTCCCATTTGTCCATATCGAAATTTCCCTTAAAATGGTTGAATATTAAGAAACTAGCCCGTAAAATGTTGGCTTATTTGAACTATAGTTGCACTGACTTGTCCTACAGAGGTTTGAATACTAGACTGAATTGTAGGTCCAGTTTGATGAGTAGTAATCTAACGGATTTCTTGTGTAATAGTTGATGCATTTGTTTGAAGGGTTCTAACAACAAGGGTTTCATAAACTACAGGGATAGGTGCACTTGGTTTTTGAATAGAAATTTGTGCAACATATTAGATAGGAGTAATTGGAGTGCTCATACCATCTTGCTTAATATTAGGTACAGATACCTGAGGGTAATTTCAAGTGCACTCTGAAAAAGATGTTGGACTTGGGTAAAACCGAATTGTCCAACTGGCTGAGCAGGTTGATTATAAGGTACTTGTAAAGGTTGCAAAGATTTTTCATTCAACAATAGATTCCAAACAATATTAACACTTGGGTAAGGAGCTCCCATAAAAGGTTGTGATGCATAAGGTTGACCATAACCAGTTTGAGGTATTGGAGCATAAGTTTGATAATTACCTGGATAAGTTCTAGTAAAAGGTTGTCCTCCTTGAAAGGATACTTTCTCTTGATAAAGCTGATACCCTTGAAGAGGTAACCGCCCTTGAAGAGGTTTTTTTCCTTGAAGAGTTTATTTCCCTTAAATATCATGCTGCCCTTGGAGAAATTGTTGTCCTTGAGGGGGTTACTTCCCCCTAGGCGCTATATAGCCACCTTAAGAGCTAGCTTAAGGAATATTCCTAGAAAAAATTATAGAAATGTTTCATTGTCAAAGATTCGATGGCGGATTCATAGAGACGATTTGATTGTGTAAAATTTTCAGAATATGGATGTGCTCTTGAGAAAGTGCCAAGGAGCGACTAGTATCCAGCAGGAACTGATGGACCACCATATAAAAATGTTTATGGTGATGAATAAAACATAGGTGAATCGGTATACATGCTTGATTAAGCCATGTAACTACCTCTTTGTATAGAGTAAAAATGGATGTGGTGTGGCGAATAATTGTAACCAGAGCTATGCAGAAAGTCGGTAATTTGATGATACCAAGGATCCGTTCTAAAAGGAACTTAATTGTAAATCT
Organism: Pinus albicaulis; assembly: GCA_034641835.2. NCBI lineage: Eukaryota > Viridiplantae > Streptophyta > Pinopsida > Pinales > Pinaceae > Pinus > Pinus albicaulis. Next base: position 199,270,557 of record CM076583.1, read on the forward strand.
CTTCACTAAACCTTAGATCTAAATTTCTTGACGTGAAGGAATTGTGATCTCTTCTTCCATGTCAGAAATCTCTTCAATAATAATCAGGCCAGGAGGAAGTTTCTCAGTAATAAGAAGTTCCACTCGAGGTGAATGAGGACGACCAAGAGTCTAGGAAATGAAATCTGAAGGTGACTCAGATGAAGTAGATTTAGATTGAGGTTCAGATATTTCAGGCTTAGTGAATTGAGTATCAGGAAATTCACCAGTAACATATTTAACTATGATTATTTGGTACATTTAAGGTTTTTCTTGATCTTTTTCAATTATATAAGGTTGATTAACTTCGAAATCGAGATGTATTACAGTAGATCTTTCTCCTTGTTCAATAGAACATGTTTGTTAATTTTGGAAAACTAGGTCCAAACTCCATGTTATGATGCTTAGATGAAGATACCAATACTTTTATTGGGTTCCTCTTTTGGAGAGGTGCAAGATCAATCTAAAGATCATCTTGATTCGATGAGCAGAGCATTTATTTTGAATTTATTTTTAATCTATTCAAAATAAGTGCAAGTCGGCTTTAAGGTTTTGTACCCAAGTAAATGTGTCACACACCCTCACTGATGGATATAAATAAGGTCAATTTTGGAGGACATATCACTCATCTCATCCTCACACATTCTCTCTCCTCATCTGATTGGTTTGATCACTTGGAGTCTCTTCTCTCTCCACACGTGGGAAATCTAGCAGCAGTAATTTCTGGTTTTTGGTCTAGGGTTTCTGCAGCAACTTCAACAATTTTTGACCAACGTTGACTTTGGTCAACGTAATGTCAAATCAACCCAAAACTCTCCTAAAATATTGATCCCTAATCCGCATTTTCTGGCACTATTTCCTAGGTAAGATGTTGACTTTAACTTTTCAACATTGACCTAGCTGTTGATGTTGTTTGTGTTGACCGTTGACTGACATAGTTGACTTTTATGGGGTTGACTTTTGCATTGACCTTTTGGTTGTCTTGAGGGTTGTTTGACATTGCTAGTTATCTGACCATATCGAGACTTTGTTGGTTGAAGCATCTTGTTGACCGCCGTAATGCACCATCACACTTATATGTTTCTGGTTTGTCTTTTGTCGATCTATTGGTATGTTCTATCAATATTTTAATTTATTTATTATATTATTGTTGTCTAATATTGAAGAGAAATTAAAGTAGCATCAAGCATAGATCATCTACAAAAATTTACATGGTATCAAAGCTGAGGTGAAGACAAAGCCCTAATTTGTAGCAATCACCGAAGAAGAGGATGGGTTCCTCAAACTACAATGGCTTCAAGGTTGATGAAAAATTAATTGGGAAGGATGATTTCCATGCTTCGAAGATGAAATTGGATCTTATGTTGGATGGCCAAGATGTCATGGACTATGTGCAGGGTAAAATCCAAGATCCTCCATCTACTACAACTACTGCCACCAAAACAAAGTATAAAAAAGTGGAGATCAAAGCAAAGATGATGATCAGGGACTCAATTCACAAGAGTTTGGTTGCCTACATCTCTGAGTTGAGCACATACAAAGAGATGTATGATAATTTGGTCCACATGTTCAAGGCCAACAATGCGAATCAAGTATTATTCTTCAAGAATCAATTGAAGAATCTAAAGAAAGGCAGTGATGAGACTATTCAGTCATATTTTCTGAAGCTGACCAAGATCAGGAACAATCTGCTGGCTATTGGGGAGATAACAGTTGATCGAGAGACGGTACTCACTGCATCTTGGAGGGCTCTCATCCAAATGGCATGTGTTCAACACTACCATTCTCAATAATAATGTGATCCCTGACTTTGATGAAGTACTATCGAGATGTGTTCAAGAAGAGACAAGAATGAAGGAGTATTAAAATGAAGGAATTTCTACCTACGTTTCTCATTTTAGAAAGAAGAAATTTGGTGGTCCAAAGAACAAAGGAAGAGCAGGGTCCCAAGGAAAGAAGGGAAAGTGTTACACTTGTCATAGGCTAGGTCACTATGCTAGAGAATTCCCTTTCAAGAAGGATTCTCCTGATGGTGATGACAACAACAACAACCGGAGGAATGGTAATCAAAGGAAGAAAAGGTTCAAGGGGAAGAGGAAGGCTCCCTCCAATGGAAATGGTCAATCTTTCAAAAGGTCGAGAAATTCCAGGTATGAGGAATCAAATGTTGTTGATAAAAGAAATGAATTCATTCTTGTATCTTCTCTCTCTGTTGCATATCCACCAGACACTATGGACATCTGGTTGATCGATAATGGTGCCTCAAGGCACATCAATGGGTTCAAGGAAGCTCTCTCTGATATGGTTGAGAAGGATACTAATCTGGAAATTATCCTCGGAGATAATGCCATATATCCCATGAAAGGGACAGGGACTATGACCCTCCATTTGTCTCAAGGTCAAGTCCTCCGCTTGCAGGATGTACCCTATGCACCCAATTTGAAGAAGGACATTGTGTCTATATCAGCCATGGAAGACAAATGTTTCAATGTGGCATTCATTGATGGAAAGGTGTGCATGTGGAAGAAGATCTTCAAGGAAGATATCACGATTGGGTTTAGAGTTGATACACTCTACCAGGTTGGAGGAAGTCTACTGGGAGCGATGACATGTGATACTATCCGATAGACTGATAATGGCACTGAATATGAGACAAACAAGTTCAAGAACTTTTGTAGAGAAGCTGGCATCAAGAGGGATACCACAACTATCTAAACTCCTAAGCAGAACGACGCTGTTGAATGAAAGAACATGACCATTGTGGAAGCTTCTCATGCCATGCTATGTGACCAACATCTATCGAAGTTTCTATGGGGAGAAGCTGCGAACACTGCTGTGTACAATCAAAACGGATGCCCACATTCCGCACTAGACTCCAAAACTCACGAAGAGGTTTTCTCTGGTAAGAGACCTAATGTGTCACATTTTAGAGTTTTTGGATGTCCTGTTTATTTTCATATGCCGAAAGAGAAGAGGAGAAATTTGGATGCTTCTGGGAAGAAGGAAATGTTTGTGGGCTACAGCGAAATTTTGAAGGCCTATAAAGTTTATGTGCCTGGTAAAAGGGAAGTGGAAATATGGTACGATGTCACTTTTGATGAAGATGCTTCCCTGAAGAAAGTAGTCAATATTCCGAGATCTGAGGAAGATCATGAAGCAAGGCCTGGAAATCAAGAAGAACTAAAGGATGAGATGATGCCCGATGCTGAAAGACCGATGGATCCTTATTGATCCACCTCCTTCACTGGGGAAGAGACCATCATGGCTCAGGGTCACTCTCAAGGATGCCGAGGGACATATGGCCCCAAGGGGGGACATTCTATTAAAGCAACAAGATGGGTAGATACCAAGGGTATCTAAAAGCCATGAGTACTATTGTACAATATAAGCTTGGATCTTTTGAGGAAGTTATAAAGCATCAAGTCTGGAAGTATGTTATGCACGAAGATTGTAAGTCCATAATGAAGAATGATGTCTGGGATGTTGTTCTAAGACTAGAGACAAAGCAGTGGTCACCTCGAAATGGCTCTACAAGATCAAGCATGGATCTGATGGAAGTGCTGAAAAGTTCAAGGCAAGATTTGTTGCCCGTGGCTTCTCTCAAAAGGAAGGCATAGAATATGATGACATATTTTCACTTATGGCCAGATATTCCACCATTAAATCTATCATATCCCTTGCTTCTATGCAAGGATGGAGTCTTCATCAGATGGATTTGAAGACCGCATTTCTGCATGGTGCGATAAAGGAAGAGGTGTATGTGGAGCAACCTTTGGGGTTAGAAGTCTAGGATAGGGACACCTATGTATGCAGGTTAAAGAAAGCCCTCTATGGGCTGAAGCAAGCACCCAGATCTTGGTACGAGATGATAGATAACTACCTGATGAAGATGGGCTTCACTCGTAGTAATGTTGATACGAACCTTTACTTCAAGTTTGATAGACAGAAGCCTCTCATTCTGGTGTTGTATGTGGACGACCTCTTCCTAACAGGTGCCGACCCTCTTATTCATAAGTGCAAGAGGGAGCTCGTGTTAAGTTTGAGATGAAGGACCTAGGACTGATGCACTACTTACTAGGCCTAAAGGTCTAGTAGTTACTTGGCGAGATTTCCCATTCTCAAGGAAAATACATTATGAAGCTCTCGAAATATTTGGTATGGTGGACTGTAAGTCCATGTCGACATTGATGGAGATCAACTTTAAAAGGTTGAGTGGTAGCGTTGCTGGGCCCGTGCTAGAAAATCCTACTCAGTATCGTCAACTCGTAGGGGGTCTGTTGTTCTTAGTGAAAACCCATCCGAATATATGTTGTGCAGTGAACACTTTGAGTCAACACATGGTTGATCATAACATTCACTGGGTTGGTGCCAAGAAACTCTTGAGATATCTCTATGGCACGATAGATCATGGGCTAAGATACACTGTCGGGAGAATGACACTCCTTGGATATAGTGATGTTGATGAGGCTGGAAGTGTGTTGGATCGCAAGAGCACATATCGATGCTGCTTCACACGTAGATCTGCTTCGGGCAGGCCTAATACATTGCAACATATATGGCCTGTTGCAAAATCTCTTCAGTGAGCTGTCCGATCATGTGCTAGATGCCACCATTATCTTTTGTGATAACCAGAGGGGGATTCGCTTGTCATAGAATCTCGGGTTCCATGATCGATCCAAGCGTGTTGATGGCTAGTACCACTTTATCGAGGATATGGTACAGTGAGGCGTCATAAGGCTAGATCATATAGGAACTGATGAGCAAGTCGCGGATATTTTCACAATGCCCTTGGGGAAGGTCATGTCCCTATCCTTCCATGAGAATCTTGGAATCGTGGAACGACCTTATTCTTAGGGTATTTTTGGACGATGAGCTCTTGGAGCTCTGGGGGCTTTGGGGATAGCTTCATGGAGCTATAATCAACCATAGGGCTAGGCTTGCCGAACCTTGTTAGTGTGCTTCTGCCCCACCATTCTGATGATTGAGTTGGTTCACCTCTCATTATCTGTGCCCTGTATGCATCCTACCCATTTGAGTTTTGGACTCATGGAAAGTACCTCTCATTTTGTCAATGAGGTGGGAAAATATAGAGACTAGTAGCAAAGACTAGTGGATGCATCAGAGATTTTTGTAGTCTCTATCTAGGATGGCACAGTCCAACCACTTGATAGAGAGGTTTCGGGCCTCCAATTGACTTCAGGTCAGTGAAACTAACTTCGGTTTAGTATATGACTCTCGTGAGTCCAACTGATGTTTCAGACCTCCAATTGACTTCGAGTGAGGTAAACCAACATCGGGTTCGTATGAGACTCTTTGTGAGTCCTATAGAGGTTTTGGACCTCAGGGCTGAATCTGTGATACGGGAATGATGTCTTTGTGACTGACCCACTTCTGTTCTGAAATAAAGAGCCATCAAAGCATGTTACAGCGGGATGATGCATGATGTTGGATTGCATAGGTGGATGGAGTTCTCCCTAATTGAGAGGGAGTGATAATTCTGGAAAAATAGGTCCAAATTCCATGTTATGATGCTCAGATGAAAATATAAATATTTTTATCGGGTTCCTCTTTCAGAGAGGTGCAATATTGATCTAAATATCATCTTGATCTGATGAGCAGAACATTTATTTTGGATTTATTTTTAATCTATTCAAAATATGTGCAGGTCGGATTTAAGGTTTTGTACCCCAACAAATGTGTCACAAACCCTCACTGATGGATATAAATAAGGTCAACATTGGAGGACATTTCACTCATCTCATCCTCACACATTCTCTCTCCTTATCTGATTGGTTCGATCACTTGGAGTCTCTTCTCTCTCCACACAATGGAAATATGGCAGCCGCAATTTCTGGTTTTCGATCTAGGGTTTCTACAATAGCTGCAACAATGTTTGACCAGTGTTGACTTTGGTCAACGCAAGGTAAAATCGACCCAAATCTCTCCAAAAATCTCGATTTACCTAATCCACATTTTCTAGCACTATTTTCGAGGCAAGACACTGACTTTGACTTTTCAGCATTGACCTAGCTACTGCTGCTATTTGCATTGACCTTTGACTGACAACGTTCACTTTTATGGGGTTGACTTTTGAGTTGACCGTTTGGCTGTCGTGAGGGTTGTGTGATATTTTTTGTTATCTTACCATATAGAGACTTTCTTGGTTGAAGCATCCTGTTGACCGTCGTAATGCACCATCACACTTATATGTTTCTGGTTTGTTTTTTTTTGATCTACTGGTATGTTCTATCATCATTTTACTTTATTGTTTATCTTATTGCTATGTAATATTGAAGAGAAAGTAAAGTTGCATCAAGCATAGAACATCTAAAAAAATTTACACTGTTCCTGATTGTTGAACTCTTTCAGATTTAATTTTTTTCCAATGGACTAGGTGTATATTCAAGGGGTTTCCCTTGCATTCTACATGAATCTCTCGTTAATTCAGCCACAGTTAATATTTTAACACATGAAATAAGAAAAATTAAATAGAATACACCTAAGGTTGCTAAAAAATCAAGCAAATCAACACGCGCCTACAAAATCTAAGAAACAAACCACACACAAACAGTGGGTTTCCACAATAAAAACACTAGTTGGTGATGAAATCCAACATCGTAGAAGTTAATGTGGAAAAATAGCGATTGGAACGGTTACCGTGACAATCTTCTTAATGAAATATTTTGGTCCAAGTACCTCCACTATGTCATCTTTAAGTGAAGAGTACCCTGCAAAAATTCCAAGTGATTCTAGCCAATATATGTTCCAGGTATAGTGGGACCTTCCCTCCACCATCACCTTGGGAAAAATCCTAACGATTATGGCCACTAAGGTCACCAACATAGACAAATGCACCTAGGGGAATAGTCTACGATCCGATATACACGCAAGGGTAGAGTATGAAGCTCAATCCCCTTGAAATCTCCTCGACATGGTGAATCCTAGGTTTGCTAACAAGTGACACCAAGATCCTCGACAATGGTTAATATAAGGTTTACCGTTTGTATTACGTGCACATTTTCTATGATCACCAATGAAGTAGGTATGATTACCTCATGGGTTCCAACATCACCTCGTGCTTGACTCTTTTAAGAAGAGCTTCCCAAAGTAAATGTGCAACAATTTGATTTCCCTATTGCAAGATATTACTTGTTTGTTTTTACTGCTTTGGAATGTTTATTACAACCAATTCCAAAACACTAGCCTAAGTTGAATTGGTAGAATGAGCCCTAGGAAATGCTAAAATGTCTAGATTGATTTTATCAAGCATTGTATTGATTTGGCTGTTATTTAATGCAAAGGGGTATGGAGAAGAAACTTAATGATATTGTGACCTGACTCAAAATTCTCTAAACGCATCAATCTGAAAAATGAAACTGTTTCTTTCGATGAATTCTATTTAGGAGAAAGTTGAGAGATTTCTTGAATTCAAAAGCACAAACTTCCTCAAACTTTAAATAAAATTCCTTTTCGAAGAGAAAACAATTTCATTAAGAACATAATTTCCAAACATGATCAATTTCTCTTTTGCGAATAAAAATCCATTGATTACGAAGTCAGAAATTACAGTTTTGATAAACAAAAAAATATCAAAAGCAGGCAATTTCTAAAAAACCATAAAAAGTATAAAAATTAAAATCAAATCAAAGATCTAATTATAAATCCTAACTAGGATCTCTATGAATGTTTTTTTCTAAATGATTTCCCTTATTTGTAATCAGATTAAGAATTTTTCTAGATATCCCAGCAGAAATTAAATCATGAAAGACTATCTTGTGACAAATCAGGCTTTAGTGATCTAAAAGCTTTTCTGTTTTAAAATCGAATAAAAAACAAGTATTCACAAAAGGTAAGGTTGGGAATAATCCCGATTCATTAAGGAGACAAAAAATAAAACTAGTGATCTGAGGAAAATGAATGTATCTTTCAAAAATACCAAAAGTAAACCAGGGAAAACCCTAACTTGTATAATGAAAAATGGATGATTAAAAACATAAGACTCTAAATTTTTGAAGAGGAGTTCTCACACAAGTTCTGACAACTGGAGTAAATCAGGTTAAACCTCAATAATTTAGTTATCTAGCTCTGAAAGAGAGAATTTAATTTTTTCAAAATTTCCCACGGGGTGCGCAGCCTCTTAGTTAACAATAGTGCACATGCACACTGAACTAAATAGACAAGGCACGCAGGTCATCGTTCTATTTTCCACATAAAACCGCGCAGGTAGAGAAAAGGTTGAAAAAAATATATTTTTGTTAGGTCCCTATATTACTAATATAGTCCCTTATTGTTGTCAGTGTAACCCCCTTATTGTTTTTAATGTACCCTTGTAACCCCCATATTGTTATTATTGTACCCTTAAATTATTGTTAGGTCTGCTAGGATTACATTGTGGCCCCACTAGGATTACATTATGGCCCCATGGACTCCCATATATAGAAAGGAGGTTTTGTAAATTATATCATCCAAGAATTGTTCATTTAAGTAATGTATTGGAGGTTTCCCCCTTGAAGTGGCTTATTTATAAGGTGTTGATATCTCTTTTCTTCTATTTTTGGAGCTGGTTACACAACATTTGGTATCATAGCTTTGGATTCTAGGGTTTCGCTGCTCTAAACAGGTCATCGTGGAATTTTCGCTATAACATTTTTTCTACGAACGGTCAGAATCTGAAATTTTTAGCGTGCGAAGCTGAAATCCTGAGGAAACTCGTCAACAAATTTCAGTTCTTGGTTCGCAATATTTTCAGAGATATGATCTGTGGAAGGTAGTTCTTTTTTTAGGTTCCCGAATTTCATCTCAAAGAGGTGATTGTGGGAAACGACTCATAACTCTCTCTCTAAGCATCAGATTGGAGTGCCATAAAAATTGGTCGCAAGTACACGGATTGTAGTTTCTTGGCTATCAATTTCAGAGCCAAAGGACGAAACATTGATACGCGGAAAGTCGTACAAGTTTTCTCTACTGAAGCAGTCTATAATTAACATTGTTACCGATGAAATAGGTAACCTGACCTCAAAACAGGAACTCTAGCCCAAAAAGACTCAAAAAACATGAAAAAACACCCCAAAAACAAAAAATAGTGTATTCCAGAACGCACTTGATTTTTTTTAAATGTCAAATTTCAACATTTTATAAAATTATGCTAAAAACAAAATTGTTTCTTGAAAAAAGGATTGAAAAAACACCCTCAAAACAAAACCAGTTGATGCTGGAATAACAAAAAAAATAAAATTGTGTCATATTTTTGACATTTTTAAAAATAGAAATAAAATTTTTTAATTTTTAAAATTCAAACATTAAAAAAAACCTAAAATTTAAGAAAAAAATAAATTTAAAAAATAAAAACATTTTAAAGCTTAAAATTTAAAAATATATAGGAATAAAAAAATAAAAATAAAAACAAAATAAAATTTTTAATTCAAACATTAAAAAACCTAAAATTTAAGGAAAAAAAAATAAAAATTTAAAGATTAAAATTTCAAAATATATAGAAATAAAAAAATAAAAATAAAAACAAAAAAAATATTAAATTAAAAAAAAAGTTAAAAAAAGAACGAGTATAAAACACAAAATATAGAAATTATTGAAATATAAAGTAAAAAAATGAAAAATTAATTAAAAGTAAAAAAATGAAAAATAAAATACAATAAAAATATTAAATGTAAAAATATATATTAAAAAAACAAATAGATTTTAAAAAATAAATTAAATTTAAATTATAAAAAATAAAATAAATATATATATATATATATATATATATATGAACTTAAAATAAAAAAGAAAACATTGTTAAAATAAAAAGTTAAAAAGTTAAAAAATCAATTAAAATTTAAAAATTGAAAAAAATAAATTAAAAAATAAAATATATTAAATAAAAAATAAAATAAAAAACAAATTAATTTGAAAATATTAAGTTTAATTAAAATATATATATATATATAATTTTAAATACACAATTTTAATTGAAATAAAAAAAATATAAAAATTTTATGTAATTAAAAAAATAATAATAAAAAATTAAAAAATTAAAAAAAAATATTAAATTCAAATAAATTAAAAAAAAATACAAAATTTACTAAATTTTAAAAAATTAAATGAAAAAACTAAACATAAATTTAATAATTAAAAAAAATTTAAAAAATAAAAATAAAATCAATTAAATAAAAAAAAAATACAAAATTGAATAAAAATTATTAACAAAATTTAGAAAAAAAATTTAAAACAAAAAAATGAATACAATTAAAAAAAAAATTAAAAAAAAATAAAACAAAATAAAATAAATTTCAAATATAAAAATTAAACTAAAAAAAAAAAATTAAATTTTTTAAATTTAAAAAAAATTTTAAAAAATCAAATTTAAAAAAATAAAAAAATATTAAAAATTAAAAAATATTAAAAATTAAAAAAATAAAAAATAAAAAGAATTTTTTGATCGTGGTGGCGCCGCCAATCGGCCTCCCGCCCAGGGGGCGGTGGAGGCAGGCCGCTGGGCGAGAGGCCGATTCCGAGAATTGCCCTCCCACCTTTGGAGGGCGATTCCCAGAATCGGCCTCCCGCCATGGGAGGGCGATTCCCGGAGTCGGCCTTCTGCCACGAGAAGGCGATTCCCGGAATCGGCCTCCCGCCACGGGAGGGCGATTCCCGAAATTGGCCTCAGGGCGATTCCCGGAATCAGCCTCAGGGTGATTCCTAGAATCGGCCTCCCCTCCGTGGGAGGGCGATTCCTGGAATCAGCCTCGGGCCGCGGGAAGGCGATTCTCGGAATCGGCCTCCCGCTGCGGGAGGGCAATTCCCGGAATCGGCCGCCCGCTGCTCGAGGCCGATTCTCAGAATCACTTGCCAGCCCAGCGGCCGGCCTCTGCCGCCACCTAGGCGGGAGGCCGATTGGCGGTGCCACCATGATCAAGAAATTTTTTATTTTTTTTTAATTTGATTTTTATTTTTTATTTTTTTTTAAATTCAAATTTTTTATTTTAAATTTTTTTTTTTCAAATATATATATATATATATATATATATATATATATATATATTTTTTTTTAAATTTGATATTTTTGATTAATTATTTTTTAAAATTTAACATTTATTTATTAAATTTTAATTTAATTTAATTTTTTTTTAATCTTTAAGTTTCTTTAGTTTTTCATTTTTAAAATTTATAAATTGTTTCATTTAAAAAAAAAACAGTAAATTTATGGATATTTGTTTTTTAATTATTTGCACGTGGTTTTTTTCATTTTTTTTGTTTTTTAATGATAGTTTTTGTATTTTGATTCTTTTATTTTAAATTTTTTTTTTCAATTTTAAATTTTGTTTTTTTTTTTAATTTGTTTTTTTTTTCTGTTAATTTTAAAATTTGTATTTTTTTTCTTATTATTATTATTTTTTAATTTAAATTTTTTAAATTTAATTTTTTCTTTTTTGTATTTTATTTTTTTTACCTAAATTTTAATTTTGTAATTTAAATTATTTTTAAATTTTCTATTTTAAATTATTTTTTAATTATATGGTTTTTTTTAATAACTTAGAAAAAAATGTTTTTGATGTTTTTTTTTTGTGTTAATTTTCTTTTTTTTCTTTTAAATGATGTGTGTGTTTTCAAATTTTGTCATTTCTTTTGATATAATTTTCGAATATTTTTGTTTTTTTTATTTATTTTTGTTTAAATTTTTTATTTTTACGAGTTAATTTTTGTTTTTTTTTTTACATTTTTTTTTTTTTTTTTTGTTTTTATATATATATATATATATATATATATATATATATATATATATATATATATATTTTATCTAAGTTTTGTGTTTAATTACCAACATGGAATCACCACTCTAAAAAAAAAAGGTTGATGCTGCATTAATACGTTTCAAAATTAGCATGAAAATCACCGCTCTAAAAAAAAAGTTGATGCTACATCAATACGTTTCAAAATTAGCATGAAAATCACTAACATTTTTAAACAAATATTCATACTTTATAAATAAAAATATTAGAGTGTCAAAAATGTGCTCAAAAAAGAAAAAAGGTGATTTTGCATCACCACTTTTCAAAATCGGGTGCTTTTTATGCTACCAAAAAAAAGTAGGTAACAGTGCGGTTACCTATTTCATCGGTAACAGTGTTAATTAGGTCATTGTGGGAGATTGGACACAAATTTGTCTTGGAGAATCCAAATCAGGTCAGACCTATGGCATTCGAAAGAGAATTTAGAGGGCTATGTTGGTACTAAAATTAAAATATTGAAGTGCTGCAATCATAGATATAATCCAATTTCAATATCGAGCTCCTCAAAAGCAAAAAAAGTGTGTATTTTTTTTTCACAATTGCATAAGTCTTGTTTGAATAATCAATTTGAATTGATTCCAAGGGCATATTGTAGAACATATATCAACATTGGGTTATAAAAGATGCCCTGTAAAAATAATTCAACACCCATTAAGCCTTCAGAAGGCTCTACTATGACTCATGAAGATGAAGAATTGCAACATGATCTATCAAAATTACAAGAGCAAGTGCACCAAATTTCCCTCTCTATAAAGGAAAACAAAAAATGAAATGGAAGTTTTGAAGAAAGGTGTGGAAGCTAAGATGGGTGGCATGGAAAGTGACATGGAAGCTAAGATGGATGACGGGAAAGACAACATGGATGACATGAAGAATGATCTAAAAGCATACATGGAAGGCTTGATGACAAGCTTAAAACCAGAAATGATTCCTAATGGCGGAAATATAGGAGAAGAACCTCTTGATGAGAACAAAATAAATGTTAATCATGATTTCATAAACTCGAATGTTGGCGGGAAGAACCACCATATTCCAAAAATGGATATGAGGAAGTTTGATGGAAAAGATCCTGTAACATGGATACTACAGATGGAGCAATATTTTGATCTCCATAATGTGCAAAACACACAAAAGGTATGCATTGCAACTTTACATTTAGAACAAAATACATTTGTATTGTATCGATGGCTTTGCTCTCGTAAAAAAATTGTCACTTGGTCAATTTTTACGGAGGAAATGATAGCACATTATGAGGATACAAAGAGCAACATCTTCTTTAGCCAATTGATAAATCTCAAACAAAAGGGTTTAGTGGGGCAGCACATTGAGGACTTCCAAAAATTGAATATAAGGGTAACTGATATTCCAGAGGAACACGGGATTGATCTCTTCATAGGCACTTTAAAGGATAACATCCAACATGAAGTTCGCGTTTTGGAACCTGATTCATTGGAGAAGGCATTCGGGTTGGCAAGAAAAATTGAATGTAAAATTATGGCGACAAGGAAGCCTACCACTCACTTCTATAAAGAAGGAAGTGTTGCTATGCCTAGATTTCCACAACCTACAAGGTTGACACCACAAAAATTGGAAGAAAAAAGAGCAAAGGGCTTTGCTACAGTTGTGATAGCAAATACACTAAAGGTCATAAGTGTGCTGAGAAGAAATTATTTTACATAGATTGTGAAGAGGAAGAAGAAAATGAAGAAGAAGAGGATATACACCAGGAACCAGCCCTAGAAGAGGAAGAAATGAATCCGACCATATCGTGTAATGCACTGGCAGGAATTACCACTCCTCAAACTCTCAAGATAGAGGGACATATCAAGAAGAAAAAGGTAATAGTGTAGATTGATTCAGGTAGCACCCATAATTTTATTCATTGTAAGGTAGCCAAGGAATTAAATTGTTTCCTATACCCAACACCAGAATGTCAAGTGATGGTTGCAAATGGAGGAACTATAAATTGCTCTGGAAAATGCCATAATATCAAGCTAACCATGGGGGAATATGTATTGACTAATCCAATGCTTTCCATTCCTATGGGAGGTGCTGATGTTGTACTAGGAGTACAATGGTTACAATCTTTGGGGACGGTAGCTTTTAATTTTCAAGAACTTTTCTTGAAATTTTTTTCAGAAGGAAAGGAAGTCGAATTACGGGGTATTGCGGGGAAGCCAGGAAGGATAATAAGCCCTAATGTCATGACAAAGCTTCTAAAGAAAGAACAACGAGGCGTAATTGCACAATTATGCTCACTAGAAGTTCCAACATCAAAATCATCTATTTCTGCAGATCTCCAACAAGTCTTGGACAATCATTCCAAGGTGTTTGAAACTCCCAAAGGTCTCCCACCTATTCGTGATCATGATCATGCTATTCATTTGATTCCAGGAAGTGTTCCTCCAAACATCAGGCCTTATAGATATCCTTACTTCCAAAAGAGCGAAATTGAACATATGATTGTAGAAATGTTAGAGGCGGGTATAATTCAACCTAGTCAAAGTTCTTTCTCTGCTCCTGTAGTATTGGTACACAAGAAGGATGGATCATGGCGAATGTGTACGGATTATAGGGAGCTCAATAAGCTCACCATTAAAGATAAATTTCCCATTCCTGTGATTGATGAATTATTGGATGAATTACATGGAGCAATTTATTTTACCAAGTTGGATCTTCGTTGAGGATATCATCAAATTAGAATGAAGACTGAAGATATTCCAAAAACAACATTTCGAACTCATGAGGGTCATTATGAATTTTTTGGTCATGCCTTTTGGCCTTACCAATGCACCTTCTACATTTCAAGGGTTGATGAATTCCATTTTCAAACCCTTCCTTAGAAAATTTGTGCTAGTATTTTTTTGATGATATACTAATCTACAGTAGGTCTTGGAAGGATCATGTTCAACATGTTGACAGGATGCTCAAACTATTGTAGGAGAAACAATTATATGAAAAAACATCCAAATGTTTCTTTGGAGTACAAGAGGTGGAATATCTGGGTCATATTGTATCTCACGAGGGTGTTATGGTAGACCCTAACAAAATTAAAGCCATTAAGGAATGGAAAGTCCCCACAACCATAAAGCAGTTGCGAGGATTTCTCAGGTTAACAGGGTATTATCGCAAGTTTGTTAAAAATTATGGGAGAATAGCAGCACCTCTAACAACATTATTGAAGAAAGATGCATTTTCATGGACTCCTGAAGCAACTAAGGCCTTTGAACATCTTAAAGAGGCAATGTGCCTAGCACCGGTCTTAGCTACGCCAGACTTCACAAAAACCTTTATTGTGGGATGTGATGCCTCAGGAAATGGAATTGGTGCTGTTTTAATGCAGGAAGGAAGACCCATTGCTTTTGAAAGTCGTCCAATCAAAGGAAAGTATTTACATAAACCTATTTATGAGAAGGAAATGTTAGCAATACTGCATGCACTAAAGAAATGGCGAACTTACCTAATAGGAAGACACTTCAAGGTAAAAACTGATCATGATAGTCTTAAACACTTTTTGGAACAAAGACTATCTTCAGAAGAGCAGCAAAAATGGGTCACAAAGATGTTGGGTTATGACTTTGAAATAATCTACAAAAAGGAAAGCTTAATGTTGTTGCAGATGCACTCTCAAGAAAGAATGAAGAGGTGGAAGCATTGCTTTGTGCCATTTCTATTATCCAACCGGATTGGATAACCGAAGCAATAGATGAATGGAAGAAGGACAAAGATGTATGGACACTCATTCAAAAGTTGCAGCAAGATCCTAGTACATCTGATACATTTAGTTGGAAAAATGATTCCTTATGGTACAAAGATCGCTTATATATTTGTAAGAATTCCTAACTAAAACAAAAGATTCTTCTGGAATTGCACACTTTTCCTTTAGGAGGACACTCAGGATTTTTAAAAACTTACCACAGGGTGAAGAAAGAATTTTTTTGGGATGGCCTTAAATCTGATATTCAAAAGTTTGTGGCGGAATGTTTGGTTTGCCAGCGGAATAAAGTGGAGACAATTAAGACCTAGGGACTTCTACAACCTTTATCCATTCCAAGTCAACGTTGGGAGGAGATTTCAATGGATTTTATCACAGGTTTACCTAAGTCCGAAGGAAAGAATGTCATCATGGTGGTAGTTGATAGACTTACCAAGTATGCACACTTTTGTGCATTATCTCATCCATTTAAAGCAAGTACGGTTGCTACTACATTTATGGACATAATTCAAAAGCTACATGGAAGCCCAAGGGTTATTGTGAGCGACAGAGATCCCATTTTTACTGGAAATTTTTGGACGGAGTTATTTTCTTGTTTGGGTACTCGGTTAGCTCATAGCTCATCTTATCATCCTCAATCTGATGGTCAAACTGAGATAGTAAATAAATGTTTGGAAGGATATCTTCGTTGTTTTGTATCTGATAAACAAACACAATGGGTCAAGTGGTTACCTCTTGCTGAATGGTGGTATAACACTTCCTTCCATACTCCAGCAAAAATGACCCCATTTATGGCACTTTATGGATATCATCCACCATCCATCACATCATCTTTAAGGGAAAATTCGAAGGTTCAAGCAGTGGAAGATCACATCGAGCATCAGCAAGAAGTTCTCCAACTCTTAAAGGATAACCTGAATTTGGCACAAAACCGAATGAAACAACAGGCATATCAACATCGCAGCGAGAGAAGTTTTGATGTAGGAGATTAGGTATTTTTACGGCTACAACCATACAAACAAATGTCCCTCAAGCAAGCTAAGAAGGATAATAAATTATCGCCAAAGTACTATGGTCCTTACAAGGTGTTGCAAAAGATTGGTACTATGGCATACAAATTGGAGCTTCCTGCTTCTTCACGAGTGCATCCAATTTTCCATGTTTCATGCTTAAAGAAGGTTATAGGTGAAAATCTTACAGTTCAAACAATATTGCCAGAACTTGATGAGGAAGGAAAAATCATATTGGAACCTGAAGCGGTCATGGAAACAAGAACTCGACAGCTACAGAATCGATTAATTTCAGAGTATCTCATCAAGTGGAAGAACTTACCCACTGAAGATTCTAGATGGGAGGATGAGAATTTTATACAGAAGCACCCAGAGCTACTCAAGCGTTGAGGACAACACATTTTTAAAGGAGAAGGGCATGTTAGGTCCCTATATTACTAGAATAGTCCCTTATTGTTGTTAGTGTAACCCCCTTATTGTTATTATTGTACCCTTGTAAACCACATATTGTTATTATTGTACCCTTAAATTATTGGTAGGTCGGCTAGGATTACATTGTGGCCCCACTAGGATTAAATTATGGCCCCATGGACTCCTATACATAGAAAGGAGGTTTTTTAAATTATATCATCCAAGATTTGTTCATTCATGTAATGTATTGGATGTTGCCCCCTCGAAGTGGCTTATTTCTAAGGCGTTGATATCTCTTTTCTTATATTTTTGGAGTTGGTTACACAACAATTTTAGGTTTTATTTCTCAGATATTATAAAAGGTCATGTATCCAACCCCACTAAGAGAAGTCAAAATAAGAAAGCTATAATATCAAACTGAACATAACCAAAGAAAACTAAACTTGTATTCATGAGTATGGTCGCCAATTTGTTACCAGGATTAATCCCTCTTATGGACAAAAGCGATCTCCTTAGTACTGCAACGAGTAAATAGAAACAAAGATCCATTGAATATCTCTTTCTCTATATTATTTGTCTTTTATATTATTACAACCATGAAATAAAGAGGACATGCTCCTACCTTTCAATCGAGATGTTTGATGTAGTATTTTATCTTTTGCTCCAAAGTAGTTCTTCAATGATGAGAAGAGCCTACAATCAGAACCAAGGTAAACAATCAAAGCACCTCCAGTATATAATAATCAGAAAAACTAATCCATCTTAGTGATCAAGGAATCGAAGTATTGATATCATTTCCATGAATTCAGAAACAAGACAATGAGAGAAATAGATCCATATGTATTGTCATGAATTGGAAAGAGAAATCGTATAGCTAGATGCCTTGATTTTTTACAGATTTCTCCCTTATGTCTAAGAAATAATTTTCCTTCAGTTTGATAAGTGTTCCTCTCTAGAATGACCAACATGAAGTCATGGGAAAAAAGGTGTGATCTTCAATGTGTCAACAAAAAATCACTCGCATGTAAACTATGAACTCTATGAACTCTCTCTAGCTTAGAAATTATACAAATTAGTCTTTATTCACGTCGGTATCTATGCTTCAACCTAAAACTTTAGCTCGATTTGTAGAGATATTGAGGTAGTTTCAGGTCCCTTAAAAGAGGGATCGATTCCTTCCATGAATAGATTTGAGTTCATTGGACCAAGGGATAATCTCCATGAGGATAAGGATAATGCTTGAACTGGTACGACTCTAGAAGCTTCTAGTTGGGAGAATATTCGACCAACTAGGCTTCTAGAATTTACCTTTTATTTTTACTTGCTTTTCATGGGGGTACGCAAGTTTTAGTGGCATCAACGCATGCGCAGAAAAAGGATATAAAAACCACGCAGGTGATATTTTAAGGGTTTTACATATTTTTTCTCCAATTTCGAAGAATTGATTCAGGAACATGAGTGTTTTTGACCTCTAAAGGAACGTGATATGGATAGTGATCGACCCATATGAATAGTCAAATTTCATGGTGATAAAATGATGTGTAACAAGCTTGAAAACAATTGTAAGTCGGTCGATCTTTACATTTGGATTAAAAAGAGGTTCCTCTTTGAGACCCTTGTCACCCTTGTTGTCTTATACGGATCTAAAGTTTGGGGTTACAGTATATCCAGAGAGTCTTGGAGGAAGATTGAGATGATTGAAAAGAAATTCATAACCTACAACCTTAAGATCAAGGTAAATACTACATGGATATTCACCCCACTTTAGAATGGAAACTCTTAACTTGTAAATAACTCTCGTTGCAATATTATGGGCCAATACCATGGCTTATCAATACCACTTTCCCAAAATGACATGTGATTATATGGAATTTTATCTAATTAAATAATTTAAAATAAATTAATTAAAAGATCTTAAATAACTTAGAGATAAATCTTAATATTTGATTTGTGAATACTACTATGGATCTTATGGAATATTCCATTCAAGTTAAATCTCACCATCCACATAAAAATTACAAATAATTAAATATATGGAAAACCTATTATGAAATAAACACATATATGTAATTACAAAACACATATATGTAATTATATAAATTTTTGGGTGATGTTAATTATCATCACCAATCGAGGACCTAGGTGAGTGAGATAGCCAACACTTAATGACATTATTTATAATCTCCCTTGAACATTAATGGTGATGGTAGAACGATGCATTCTTTCTACCAACAACACTTTCCACTTACCGTGATGTAGATGGCTTATCTACAAGCCCTGACATCAGCATTCAATTTTTCCTTAAGAGGTGAAATGAAATTCAGTTGATTTTCATTCCTTCAAGCATTTGGAGAGTCGGGAGAATTGATAGGTTGTGTATCAACTATGTTGGAAACTCTCATTTGACTGCAATGGTGTCAGAGAGGGGACAAACTCGACAAGGAGGCAAAGGAAAGGTTGTTCGCCTAAGAGCCCTTAGCATGGCCCTATGTTGGACATATATGATGAGGATCTCCCTCTACATATCTGTTGTATAGTTATAAACACAAATAAACAAAAAAAAATGAGAGACACAAGTGATAGGTAATGGGTTCTGCGTAATCTGCTTGGCAAGCCTCTAAGAGATCGGGAGGACATGCGTGATCTTCTTGGAAAGAATCCAAGGGAGTGGGCGGACATTATGAAGGTGAAAGAGAATTGCATTACGAATATTGACTTCCACATGCTCCAGGTAATATTTTCTTTGAGGGTCATCGTTGGGGTGCTTTGTATTCAATTTCCTCCTCCCCCTCTGCCTCTAGTGGCTTCGAAGACTTCGAACAACCTCGACTCTCCGTGTTCCCCCAACTTGACTCTCCACGGTGAACAATCTCTCAAGCATGGAATGTCGGAGCGAACGACTTGGGTGGAGAAGGTTTTTGATGAATTGTGTCCTTTGCGTGATGATGAGAAAGATTTCTCTGCTTGTAGTCAAGTTGGTGTTGTCGAGAATGCAGGTGAAGATACTCCTCTGCAAGCCATGGACACTTGATAGGGAAGAGTGACTATTGAATGTCAACATCTTGAATGGCTGGGATGATGCAACTTATCGTTAGTCATGAGCATGGAAATGAACACATCCAACATCTGGAAAGAAAGCCTGAATCTCGTTTGATCTTTTTTCTATTTTACACTATTCTAAATGTTATAATTTTTCTATAAGATAAGTACGACGGATAGATGGCCCTCCACTAACTTGGCATAATGTTAGTTATTTCCTTCTAGACATGACCATTTTGAATAGGGTCTGTAGTTGTATCCTCTTGCTTGTACATTATGTAAATTCCCAGTAATATAACATGTTCTCTCTTACCAAAAAAAAATATATAAATCATCACCAATAACCGCATGCACTCTACAACTCAGAATCAGAGATGTCAGGTAACCTTACATTTAAGAGTTATAAAATATTATTTACATAAACAAATTAAAAAATAGTGACAACAAAAAAAAATAATGTGTTCCATAAATAAAATACTTATATCCACTTTAATTTTACTTCAAAAATAAAATTAAGAAATAAAAAATAATTCAGTTTTTAGAATGAGAGAGATATATAATCCACTAACTACTTAATACTGAGTTAACAAATAATAGGTAAAAATAATATTATTGATATTATATGATGTGTAATTCGTTCTTATGTATAATCTACATGTAATATCTTGAACAAAATTATATTAATAAGAAAAAGTTGTGAGGGATGAATAAAATAATTCAATATCCATATTAAATAGTTGTTCCATGGCACAAAAGTCCCTACCACTCAAGTTAGAAATTATGTTTTGGGAACAATTGCATAAATAATTATAGTCTACATTGGTTAATGCTAAATTAATATTTATTTATTTCTTATTCTATCCATTTTTCATGTGAATGCTTGCTAAAATTATGGTGCAATGTAATTGATGATAAATATTGATTCACCTTAGTATGTTATTTTCAAGGTTTTTTTCTTTGGATGGTTTCTTTGCAAGGCTTAATAAAGAAAAATCACTACACAAATACCTAAAAATCATGCATAAATATTACAATAATATCCATAAATTATGTGAGGAAGTTATCCACATGACATTATATTGTGTAAAGGTTCCAATGAGACTTTCAAGATATAGTCCAATCAAATGTTTGAAAAATAGTTTTTTAATAATATTTTGAAATAATTTTTTAATTTTTTAATTTAAACATTACAAGTTGCAGTGGTGAATGCTAAAGTCATAGTGATCAATAGGGAAATTGATTCTAAATCAACTTTATATTAAAAAAGAAATAATTTAAATTAAACATTTTATTGTATTTTTACTTTTTTATTGTGAAATAAATGTGTTAATTATTCTATTCTTCATATGGAATTGATATACAATATTTAAAAAATATTAATAATAAAAAAATTAATGTGATCATAAATCAAATATTTCAATACAAATATTCAGTGAACATTTTAACATCACATATATATATACATAGAGAGAGAGATAATTTCAATGTCCACTATGTATATATTATATATAATTACAGGAAACAAAATAAATTATCGTTAAAGCATTTATTAAAGTTTTACTTAAAACTAGCATAGACACATCTAAATTTTGGATGAGTTAGAGTCTAGAGGAACCAAATCTTCTGAGATGCCAAAATTGCTTCAAAAAATATTTGCATCTTAACAGATTTGATTCCTCTTAGAGCTCTGTAGATTCAAAGTTAAGATAAATTTATCCTAGTATATATAAAATAAGTTGTAGATAGACTATGTGAAAATAAATAAGATTTTAAATATTACCATTATTAATAATATTATATAAAATAAAATTTAAATTGTGAATAGAAATCTTTCGGTAATAATAACATACGAAAAATAATCGTCTATCCATTTCAAACCAACTATTGTGGTTCATCTTCAAGACCACATGCTAGCACACATCAAGGCCTACAATTTAAATGGATGTAAAGAGGATCAAGCTAGGCTAGTTTGACAAAATTAGGAGGAAAATTAATTAAGTACTTACCTAACTAGAAACTTAAATAATATCTGTTTATTAATAAAGTAAAAATAATGGTTAATATTTTTTATTTTTAATATATATGTATAGATTAATAATAATAATAATAAATTAAATAAAATTAAAAAATTAATTAATTAATTAGTTGAAAAAAAAAGAGTAAGTTAATTAATTAATTAATTAAATTTTAAAAATATAAAAAAAAAACAAAGCCCTACAGGAGTTTAAAAAATTAAATAAATTGAATAACTAATTAATTAATTAATTAACTTTAAAAAATATTAAATTAAAACAATGCCTCGGAGGAATTGAAAAAAGAAAACAAAAAACTTAGAGGATAGGGCAAGGATGCAACACCTGCTAATGCTTCAACCATCGTCTTTATTCAGATTCAGAGGCCTTTTTTTCAATTTCTAAGGCCTACCTTAATTTACGATGATGAAAATGATCAATCCTAGCAATGAATTTAGCTTCTTCAATGCATATGTCATGGTTAGTCTTCTCAGCATGTGCTGCCAATGCAGAGGAGCGAGATCTACCATGTTTAAGTTCAACCGCATGTTCGCACATTCTTTGATTACTAGATTGACCAATTTCACCAATGTAAGGGGTTCCAAAGGAGCACGGAATGTTGTAAACACCTTTACCATCTTTAGGGTTTACTGGGTCCTTCACGGATCTTAAAGAGCTTAGAATAGTGCTAAGGGGCTTGAAATTTGAGGAAACATTATGTTTCTTAACGAACCTGGAAATCTTATCTATGGTTCCTTGAAGGAGCAGGAGATTCACTCCAGAAATCCAATCTTTAGAATCTTTTTTGATTCTATGACCTTTTTCAGCTTGATGAAAAACTCTGAGGCATTAGGAATTGTCATAACCGTTCTTAGTGAAGATGCTTAGGAGGTGGAATTTCTCTCATCAAGATGGAATCTATCTGAAATTCTAAACACTCTCGTAGCTAAGGTGCTAAGAACACCTTGCTTTGAGCAGGGAAATGATGCAAACTTGCATCTAGATATTGCTCAATGTGTGTTTTGTTTCGGTAGACTTGATGGGAGAAATAATTGTCATCTTTTATTGTGATAATAATGTTAAGAAAAGGTAACATACTAGCTACTTCATATTCCATAGGAAACTTAATGAAGTCAGGTTGGATGTTAAGATGGAGGAAGAGGTCCAACTTCTCTTTAAATTATGTGAAAATATAATTTAAATAAAATAAAATAAAACATAATAAAATAAAGTAATTTAAATTTTAAAAATATAAAATATTTTAATAATTAATATTTATACAAAAATAAATTATAATTAAAAAATTATGAAAGCAATATTTAATATTATATATATATATATATATATATATATATATATATATGTGTGTGTGTGTGTGTGTGTGTGTGTATATGCACACACACACACACACACACTATAAAGCGTCCCTCTTTGAAAACAAGTCTCCCAACTACCACTTGTACACATTGATTTTGATGTTAGACAATTGAAATGGTGTCTACCTTTGGATTAAATACTATTATTAATCAGTTACAGAAATAATCAAATATGAAAAATCGTTTTAAAATTATCCAATTACAAAGCATGCAGCAACTTTTTCAGCACTTCTCATAAGAAAATACTCTGTAAAAGCAAAACCCCGATGACCCACTCAAAGCATTGCATGCGATTATTTTGGCACTTCATGAAAAGAAACCATCTATAATATCAAACTTCCCTTGACCCACATGAAGCAGTTGAATAAATAATTACGAAATCCCATTTTCAGAAGAAGAGGGTCTCAGATTTCGCGGAAGGGGAGTCGAACAAAAAGACCCAGAGGTTGTTAAACTTAGCCATGGTCATTGAAACCTATATGAATATCTACCTATATATATATAGGCAGCCTTGAAACAAATACAACTATTATATTTGTACTACTTGTGTGTTCCTGTGGGTTTGGAGTCCACAATTTATTTCAATATTTTTATAAAATTTCGATAGGTAAATTCAAAAATTTGTATTTCTGTGTGTCATATTTGACTGGGGCTCTACTAATTTTTTTGTATTACTTGTCGTATAATTTTTTTTATTAATTATCATATATATTTTTGTATCACTGTGTTACACAACATTTTATCATTGTCCCTGTACTACCTATTCCCGAATCCTGGAGGACCTTAACAATGATCCATGTGTCTCTTTTCCCTCATGAAAATATGCCATCACATCCCTTACAATATGCAGAAAAAACTCTATGTTAATAATTCCTGAAGTAGCTCCTTAAAAACATGTTGATTTGGAGTGGCGCGACCCTCATTTGTATCACTCACGCCGATGCCTCATCTTAAGCCTGAAGCAACACTGATCATCATTGGAATGGATATCATACCCGCACCGATTCACTACTACAAGGTTTTAAAAAATGGAAACGAAGCTTTGTGATCTAGAAGCTACGTGGGAGGAGAGTTGGTTGTTTATTCATGGAGATACAACTGAACTTCTCCATTTGGGCTTCTTGTTCCTATAAATAGGAGCCACCCAAGGAGATAAACCATTTCCCCACCTTAAGTGGATCCATGTTCCCTCTCCCTTCACTATAAAATGGACATCCTCTCATACCCTTGCTAGTTAGAATAGAGATAAAAGAACAACATATAGAGAATTGTTTCTATAGGCATTGAAGAATATTTGAGAACTTTGGCCTTTTCCAAGGAAAATTTTAGGGGATGATATTCGTAGGTGAGCTAATTTTCCATGATTTTTCCAAAAAAAAACGCCAATTTCCATTTTTTCTAAAAATGTTTTTCCCAAATTTTGCAATATAAAATTATTTTACCTTAAATATCGCCAACATTATATAAAGGCTATATATAAAATAATTATAAATTTGAATAATTTTACAAATATATAAATATATATTTTATAGTTTTCATATTAGGGATTACTGACATTCGCCAATGTTTTAAACTTCGAGATAATTTTCCATCCTTAAAATTCTCCCTGGGGCCCTTTTCGTACCAAGTTGAAACAAGTACTTTGGAGACGTGCCTGGATCCGAACCCATTCAAGGAAAACTTCAAAATCAAGGCATAGGTTGTAACTCCCCCTCCTATATTAATATGATACAATTTATTCTTACTTTCCACTCTTTTCCATGATGCATGATTAGATTTCTAGTATTCCTTGATCAACTAGATAGAAATTTTTTGTAAAATACATGTTGTTATTCCATGTTTTGTATCATTTGATCTCTTTTGCAGGTAACTAAGCACTGGTTACAATGAGAAGTTAACTAAGAAGAGAAAAATATCAAAGGACTTCAGTGAAGAGCATCATTAGATCAAGGTAGGCCATCTCCATACGATCTGTGTTCATTTACAACCTAGGAAAGTAGGTGTTAGATTGTTCCCTTTAATACTAGACCCATCCCAGGGCTAGAGGGAAAGTCTATGTCCACATAGAGGATTTTCTTGTATAACACACTGATTTACTAAAAAATAATAATAAATTAATGTTTTGTATTTACGGATACTTAGATTATGTTTATATCCACAATCGATGTGGGAAACTAAATAGTATATTATCTAACAAAATAATTTTAAAATGATATTAACATATGTAGTTTGTAACAAAATTAGATATTATGTAAAGAAAATAGCGTGGACAATGATAAAAGTCTATTATCAATGGTTTCATTAAGCATATTTTTGTTAAATGAATTGATGTATAATCATTCCAGCTCAGTGATTTTATATCAATGTACTTCATGTAAAAACAATATTAATGTAGGTGGTTGTAATGAAATTGTGCGGGCAAAGAAACAATATTAATTTAGGTAGTTGTAACAAAATTGTGTGGGCAGAGATGGAATTCTATCATCCATAGTTCCATAAAGCATATTTTAATGAGTTAATGGATGATCGTCTTATCCAATTTTTATTTTATACTAGCGTACTGCATTTAAAAAATATATTAACATATGTAGTTGTAACAAAATTATATATTATGTAATAAATTCTGTGTGGAGAAAGATAAAGTATGTTATCCATAATTCTATAAGCATATTGCATTTAAAAATTATATTAAAATATGTAGTTGTAACCAAATTATATATTTATGATGTAAAGCATCTCTCTTTGAAAACAATTGTTATTAATGAATTACAAAAATAATCAAATAAGTAAAACCGTAGGATAATTGCAGTAGTCAAACTTGCACATTCAGTATTTCCACCCACTGTAGGATCATTGTAGTATTCCAACTTTCACATGTAGTATTTCCACCCTTTTAACTTATGAACTTCTTTTCATATTCTTAGATGAAAGTGGTAAATTAGTTTAACATTATAACACCAAATTCAACATTGAGTGGCCTAACTATTTTGAAAATTGTATATACTTACAACATTGTAATATATAGGTTATATCAATTCAATAGAGTTGAGAAAGCCAAAGAAATGTTTGAAGAGAAATACATAAATGTAATAGAATAGCCCAATCATGTTGTTAACTCTCTGTAGTTTTAGTTATCCTGGATGATTCATGTGAGAGTCGTTAATTATTAGTTAAATATTCAATTAAATGACATAAAACTCTACACACTACACTCTATATGCTATCTATACTAACTAGGTTATAAAAAAACCAATTTCTTTATCCAAACAATTCTCCAAAACTATTTTTTTTAAATAAAATAATCCATATTTATAAGTTAAATATTCAATTAAATCACACAACGTATCACATATTTTTTCCTCTATACTACTCTTTCCTATGTTACTTCTTTACAACATTTCCTTTGCAACATATGGTGCAATTACTAGTATATATTATTAAAATTTATATAGTGGTATTAAATTTTTTATTACCAATAAGATATAATAATGAGTGATTTTCATATAAATTTTATTTAACTTATAACCATACAAATCTACTGTATCTCATAACAACCTATATATCTATAAATGTATATAATTATCGTGTGTTTAAACTAAAACACGTCGATATTAATCTATTTGTTATACATATGTTATCATATCTATATAATATAGTTTTACCTCAAATATTAAAAAACACAATTCTACTTAGTGCATGTGTGGAGTGCTTTGACTACTCTAATATGTGCACTAGAAATTTTTCATGTCGCGCAAATAAGTTTGATAGAGTGGGCTGATTAAAGAACGAGGATGATTTGGGAAAGTCTCAATATTTTTATATGTTGATTTTTTTTTTTTTTATTAACCTTGATGAAGGATATTTTAATAATATATTAATAATTTATTTTATATTTAAGCTAAAATTTAAAACATAAAAAAAGTTTAATAATTCATGGATAAGTGTGTTTATTTTGGAATAGGGATTTCAAATATTTGATTTAATTATTAAGTGAATGGTAAATATTTAACTTTCACATAATATTATAGATTTTTGTTGATAATAATCATAAATTAAAGGATTTTTTAAATTAAAATATTTGATATTACTAAAAAAATATTATTTCATCGAAGATGACTAACATCAAAAGGGAAAAATATAGAGTTCAACCTGTGACGTTGTGAGGAATTAGAGAGACTGTCAAGACTAAAAACATACACACCATTGCCATAATAGGCTAAGGATCTTCCACATAAAAGATCAAACCTGAAACAAGAGTTGAAGATACAAACAAGCTATTCAACCTCATGCCAACCTTCGCAACCTCATAAGGACCCAAATGAAAGCGACTGAAACACATCGAAAGGAGAGCCACCAAATAGTAGGAACCCAAAACAATCAGACAATAGCAGGAAAGACCACCAACATGCGCTCAAAAATCAACACTTCGTCCAAAAACTTCATAACAATCGCATAATTTCATACATTTAAAGTTGAGGACAAATAAGAAAAATTTTAAAGCTGAAACTAGAAACCATAAGAAAACCTCAGAAACACACGACCATGATCCAACTATATTGACATCATTTGTAGATATGAAGACCACCAAAGGGCATTTCGAAGATAAAATCAGAAACATCATGAGAGACCTACAATCCACCCACCATCGCCTTAACTCACTATTCATTTTCTTAGGAAGAAATGATGGCTGACACAATTGCACTGGAGCCAGGGGGTCAAGCTACTCCCCCCCCCCCCCTCCCCATCTGAGTCACATGCTATGTGATTCTCCACATGCATCAAACAAGATTCAATTTTGTCCATGCAAAACCTCAAGTTCATTAGAATTTTATTTACAACCTTTAAAGATGTGAAAATATTATACTTTCAACTTTTTTGTCTTTGAAAACCAAACCTAGTATTTTCCTTCTTTTACAATGGAGCACTACTGAATTTAGATACTACTTATGCCCTCCCCTGGTGTGAAAAAATTCCAACACCAATCCTAACATATCTTCAACCAATTTTGAGTCTAGGAGGGATTGTATCTCTTCCCCTACTTTAATCTCAAGCTCATGGATCTTCTTATGAGTCTCAGGTTGAATGAAATTAATATATGATGCCACATACTCATGGAAAATAATAATTTTCCCACATTACCCAGGCTCGGATATGTCGTGTCCTCCCCTTCTTCTCCCCCTTCTCTTCCTTGGTGTCATCGTAGAGTCAAAGGAGAGTTCCTTAATTTATCTACATGGGATGCCTCCTCCTACAAAAGGACATAAATACTGACTCAGTAACAACTCTGGGTGTAAAATCCTTGTAATAAAGTTAATAAAGGAAAAATAATAAGGCTAGGGTTATGGGACATCTATTTCAAGTTGAATGTTGGGAAAAACATCCTAGTGGGTGTCACCTTTGGTTTATTATGGCTAAGTAAATTGGAAAAGGCATTGGAAAAGGATTTGGAAAGGAAAATAGGCATTAATAAGTATTTATTTATGAAAATGAAGGAAAATAGGAGAAAAGGAAGATGAAGGGTCACATATTTGCATGAGGGGAAAATTAAGGGAAAATAAAGGAAAATGAAAAAATATAGGCCTGAATAATAAAAATGCTTATGAGGATCAATTCACAAATTTCGTCAGTTTAACCTTTTTTTAGTTCATTTTAGGAGCTCTCTCTATATTCTCATACTATTGCACACTTAGAAAACTCTTGCAGCACTCTAGCATTGGATAAAGGAAAGAAAATGAAGGCAAGGGAAAGAAACGGAAAAATAAGGAAATTTTGGATCAAGTAGCTTCAACAAGAAGAATGACACGTAATAGGTTACATGTGTGATTTCCTAGATGGTTTGTGATTGTATGGTACATTCATTTCAGTATTTGGTTCTCTTGATATCACTGGCATGGGTTTTTCCAGGTGTGACAGTGGTTCTGGTCTTGCCTTTCCATGTTTGGATAGTCATGGTGTGATCGAGTTCTATTATTTGGTTGAGATTTGGATTATCAAAAGATTTGGAACCACACAAGGTGGTCTGAGGAAAATTCCCAAGGGTTAGGGGTAGAGGTGGTTTAATCTTCAGGAAGCCCTCAACAGGTGGGTGGAGAGAGGAAAATTCATCAAGGTATTGGTGAAGAAATTTTGATTCATCCAAGCTTGATTTTGGATTAGTGATCTCTTGACCAATTTTCACAGGATTGTGATATCCTAAGGGTGCATGTGGTTTAATCTTTGGGAGGCCCTAGTTGTTTATGTATGTGTTTTCTTATGTGATATTTTTACCGGTTTTGGCCAGAATGCGAGACAATGAGGCCATAGGTGTTTTAATCTCAGGGAAGGCTTGTTTTTTTATATCTTGAGTCCCACATTCATGCTTGTAAAATGGCATTTGAGTGATTGGATGAAACAAAGATATTCTTAAACTTAATATAAGGTTGGTTGGTACACGGAAGTCCAGACTTGGTTGCATTTTGCATATTTTAATAATAGCTATTTTCCTATTTTATTCTATGATTACTTGTACTTGTTATTATGTTTCTTTAATGGATGTTATATCATTGTTATTATTCTAGTTATATGTTGGTTATAAGCATGGTTATATAACATATTCTAGCTATGGCTCTTGATATGTTTTGATTAGTTGATGAATGGTTAATTAATGTATTTTATTATAAGTATTATGAGAGGGAATTTCACCTTATTTGTGATTATAAAATAAATTTCAGACCCCTATCCTCATATATAAATTAATGACATGTAGAATACATGTTTTCCATATGTTTGGCGAAATGATTGTTATGGTTATGATTGGTTAGGTCAATTCCTTAATCAAATTTTGTATGAAAGGATTTTTCCATATGTTATTTATCATTGTGGAGATTTCCGTTGAGTTCTGGTTAGTGGCATGGAGGCTAGTCTAAAATGGTGGCTCAGAAATATGTGACTACACCTTGGTAGGCTTATGCATGTGATTGGAGTCCTATAACCATATGGATTTCTTTTCATGCATGTGTTTGTGGGTCTAGCTCACTAGAAGAATGTGTAGCTTGGTTTTCGGCACTTAGAATGGTTGTTTAGCTCCTTGGTGTCCAGTAGCTCCTTCGGAATGTTAGTAAAGTTCCAATTTTTCGACTCCACTTCCTTAACTATACTTAGGAGATTGGGCCATGTCATAGTAACCCTCAACTCATGTTCACTTTGACAGGATAGTTAAAGTGGGTAAATGTGCGAGGAGCGTGTTACATATTGGTATTAGAGCATGGATCAAATACTTTGATTGGATGGGCTATATGCTTATCGTTATGCATGAATTGTCATGGTTTTGGTTATCATGCATGAGGTCATTGTATGCAATTAGTATTATCATGCATGATGTAAGTATATTGATATGATTATGTATATACATGTATCGTTATAATATGGATTCATTTTTTATATGAGATAGCCTCCCTTTAACATGATTGAGGTATATTGATTATGTTTATATTTGGTTTATCTAAAATGGTATTTTTGTAGGAAAATAAAAATAATGATGACTAGAAAAATGGTGGATTATCGGTGACGAGTCACTCCTTACATATTAGATGAGCAACATGGAAATGAGTATTCTCATAACATAACACACACCTTAAGAAGTCTAAAGGTAGAAAAAAATAGTTGCAAGGAAGATAATGACATGATCATTCAGTCATAGGAATATATTGCCAAGGCAGATTAAAAACAAGAAGAAGTCAATGTAGTTATCCTCCAAAGATTGTGAGACTTGAAGAAACATGCATAACAACATATTATTTATGGAAAGGAGGTTACGACTAATGGGGAATATGGTTGCATCCTCTCATGGTGGGCACAGGTTAGTGAAATAGGACAAAATTAGAGATGACAGGTTTGTGGACACACCTGACAGGAGAAGTGGTGGATATGGGTTCTACTTTAGTTCTGCCTGAGAAAGGTATCATGGTCATCATCGTTACCATCCTTACAGGAAGAGTGAATGGGTATATTTGTTGGATGAGTTCCAAAAAGGAAATCCATCTACATTTGATGGAGAGTTGAAGAAACTGGAGGATGTAGAGGCAAGGTTACTTAGGATCAAGAATTTATTTGAGTCACATGATTAAACATAGAACATTAAGGATATGATAGTTATTTTTTAGCCACATAGGGAAAGAAAACATCTGGTGGGAAGTTGTGAAGTGTGTCAGAGACACCAAGAAATAGGAGTTGAGTTGGAATCAATTCAAGGGAATCTTCAGGAAGAAGTACTTGTCAGATAGTTACTATGATAGAAAGGAAAAGGATTTATGTGAACTAAACATGGGGTCTATGATAGATAAGGAGTACACGACTAAGTTCCTAGAGTTGTCAGGGTATGTGTCATATCTGAAGGATGAGAAGAAAAAAGATAAGAGATTTATAATTGTACTTATATTAGCATTTAAGGATCATATTGAGTATGATGAGCCTCAGTTTCTGGAGGGTCATTGGAAATTTGAAGCATTGTTATGAGTAATTGAAGCATAAGAGTAAATCTAGGAAAGGTTGTAAAGGTAGTCACAATACTAAAGTTAAGTGGTCACCGAAGCAGGGAAGACATCAGGATTCAGGTGAGAAGGAAAATATTGCTCCTTAGAATAAATTTAATGCAGTAGAGAAGGGACATCGACCTCATCCTGGAGATAAGAAAAGTAGAGGTAGTGGGACTTTGTACTGTTGGATATGTGATAAGGATCATCATAAGAATGATTTTCCATTGTACACGGTGTTAGGCCTCAAATCTACAATTCTAAGGAGGCACAGATAGTTGTGGATGTTGGGCAGAGAATTCCTCAGATCTATGCAAAATTTGATAACAACAAGGAAGATCACCACAAATCCATCATTGAGATTGAAGGTAAGTTATCTGATCGAGTTGTTTCTATTTTTATTTACCCTATATCTAATTATTTTTATGTTAATTCTAACCTAGAGTGGATAAGTGTCGTTTGAGAAAATAAGTGCATGAAGAGTCTTGGTTGGTGTTGTTGGCTATAGCTATTAAAAAAAGACTTCATAATTACTTAAGATATTATGCATTTAAGTTGAATGGTATGCCTATACATGCACATTTGAATGACATTTGGTTGGGATCATATAGTATGCTTCTGAGTATCGATTGGTTGTACGTTCATAAGTCTAAGTGGATTGTTATGAGAAGGTTATTGAGTGTTTCCGTGATGATGGAGAGAAGAGAATTTTGTAGTGTACGAAGAAGCCTACATCGATGAGAATGGTTGAAAATATGCAAGAAACCGGAATTTGTAGGAAAGGGTGTGTATTGTTCACAATGCATGTTTCTAGTGATAAAGGTAACGATGTTGAGGATGCAAAAGTATTGAATATGTATCTATATTTTCAATAGTTTTAGGATGTATTTCCAATAGAGATTTAAGATTTTCCTCCTCATAGGAAAGTGGAATTTTATTTTTAGTTTGTACCAAGGGAAGTACTAGCATCAAAGGAACCTTACATGATAAGCACTCCAGAGATAGTCGAATTGAAGTTCTTGTTGATGGAAATTATTGATAAGTGATACATTAGGACAAGTGTCTTTCCTTAGGGTGCACTAGTGTTGTTTATGAAGAAGAGGGATGGTACTCTCAGGTTGTGTATTGATTACAGGAATTTGAACAAGGTGACTATTAATAATAGGTATACGTTTATGAGGATCGGTGACTTGTTTGATAAATTTAAGGAAGTAGCAGTGTTATCAAAGATTGATTTGAGATCATGATATCATCATATATGCATAAAAAAGAGGAAATCTACAAAACTTATTTCCGGATGAGTTATGGCCATTATGAGTTTGTTGTGGTTCCTTTCTGTTTGACTAATTCTCTATCTACTTTCATGAGGTTGATGAGTGCGTTGTGTCCTTATCTGGAAAAGTTTGTGATATTATTCATTGATGATATATCGATATATTCTAAGAATGAAATGGGAAACTCCTAGGAATCTGGATGAGGTCATATCATTCATGGGGTTATAAATTTACTACAAGAGTTTCATCAGAAACTTCTCTTAGATTTCCTATCATATTACATGTTTGTATAGGAGGGAAATAAATTTGAATGGATAGAGGAATGTGCGGCCAATTTTGAGCATTTGAAAAAATTGTTTACCAACACTCCAGTTCTAAAGATTTTGTATCCAGATAAAGAGTTTGTGGTGTGTACTGATGCTTGCAAGAGGGTATTGGGTGGAGTCTTGATGCTTGAGGCACAAGTGGTAAGCTACGAGTCAAGGAAATTTAATGAGCACAAGAGAAATTATGTGACACATGATCTTGACTTGGTATCAATCATTCATAAATTGAAGATGTGGCAGTAATATGTTCTTGGCAGGAGGTTTGTGTTGATAAGTGACCAGAGTGGGTTGAAATAATTATTTGAAAAGCATAATATAAATGATAGGAAAGATAGATAGTTGGATATTCTCAGTGAGTTTGAATCACGATTGAATTTGAGTTTGGGTAGATTAAGGGTAAGGAGAAAAGGGTTGCATATTATCATAGGAGAAGAGTGTAAATAAATCACATAAAAACTATGAGTTCACATGGGACAAATTTATAGGATCAAATATTACAAGAAAGATAACATGATGACATGTACCAACAACTTAAGCATGAATTACAACAACAAGGTACAAGTGATCACGATGTGGATTATTATCTCACAGCAGATGGTTTGATTAGATTTAGGGACATGATCTATGTGTCAGACAATAGTGAGCTTAAGAAACTTATCTTAAGGTAATTTCATGTTAAGTTGTATTGTGGTCATTAGGGATATCATAAGACTTTGAAAACTGTGAAGAAGTTATACTATTGGTGAAATTTGAAGAAAGAGGTAGTTGAGTTCATCGCAAGGTGTTTGGATTGTCAATAGGTAAAAGAAGAGTGCAATAATCTAGGTTGTTGATTAGAACCATTTATGATTCCAAAATGGAAATGGGAGTTCATTTCCATGGATTTCATTGCAAGTTTTTTGAGGAAATCTAGACAACATGATTCTATTATGGTCATGGTTGAGAGGTCGAGCAAGGTATCTCACTTAATTCCAATGAAGTATACTAATTCAGCTAGCAAGGCACCTTAGGTCTTCATCAGTGAGATAGTAATATTGCATGGTATTCCTAAGAAGACTATATCCAACAAATATGCCCAGTTCACTTCCAGGTTTTCAAAGGAGTTATTTGCAAGTTTGGGTACATAGTTTTCTTTCAGTACAACTTATCATCCAAAAATAGATGGATAGATAAAGAGGGTCAACATGATTGTATATGAGATGTTGATAATGCATGTTCTGCACCAACAAAGCAAGTGGGAAGATAATATTTCATTTTTTGAGTTTTCCTACAAGAATGGTTATCAAGAGTCACTGAGGATGAGTCTGTTTAAGGCACTTTATGGAAAGAGTTGTAATACTCCTATGATATGGAGTGACCGATTCAATAGGGCATTGATTGGATCAGAGATGTTGGCGGGAATGAAATAGGAAATGCATATTATTAAGAAGAATATAAAGAAAACACAGGACATGCAGAAAATTTATGCAGATTATCATGGGGTATTTAAGGATTTTTAGGTTGGGGAGCATGTGTACTTGTGCATAAAGCCCAATAGGAGGTCCGTGAGGATTGGATCATGTGTGAAGTTAGCACCTTAGTATTACGGGCCTTTTGAGATCCTTGAGTGTATTGGACTGGTGGTTTACATACTTCCACTACCACTCAGTGAAATTACATCAAATTTTGTCATGTTTAATTTCTTAAATGATATGTGAAGAATTTTGATCATGTGATTGACTAGTCTATATTGCAGGTGGAGCATGAAGGAGAATTCTAGCTAGAACTTCAGTGCATATTGTATTGGAAATAACTCTTTCTCTAGAATCGAGGAATAGAGCAAGTTAAAGTTATGTGGAATCACATTCAGCCCAATGAAGATACATGCGAGATGACTGATCAGATGTAGGGTATGTATCCTTCAATGTTTGTCGGTTAAGGAAAAGGAGTTATGGTATATGTACGTATATATATATATTGTAAATACTACAATGAGTTGTGTTATAAACCTCCAATAAGTAGTATGTTTTCATGTTGGTTTTTTTTTTTCAGCAAGTTTTTCATTGTAAATATTGCATCAAGCTAAGTTATAAAACTCCATAGGTAGTATTTTTTGATTTCTAGTGGTATTACTG
The DNA here is from genome assembly GCA_034641835.2 of Pinus albicaulis. Lineage (NCBI taxonomy): Eukaryota > Viridiplantae > Streptophyta > Pinopsida > Pinales > Pinaceae > Pinus > Pinus albicaulis. The sequence goes on from CM076583.1 coordinate 199,306,145, forward strand.
ATTATAGGTGTCATAGAACACCGAGGAAAGTTTTCCCCTGGGGGAAGTGGTTTGTAAGAACCCCAGGTTGAAATTTCATGTAATAAAAGTTAATAAAGGAAAAATAATAAGACCAAGATCATGGGACACGTATTCCAGACTGAATGTTTGGAAAAACATCCTAGTTTTATAAATTTCAATTTATTATATCTAAGTAAATTAGTAAAGGCATTGGAAAGGAAAAAAGGAATTAATAGGAATTTAATTTATGAAAATAGAGGAAAATAGAGAGGAAGGGTCACAGATTTGCATGAGAGGAAAATTGAAGGAAAATAAACGAAAATGAATAAAATAGATCCCTTAATAATTAAAAGGCTAATGAGGATCAGTTCACAACGTTTGTTAGTTAATTTTTGGAGCTCTCTCTATTCACTCATATTATTGCACACTTAGAGAATTATTGGAGCACTCTAGCATTGGAGAAAGGGAAGAAAATTAAGGACAAGGGAAGAAAAGGAAGGACAATAAAATAAAGGGACAAGAAAGGAAAATTTGGATCAAGCAACTTCAGGAGGAATATTGGGAGGAAACAGGTTGCATGCGTGATTTCTTAGTTGGTCTTTTATTGCATGGTACATGAGTTTCTGTATTAGTTTCTCTTGTTGTCATTTTCATGGGTTTTTTCGGGTTTGATAGTGGTTTCAACGTTTCCTTGAAATTTCTGGATAACCATGTTGTGAAGTGGTTCTTTTATTTGGTTGAGCTTTGAATTTCTAGAATATTTTGGAACCACGTAAGGTGGTCTCAAGAAAATCCCTAAGGGACGTGGGTGGAGGTGTTTTAATATTTGGGAATTGCTCAACAGGTGGGTAAATATAGGAAAATTACTCAAGGTATTGATCAAGAAATTTTGAGGAATCCAAGCTTGTTTTGGGATTAACGATCCCTTCACCAATTTTGGAAGGATCACGTTAGCCTAAGGATGGAGGTGGTTTAATCTTTGAGAAGCCCTGGTTGTTTATGTATTGGTTTTCTTATGTGATATCTTGATTGGTTTTTCTGAGATCGTGGAGCATGTGGGTGGATTTTAATCTCCAGGAAGCCCTACCTGTTTATGTCCTTAGTCCCCACATTCATGCTTGGAATATGGCACATGGGTGATTGACTAAGAGAAAGATTTGGTTCAACTCAATCTATGGTCAGGTGCTATGTGAAATTCCTTGAATTTGTTGGATTTTGCATATGTTAATAAGAGCTATTTTCCTATTGTACTATATGATTTCTTGTACTTGTTATTATGTGGCTTTGATGGTTATTCTATTGTGGTTACTACTTTGATTATATGTTCGTTATAAGAATGGTTCCACAACAAGTTCTAGCTATGGATCTTGATATGTTTTGATTAGTTGAAGAATGGTTAATGAACGCATGAGATAAAAAAAATGTTATTACAATTATTATGAGAGGGAATTAAACATTCTTGGGGATTTTTAGATAGTTTTTAGACCCCTATGTTCATATATTCATTCACGACCTTTAGATTACATGCTCACCATATGTTTGATAAAATGAATGTCATGGTTAGGCCTGGCTCAATCAAGTCCTCAATATTTGTTTCCAAATTTTATTTATCATTATTAAAAGTTTGATTGATTTCTATTCAGTGGTATGGAGGCTAGCTTGAGATGGTAGCTCAGAATTCGGGAGAAAACCCTTTGAATTGGAATTTTTGGGTCATAATCGCACCTTGATATGCTTATGCATGTAGTTGGAGGCCTATAATTACATGGAGGTCTTGGCATGCATGCGATTGTGGGACCATGTTACTAAAAATATGGTTTAAATCAGGGTTTGGGCACTTAGGGTTGTTGTTTAGCTCTTGGGTGTCTTGTAGCTCCTGAGGAAGCTCAGTAAAGTTCCAGTTTTTCGACTCCACTTCCTTAACTGTACTTAGGAGGTTGGGTGATGTCATATTAGCCTTTAGCTCATGTTTACCCCAAAAATCTAGTTGAAGTGGGTAAATGTGGGAGGATCACATTACATAATCAATAGTTATTCAACAAAAATAAGATACTAAAAAATAATCTTGTCGCAAAAACAACATAAAAATGCCTTGAATTTTGAAGAAGACCCACCAAAGAGGGTGGACGAAAAAAATTCCTCAGACAAATAATCTAGACCCTTTATGATTGAGCACACAAGAATCCACCCCAGAATTAATAATCCTCTATGCTCTAGAACATGAAGATAATTAACCAAGCCCATCTCACTACACTTAGTGAACCTCGTAATTAAAACTAGCTAGACCACCCTTAACAAATATTTCCAACTACCTACTCCCACGAGAAGAGACTAAATCCACACCATATGTGAAACCACTTTAATAGAACCAAAATTTTCCCCATTCACCTAAGCACTCCTCGTCATGCTCTTGAATCTAGCTCGAGGGTGACTAGTGTAAGAAAGATTGGGATGCATTGCGTCTAAGGTTAGGTGGAGAGTTGAAGTGCCAATATCTGTTTTCAGGCATTTCAAATTCTAGGATAAGTGTTACTAAAAATTTTCATTTGAATACTCAAAATGCCCCTAATTTGTTGGATTAAGACCTATGTTGATATTTATTTAATGTGTTGGTCGAGTGATTGTGTTGTGATATGGAATGTGGTTTTCTGTCTACTGAGGAATGTTGATTCTTGTGTATTTCCAAAGTAAATGAATGGGTTATTGCATGTATTCATGTACTTATTTTTTTCTTATCATTACATAGGTCTATATATTTTTGAAATGTTATGAGCTTGAACATGGTCTAATGGGCCTTATAGAAAATTAATGGATAGATATCTACTATATGTCTTATGAAATTAAAAGGAACAGACTATTAAGCCTTTTTTTAATATTACTAATCCCAGGAACGATAGCTTCACACACACACACACATATATATATTAAATGGGATGGTTCGTGCCCCGTTTAAATCTCAGGTGGGATATCTCTATGGAGCTTCATACTTTGGCATGGTCATAGAAGAATCGAGATAGCATGAGAGGTTCTGCCCCTGAATTCATGGACCATAATCATGGAGTAAGATTGTTGTAGGGTGGTGGAGTGGTTCCACAAGTGAAACCCTCAGGAGGGACACACAAATCTTATGGCATTACCAGAGTCATGGAGATATAGGTGTGATAAATGAAGGTATGAGAATATTGAGCCAATTTAATGGGCATATTTATGGCCACGAGAGAGGTGTGATTAGTCACAAGAGAGATAAAACTCTGAGGAGGACTTGGATAATGAATAACATGGAGGTGGGCCACAAGCCACATGGAAAACCTTATTAGTGACAGCAATTGGAATCTTGACAAGGCAATGTAACCAAGATCATGTCACAGGAAGCCAATTAATGAGTGCATAAAATAGGATTCGAAGTTGAGATTAGTTGTTTGATGGGCCTGATTTGAGCCATTAGATCCTTCAAGTGGAAATTTGGTGTTAACTCCCACGATAGTTTTGGACCCTAATACAACCCCATCATTCGATCTATAGATTCCAACCATGATTAAATACATGTGGTTGGTGGGGTTGGGGTTCATAAGGTGACAAAACATCTGGTATAAGGGGAACACAAAGGAGGTAAAATTCATGTTGTTAGTCGAATCACCCTGCAATAGAGTTTTTCATGGTAGTGTGATGTGAAAATCTCCATGTGACCATTATTCCTTGAATATTTTAGTGTAGGGCTATAAAGGAATCCATACTGATTTTATTACTAGAGTGAGGTGGTAGTGGGTGGCCCACATGTCGCATGCTTTATAATATATGAATTAGCTTATGGTTGTTACATCGGCTTGAATGGGTCAATAGCTAATATGTTGGGACCTAGCATGGGCAGTTATATAGCTTCCACATGGGGGTGAGATGGCATACGACTTTGGCATCCACATGGGTGCCACGTGTCAGATTAGCTGACCTAGTGAGGTCATATAGACTAAGGCTTTGATCTGGAATATATTTTTATATGGGAGTGAGATTGAGGAAATTTTATATGATTAGAAAGGTCTCAATGAGATGAATTCAATGATTTCATCCATTTTATGTTTGGATGAATTTGAAAATGATCATAAAAAAAATTGGTAGGTCCCTATATTACTAGTGTAGTCCCTTATTTGTGTTAGTGTAGCCCCCTTATTTTTATTTTTGTACCCCTATAACCTCCATATTGTTATTATTATTCCCTTACATTGTTATTGTTAGGTCGTCTAGGATTATATTGTGACCCCATGGACTCCTATATATAAAAATGAGGTTTTCTCATTTGTATCATCCAAGAATTGTTCATTTATGTAATGTAAATGAGGTTTCCCCCTCAAAGTGACTTATTTCTAAGGCATTGACCTCACATTTCTTCTATTTTTTGGAGCTGGTTTCCTACATTTGGTATCATAGCTTTGGATTCTAGTGTTTCGTTGCTTCAAATAGGTCATCGTGGGATTTTCGCTATAATTTTTTTTCTATGAGGGTTCAAACAATATAAAAAAACATTTTGAAGAAATCCTGAGGAACTTCGTGTAAAAAACTTAGATCTTGGTTCGCAATAATTTCAGAGATATGATCTATGGAATTTAATGGTTTTGCAAGTTCTCGAATTTCATCTAAAAGAGGTGACCTTGGAAAAATAGCCATAACTCTCTCTCTTTGAGCATCGGATTGGAATTATGTAAAAAGTGGCCAACAATAAATGGATTTTAATTTCCTGTGTATCAATTTGGGAGACAGAGGAGGAAAAAATGACACGTGACATATCGCAAAAGTTCGTTCTACTGAACGAGTCCATAATTAGGTCATTGTGGGAGATTGGGCATAAATTTGCCTTGAAGAATCTAAATCAGGTCAGACCTATGGCATTCAAAAGACGATTCAAAGGGATACTATAGGAATGAATTTCAAATATTGAAGATCTAAAATCACAAATATAATTCAGTTTCAATATCGAGCTCCTCAAAAGCAAGAAAAAGGTGTGTAGTCTTTTTTTCAAATTACATAAGTCTTGTTTGAAAAATCAGTTTGAAGTGATTCCAAGGGCATATTCAAGAATACATATCATTATTGGGTTCTAAAATGTCCCCTAAAAATAATTTAACACCCATTAATCCCTCTGAATACTCTACTACTACTCATGAAGAGGAAGAAGTGCAACATGATATACCAAAATTACAAGATCAAGTGAACCAAATTTCACTCTCGCAAAGAGAAACAAAAAATGAAATGGAAGTTTTGAAGAAAGGTGTGGAAGCTAAGATGGATGGTTTGAAGAATGGCATGGAAGACATGAAAGAAAAAATGGAATACATGAATAATGATATAAAAGCAGACATGGAAGGTTTAATGGAAGGTTTCAGAAAGTTGATACAAGAAAAGATTCCTAGTGGCGGAAAGATAGTAGAGGAAACTCATGATGAGAACAAAGTAAATGCTTATCGTGATTTCGTAAACTCTAATTTTGGATTGAAGACCCACCATATTCCAAATATATATATGAGAAATTTTTATGGCAAGGATCCCGTAACATGGATACTACAGATGGAGCAATATTTTGATCTTAATAATGTGAAAAACACACAAAAGGCTTGCAACTTTATATTTAGAACAAAATACATTTGTATGGTATCGATGGATTTTCTCCCATAAAAAAATTATCGCTTGGTCAAATTTTATGGAGGAAATGATATCACATTATGAGGATACAAAGAACAACACCTTCTTTAGCAAATTGATAAATCTCAAACAAAACGTTTCAGTGGTGGAGCACATTGAGGACTTCCAAAAATTGAATATAAGGGTAGTTGATATTCCAGAGGAACATAGGATTGATGTCTTCATAGGGAATTTAAAGGATAACATCCAACATGATGTTCACCTTTGGGAATCTGATTTTGATCAATGGTTTTCATTTATGTCAACCCAATCAGCACCACGATCTACCCCAATATTGCATGGGAATTTTTACCTACCAAATTAATATATTCTGAGCCAAGGATATTTTGTATAGTTTCTACTTGTCAAGATTTTTCTGTTGATATATGGCATGCCATGTAATTCTTCACGGTTTGAGAGATATTCATGTTTGAAGTTAGTAACCCCAGTTAGTTGGCTCAAACCCCATGGGGTTGTGGCGTGACACTAATCGTTGGTTGTGGTCATTGAATAGTCAATAATTAATATTTTTTAAGCACCCAAAATATCTCCCATGTTCACTTGTTGAAGTTCCTCTTAACCTAAGCGTTTATATAAATTGTGATCCTCATATCCTCCTCATGTATGGATTTCGCTACTAGAAACAGGTCATCATGGAATTTTCGCTATAAAAAATTTTCTATGAAGAGTCAAAAGCCGAAATTTTTACAAGGAAAAGCTTAAATTTTGAGGAAGCTCATGTAAAAAATTTAGATCATGACATGCAATATTTTTGGAGGTATGATCTGTGGAAGTTAGGGCCTTTGCAGGCTCCTCAACTTCATCACAAAGAGGTGACCTTGTTAAAATCACCATAACTCTCTCATTTAGTATTGGATTTGAATTCTATAAATATTGGCGGATAGCTCACGGACTTTAGTTTACTTTTCATCAATTTCAGAGCCGAATGAGGAAACAGTGACATGTAGCATGTCGTACAAGTTCTCTCTACTGAACCAGTCCATAATTAGGTCATTGTGAGAGACTAGGCATAACGTTTCCTTGAAGAATCCAAATTGGGTCAGACCCATCGCATTAGAAATAAGACTTAAAGGAATACTACAAGACCAAAAAACACATGTTGGGGATCTGAAATAACAAAGATACACTATATTCAATATCGAGCTCCCAGAAGGCAATCAAAATCTAGATGATGTGTTTTCAAGGGATGCAAAGGACTAGAATTTCTAGGGAAGCAAAGAAAATAAAGGTGCAACAAAATTAATCTCCAAGTATATTATGTATATGCATGTTCATCTCTTAATTGCATTAGGTTCTTCGTATTCTATTTTTTATTTTTTCTTAGCACTGACATATGCTCTGCAAGATGAGGTAAGTTTTGTTATTATCATGTCATGGGTATTTCCTTGAAGACCTTTTGTAGGTATTATATTTTCATCAAGATAATAATCAATGCATGATCTTGTGTTATGAAGAGTGAGGAAGGGTAGCATGACAAGAGCAGCGATGAAGGTGCAGAAAAATAGCAAGAAATTTACCACATGAAGTCTTCACGTAGGTAGCATGGCATACAGTCATGATAAAGGTATCATTGTACTTAGTCATTGTAAAAGAACCATTGTAAAATTTGTACAAGTGTCTATCTGCCAATAATTGAAGAGGCAGTGTCGGGATGTCTAGGATCATCATTAGGTATTTGTGTCATAGTTGGGTTTATGCTCTAGTGTGTCTTCTTCTTCTACATCATTCTATATCATTGTAAAGTAGACTATTTACCCTAGTATGGGAGTCCATTCTTCTTTTATTCTTTTATAGGCTGGTAGGGTGGTGCTAGGCTGGTGCATGAAGTCACCAATAGTTTCAAGCCTCTGAAAAATTCAGGGTGGTAGGGTGGTGCTAGGGTTATTTGTAGCTCATTAGGTGTTGGGGCATCCATTCAGTTGACTACTGAATAATCTCGGGCATTGGAGCGTCCATCCAATGGGAGCTAGAGAAGAATGGTATTCTAGATTCTAGGAATTTGGAGCTATATTTTCAATTGGAGTTGAATATTAAAGAATTATTAGAAAAGAATTCAAGTGGTTTTTATCCCAGATGGGGTTTCCAACTTAAAAAATGTGTGCATTTGTGTTCCTTTTGTTTACTGCTATCATTGTACAAATGCTCATAATAAATGAATATTAAATAATTCTCTGAAATATTAATAATAATACTAATTGAAAAAATACTTATTCAACCCCCTTCTCAATATTTCCAACATCTGATTCATTGGAGAATTCATTCATGTTTGCAAGAAAATTTGAATGTAAAATTATGGCGACAAGCAAGCCTACCTCTCACATATATAAACATGGAAGTGTTTCTAGTTCTAGAGTTCCACAACCTACAAGGTTGACACCACAAAAATTGGAAGAAAAAGGAGAAAAAGGGCTTTTCTACAGTTGTGATAGAAAATACTCTAATGGTTATAATTGTGCTGAGAAGAAATTATTTTACATAGATTGTGAAGAGGAGGAAGAAAATGAACAAGAAATTTCAAAGGAAGAGAATATGTTATGACACTAGCTCCAAAAATAGAAGAAAAGAAAGATCAACGCCATAGAAATAAGCCACTTCCAGGGGGAAACCTCCTTTACATTACATAAATGAACAATTCTTGGATGATACAAATGAAAAAACCTCCTTCTATATATAGGGTTACATGGGGTCACAATATAATCCTAGCCGACCTAACAATAATAATGTAAGAGCAGAATAATAACAATATTCAGGTTACAGGGGTACAACAATAATAATAAGGGGGTTACACTAACAACAATAAGGGACTATAGTAGTAATATAGGGACCTAACATGCACCTCCCCTTGAAAAAAGTGTTATCCGCAATGCTTAAGTAGCTCCAGATGCTTCCGTATAAAATTTTCATCCTCCCATGTAGAATCTTCAGTGGGTAAGTTCTTCCACTTGATGAGATACTCTGAAATTGATTGATTTTGTAACTATCAAGTTCTTGTTCCCGTGACTAATTCAGGTTCCAAAATTACTTTTCCTTCCTCATCAAGTTCTGGAAATATTGTTTGAATCAAAAAATTTTAACCTATAACCATCTTTAAGCATGAAACATGGAAAACTGGATGCACTCGCAATGAAGTAGGAAGATCCAGTTTGTATGCCATAGTATCAATCTTTAGCAACACCTTGTAAGGACCATAGTACTTTGGCAATAATTTATTATCCTTCTTAGCTTTTTTGAGGGAAATTTGTTTGTATGGTTGTAGCTATAAAAATATCCAGTTTCCTACATCAAAACTTCTCTCACTGCGATGTTGATCTCCTTGTTGTTTCATTCAATTTTGTGCCAAATTTAGGTTATCCTTTAAGAGTTGGAGAACTTCTTGTTGATGCTCGATGTGATCTTCCACTGCTTGAACCTTAGAATTTTATCTTAAAGATGATGTGATGGACGGTGGATGATATCCATAAAGTGCAATAAATGGGGTCATTTTTGCTGCAGTATGGAAGGAAGTGCTATAACACCATTCAGCAAGAGATAACCACTTGACCCATTATGTTTTCTTATCAGATACAAAACAACAAACATATCCTTCCAAAAATTTATTCACTATCTGATTTTGACTATCAGATTGAGGAATATAAGATGAGTTATGAGCTAGTTGAGTACCCAAACGAGAAAATAATTTCGTCCAAAAATTTATAGTAAAAATGGGATCTTTGTCACTTATAATAATCTTTTGGTTTCCATGTAGCTTTTGAATTGTCTCCATAAATGCAGTAGCAACTGTACTTTCTTTAAATGGATTAGAAAATTCACAAAAGTGTGCATACTTGGTAAGTCTATTAACTACCACCATGATGACACTCTTTCCTTCAGACATAGGTAAACTTGTGATAAAATCCAACGAAATATCGTCACAACATTGGCTTGGAATGGATAAAGGTTGTATAAGACTCGAGGTCTTAATTGTCTCAACTTTATTTTGTTGGAAAACCAAACCTTCCACCACAAACTTTTGAATATCATAATTAACTCCATCCCAAAAAAATTATTTCTTCACCCTGTGGTAGGTTTTTAAAAATCCTGAGTGTCCTCCTAAAGGAGAAGTGTGCAATTCTAAAAGAATATTTTTTTTAGTTTGGAATTCTTATAAATATATAAGTGATCTTTGTACCATAATGAATCACTTTTCCAACTAGATGTATCAGATATACTAGGATATGGCTGCAACTTTTAAATGAGTGTCCACACTTCTTCATCCTTTTTCCATTAATCCTTTCCTTTGGTTATCCAATATGGTTGGATAATAGAAATGGCACAAAGAAATACTTCTACCTATTCATCCTTTCTTTAGAGTGCATCTGCAACAACATTTAGCTTCCCTATTTTTGTAGATGATTTCAATGTCACAACCCAACATCTTTGTGGCCCATTTTTTCTTCTCTTCTGAAGATAGTCTTTTTTCGAAAAAGTGTTTAAGAGTATCATGATAATTTTTTACCTTGAAGTGTCTTCCCATTAGGCAAGGTCGCCATTTCTTTAGTGCACGTAGTATTGCCAAATTTTCCTTCTCATAAATAGCTTTTTGTAAATACTTTCATTTGATTGGATGACTTTCAAAAGAAATGGGTCTTCCTTCTTGCATTAAAACATCACCAATTCAATTTCCTGAGGCATCACATTCCATAAAAAAGGTTTTTATGAAGTTTGGTGTAGCTAAGACCGGTGCAAGGAACAATGCCTCTTTAAGATGTTCAAAGGCCTTAGTTGCTTCAGGAGTCCATGAAAATGCATCTTTCTTCAATAATGTTGCTAGAGGTTCTACTATTCTCGCATAACTCTTAACAAACTTGCGAAAAATACCCTGTTAACCCAAGAAATCCTCACAACTGCTTTATGGTTGTGGGGACTTTCCATTCCTTAATGGCTTTAATTTTGTTAGGTTCTACCTTAACACCCTCATGAGATACAATATGACCCAGATATTCCACCTCTTGTACTCCAAAGAAATATTTGGATGTTTTTGCATATAATTGTTTCTCCTCCAATAGTTTGAGCACCTTGTCAACATGTTGAACATGATGCTTCGAATACCTGTTGTAGATTAGTATATCATCAAAAAATAATAGCACAAATTTTCTAAGGAAGGGCTTGAAAATGAAATTCCACAATGATCTTTTTGGAGAATCGAAACACTAGAATCCAAAGCTCTAATACCAAATGTTATGAAACCAACTCGAAAAATAGAAGAAAAGAGAGATCAATGCCTTAGAAATAATCCACTTTGAGGGGGAAACCTCCTTTACATTACATCAATGAACAATTCCTTGATGATACAAATGGAAAAAAAATCCTTTTATATATAGGGGTCTATGGGGTCACAATATAATTCTAGTCGACCTAACAATAATAATTTAAGGGTGCAATAATAACAATATTGGGGTTACAGGGGTACAAGAATAACAATAAGGGAGTTAGACTAACAACAATACATGACTATACTAATAATATTGGGACCTAATAGGAGATACACTAGGAACCAACCATGGAGAAAGAATAAATGAGTCCGACCATATCCTATAATGCGTTGACAAGAATTACCACTCCGCGAAGTCTCAAGATAAAAGGACATATCAAGAAGAAAAATTTAATATTGTTTATTGACTTGGGTAGTTCCCATAATTTAATTCATTATAAGTTAGACAAGGAATTCTATTTATTCGTATACCCAACACCAGAATTTTAAGTGATGGTTGCAAATGGAGGAACCATAAATTTATCTGGAAAATGCCATAATATCACTCTAACCATGGGGGAATATTTATTGAATATTCCAATTCTTTCTATTCCAATGGGAGGTGCTCATGTTGTACTAAGAGTACAATGGCTACAATATTTGGGGACAGTAGCTTCTAATTTTCAAGAACATTTCTTGAATTTTTTTTGGAAGGAAAGGAAGTTGATTATAGGGTATCACAGGGAAGACTGGAAAGATAATAAGCTCTAATGTCATGAAAAATATTTTGAAGAAAGAAAAACGAGGCATAATTTCACAATTATGCTCACTAGAAGTTCCAACATCAAAATCATCTATTTCTCCAGATCTCCAAAAATTCTTGGAAAATCATTCTAAGGTGTTTGAAAATCCCAAAGGACTACCACCTATTCATGATCATGATCATGCTATTCATTTTATTCCAGGAAGTGTTCCTCTTAACATCAGGCCTTATAGATATCGTTATGCCCAAAAGAGAAAAATTGAACATATGATTGCAGAAATGTTAGAGGCTGGTATAATTCAACCGAGTCAAAGTTGTTTCTATGCTCTAGTAGTATTGGTGCACAAGAAGGATGGATCATGGTGCATGTGTCTAGATTATATGGAACTCAATAAGCTCAATATTTAAATAAATTTCCCATTCCTGTGATTGATGAATTATTGGATGAATTACATGCAAAAATTCATTTTACCAAGTTTGATCTTCAGTCAATGTATCATCAAATTAGAATGAAGACTGAAGATATTCCAAAAACATCATTTCAAGCTGAGGAGGGTCATTATGAATTTTTGGTCATGCCTTTTGGCCTTACCAATGCACCTTTTATATTTCAAGGGTTGATAAATTTCATTTCCAAACTCTTCCTTAGAAAATTTTTGTTGGTATTTTTTGATCATATACTAATCTATAGCAGGTCTTGGAACGATCATGTTCAACATGTTGATAGTGTGTTCAAACTATTGGAGGATAAACAATTATATGAAAAAACATCCAAATGTTTTTTTGGAGTAGAAGAGTTGGAATATTTGGGTCATATTTTATCTCACGAGGGTGTTAAGGTAGACCCTAAAAAAATTAAATCCATTAAGGAATGGAAAGTTCCCACAACCATAAAGCAGCTGCAAGGATTTCTTGGGTTAACGAGGTATTATCGCAAGTTTGTTAAGAATTATGGGTGAATAGCAGCACCTCTAACAATATTATTCAAGAAAGATGCATTTTCATGGACTCTTGAAGAAACTAAGGACTTTGAACATCTTAAAGAGGTAATGTCCCTAGCACCGGTCTTACCTATGCCAGACATCAAAAAAACCTTTATTGTGGAATGTGTTGGCATGGGATAAATATTAAATTTATACTTTTTCGTGCATATTTTTAAATCCATTAGTAAAGGTGGGATAAATTCGAAATGGAATTCTTATAGTTTATTTCAAAAGAAAATTCACTTTATTTAAAAATATAGAATTAAGTTAATTCTATATTTTTTTGAAATATTATATTAAATCATACGCATATTCAACTTACAGATGGTGATCCTTGGTTAAAAATGGTAAAAATTGATGGTTCAAGTTGATTTCAGACCCCCTCTATGCTTTGAAGATTAATGAATAAGGGGGGGTCCAAAAAGGGTTGTTTTAATTAACCATGTAGCAAGTTGAGGATAGTTCGGACCCCACCTCCCATGTCCAAAACAGCTTAGCACCTGTACCCCCCTCCGAGATATCATTTCGGGTTTTACATATCAAATGTAACAATAGTAATTTTTGTATTTATGTTTAAATTAAAATAGCAAGAGCCATCGTCGACCATGGAATTGAGATTGGGATTAAAGGCCCATGAATTATCAAACGCGATAAATAGATTTTTCCCCAGAAATCTGCCGCTACCGCTATGGCTTGTATAAAATAGGAACAAGATTATAACCGAAATAGCACCCTTCATCTTAAAGTCCGTTTTCACAAATAAATAATATTAAATCTAATCGTTGTGAGCAACAAAGAGATTCAACATATCTAGAAAATAGATTACAAGGAAGAATTTTTTGAAAGATGAGTAGAAGGACAGTATTGAGCACAAGAATTATATGGAAGAAATCAAAAATTCATTGAAGAAGACTACTAGAAAAATTGTTTTGAAATAAGAGAAGAAGGTTGGTAGTGATGTGCCACAGAAATGAAATTCAAAGTGAGGCAAACAGGTTCATGGTATTGATGGTAGACGAGTTCAGCAAGCCAGGTCTATCACAGATATCAAACAACAACTTAAAGTAGAAAATGAGGATAGGAAGAGCCCTTGTTACTTGCTAATCATTTATTTGAATCCTTACGAAGAGCATAGGGGTATGGGTAGTACGGAGTGTCAATAGAATATCTCATTATTGGAGCAACTATCTCTAGTACGGGTTGGGAGAAAGATCTTCACTATTGAATGCATGGGCGGAATTGGCTTATTATCCTAATGCGGTTGGTTCCAAAATATGTGGGATAGAGGGAGGAGTTATGAAGAAATTCATCCGACCAGCTTATGAGATTGGGTCTTAAAACCTCCTCCAAACCAAGCGATAAGACTACCCGACAAATCCTTCCTTCTCCTTTATTTCAGGGTAGGAATCCCCTTTATGTAAGGTCTCAAATCTTGAGGTGGATTTTGGCATCTTTTGTCACTGAAGGCATGTAACGTATTATCAAAATGACATCCCTATTCTAATACGTGCAATCCTGTCCAACCGTTCTAACAGTATTGATGGTAGAAGGGGAGATGCGCATGCTGTGATTGGAGAATTGGGGGATCCTGGTAATATGGAGTTAGAGAGGGTGCCCATGTATTCAGAATTCAAAAATTTCCCTCATAAATTGAAGACTAATATTGACAATTTCAATGTTATTATTTCTACTTCCTCCAGAAGGCTTCATGATTGTACTCGAAGCAAGGCGGGTCAAGAGAATTTCTTAGAAGCTGTCACATTTGCATCAAAAAAAATGTTTGTTACTTATGTTCAGAAGCATTTTCGTAAGGCCAATTTCACTTAAAGCAGTGAATTTCCTTCTAAGAGAGTCTGCAAACTGAATTTGGAAGGGACTGCAGTATTTCCCGAATTCAAGGGAAAAGAGATGAACCCTGTACCCATGATGTTCTGTAGGGGAATTCATGGTGAAAGAGAATCTGCTATTTCTAGATCATCTAGCTTTGATATGATTCCAAATGAAAGATTTAATAAGGATGTATCTGATTTTGGAGATGAAACATCTTGTTTTGCTAATTTGAAGCTTTTGTTTTCCAGAAGGAAAGGTACATATGTCTCTGTTGTATATAAGAGAATCCAGGTATAAAAGGTTATGAGTCAGTATGAGAAATCACAATGAGATCTTAAGGAATTTAATGGGTAAATATGATGTGGAGTGCAAACACTTATAAGCAAGAAATGAAAATATCTTCACTGCCTTCTCTATCGCGCATGATTTTATTTTTCTGGTAAATGAAACATGTCTAATATGATTGCGGGATAACGTGATTCTTATGTCCCTGAAAATGCTAAAAATATTGATACTCAGATGGCTAATAGGTTAAGCCAACTGTTTCGACTCTATCTCATTGAAAACATATGTTTTTAGTGATTATTGAAGTGACAGACATTTGTTTTTTAACCAATAGCAGTGTGACGTTTCTTGAGGACGTGCTTTGATTTTTTGGGATGAAATTGGGAAAAATGAAATGGATGGTCAAACTCCATGGTTTAGAAATGAAGAAGAGAACATATCTAGAATTGATGAGTTTCATATAACGTTATTGCTTTCTCTTTTTGTGACAGATTGTTTTGGTGGAGGTAATAAATCTCTGAATGGATCAGCCATGAAAACAGAGGAAATGTTTTATTTCTCAGGTTTATGAGCTTTCAAATGTTTTCTTCATAAGGAATGGCATCATTGGCACTAAGTAAAGAATTGACAAATAAGGATTCTACTGAGCCAAAAAATTAGGTTTTGTCCACTCAGAAATTTTGTGGAATAAATTTTTCTCTGAGCAAAGATGTAAGACAGTTGAGAGACATACAAATTTAAATAGTCTACAATTTGATTTGATTCTAGCAGGGTGTTTTTACCCATTGTCTGCAAGCAAAGACATTAACTTAAAAAACATACAGTAGGTAACCGAGAATCAAATTGGAAATTCTGATAGATTTTTTTGACCAGCACGGTGCAATGAACAAAAACCTCTCTCCAATTTTGCACAAGTGTCAGGAGTAGGGAGAATAAAAGACATTTCTAAGGCCATTTTTCAATATTTCGATTTCCCTATTTAAGGGAGTATTTTTTTGGCCGCTGTTATGGACATTCAGAGATGAAATTTGAAAATACGAGAGAATTTGTTTACCATCACAGGGCAAAGAAAAATAACCTCGCTCTGATTTTTCATAGATGTTACAGTTTGGGAGAAAAAAATGTCTGAGTGTACCCCTATTCTTAGCAGATTCGGCCCATATTTCAGTTCATATTTTTAGATATTTACCTGCTATTTTTGGTGAGGATGATTGAGTTTGATCTCTTGAGCCTAAGGAATGTATTTTATATAAATATCTATGTTTTTAATAGAGAAAAGGGAGTAGTATTAGAGAAGCAACAGTGCTAGCTCCGCATTAGAATTTATGATGCAACAAAGGTGGTCTGAATGGCAAAGCTAGATGTCAGAATCATTTATCGTTGCCTCTTCATGACCACCTCAGCCACCTTCAACCTAATTTTTTATTTACGAAGAGTTTCCAAAGTTAAAAGCCACAGGCAGTGATTTCCAGATGTATTTGTCTTGGCCCTTTACATGGACACACTTGTCTAATTTCTGCTTACATTGTAATCAATGAAAAGTTCTCAAAGATATAGGGCAACTGACTTAGTCTTTAGTTAAATACTACATGCCGTAGCAGTATCAACGATTGGTGGTTGGACCTTCTTATACTTTTTGTTGTCAAAATCGTTGTATTGGAGCATTGTAGTTTTTTGAGCTGGGCATCAATAAGAAGAGATTGTTCACAGGATTCTTGAGTTATGTTAATGGTGTTGCTTTTTTATCTGTGTTAATTTTTTATTTGTATTTCATGTTGTGCATCGATTTATCTAATTGTGAAACAGAAAAAATTAGATTAAGATTTGCTGAGAGAGCACCTTAATTCTATCTTTGTTTACTATCTTAATGTTTTCTTCTGAAGTATAGTTAAAGAATTATTAATTTCTCTTTAGCTATTACTGAAATCACTGCCTTTTTTCATCTCATATTCAGACTGCCAGTAAGATCTGATCTGCATAGTTAGCTTGTCCTATGAATGCCATGAAAATTTGATGCACAATTCAACGTCTTATGACTCCATATCCAAATGGATTAAGTTTCACAATCAATCAAAACAAATAGCCCTCATAATTTCTATAACTAGCCTAATATCAACATTTATATCCATCAATCTAAATAGTAAAAACAGAGAGATCCCTCTCTAAGTCTAGGAAGGCTAGATCCTAGAGTCCAAAGTGGTTTAATGTTTTCCTCTATTATTTATTCTTTTTAATATTATAAATTATAGGGCCACAACATAATGGCGACCATACTGGGGAGTTATTGAAGAAGTTTAATATTTCATTAGAACTCAAAAACCCTAGTCAAAACATTGTATGATTCAAGTATGTTCCAAGATTAGTATCTGGTTGTTGATGATGGAAAAACAACCAAACATAAAAAGGTTGAAATCATCCACTTGGAAACTCCACAGTTTTCAGTTGACCTAAAGGCTCCACTCGTAAAATAATCCATATTGGTTATGAATATACCATGACCCCATTCTCTGGTTGATTGACAAGATTAATTCAAGAATACAACGTAGGTATTCTCCAATGAACAAAGATCACATTCTCGGATTCCCACACAAAATTCCTCAGGTAAATTGGAAAAGGAATATTCCTATTTTTCAAGATGAGAATTTTGATGATACTTCGTTACATCTCATTAAATTTCATATAAATTCATGGAATTTGAAGGTCGAATGGCATGAGAATTTCCTCATGAATATGTTCATGGAAGCATTATAAGGGAAAGCGAGGGAATTGTATGAAGGTTTGAATACTGGTTGTTTGTTTTCTTTAAAATATTCCCACAAGGTGTTTTATGAGCATTATAAAGAATATTCTCGATATTTATCATTAGCTAAAAATTTTTGCGATCAGTCTGAGGATATCTCAAAAGAAATTTATGAATTTCATTCTCAAGCTCACTGCCATGATAACCAAGAGAAGTTAGTTGAAGATGAAATAAATCAAGAAATGAAAGAAGATCCATAGGATCTCTCTATGGAGACAAATGATAATTCATCTGCTCTTTTATATGAGGCTAAAGAAGATATTCAGTCTCATGATCGGTCTTCACAAGAGAAATAAAAAAATTGTTATTTAATCGAAAGAAAACTAAGATTGCCTCCTCCTTTAACTGAAGAAGAAATTAATCAGATTCTAAGCATGCAGCCAACCTTTGAATTTTTATGTAATCAGGAGATTAATTCTATTTTTTTTACTACTGATTTTTGTACTGAACTATTTCCTCCTGAAGAGACAAATGTAGATCAAATTGATACTCATACTGTTTTACATTCTCAAGAAGGCTTATTGCTAGAAAGTGCTTATGTTCATCAAAATGATGGATTTCAAACAGAATTCAGCCAACTTAGTCGAGACATGTCAGGTTTGCTCGAGGACAACATATTGGTATACAATGAAGATGCCATATCAGATGACCATGAGGAATGTGTTGATATTCTCTTTCAGAAGGATGTTGAGCATGACAAATTGGAACAAAGAGAAGTCCTAGATGAAGCTTGTTGTTTTCCTTAGGGGCAGGTATTGTTCCAAGATCCTTTTGCTGGTTTCTTAGAATTATCTAAAGAAGGAGTATGCTATGCCATGAATGGTTTTCTGCATAGTTTAAGAAAAATTTTGAACACTTATGTTCAATGGAAATTGCAAGGGGAGTGGATATTTTCCTTTTTATACTTGCTCAAAAGGGTGAACAAGAATCAATCATATAATCATTTACTTGATTGGTTATATTGGAAAAAAGAGTTCACTTGGTGTATATATCACCTATAAGTTAGATTAGGGTAGGCAGGTGTGCAAATAAGCTCAGTACTTTGAGAATTTTATCAGTTTTAGTTTAAGCTTGCTTTCAGTTTTTTAGTTTCAGCATAATTCAGATTTCAACACTCATATTTTCTAGGTGCAACAATATGTTCAATTTGATGGTCTGTAGTGGATAATTTATGTTGTAGATTTCAGTTCAGATTTACATTATGAAAATAAGCTAGTTGGGAAAGCATGTGGTCTATTTTTATCAGTCAAAGTCAGAAGGAATAATCAATTAGTTTCCAGTCACTGAGTTGCATGACAGATCAAGGCATAAGTTGTGGAATAAACCCAATGGATAAGGCACTGATTTACGAATCCAGAGATCTGAGATTCTTGACACCTCCTCCGAAGCTGCCATCCCCAGAAGGAGCTGATGTTGGCATAGGATAAATTTTAAATTTCCACTTTGCCCTGCATATTTTTAAATCCATTAGGAAAGGTGGGATAAATTGTAAATGGCATTGTTAAATTTTATTTCAAAATAAAATTTTCTTTATTTAAAAATACAGAATTAAATTTATTCTATATTTTTTTAAATATTATCTTAAATCATATGCATATTTAGCTTATGGATGGTGATCTTTGGTAAAAATTGTTAAAAATTAATTGTTCAAGTTGATTTTGGACCCCCTCTATGCTCCAAACTTTAATGAATGAGGGGGGGTCCGAAAAGGGTTGTTTTCATTAACCATGTGGCAAGCAGAGGATAGTTCGGACCACCCCCTCCCCCATCCAAAACAGCTTAACACCTATGCCCCCCTTCGAAATCCAGTTTTGGGTTTTACATATCAAATGCAGCAGTGATAATTTTTGTATTCAGGGTTAAATTAAAATAGAAGGAGCCATCATCAACCATGGAATTGAGATTGGGATTGAAGACAAATGAATTATCAGACATGATAAATAGAGTGTTCCCCTGAAATATGTTGTTACCGCTATGGCTTGTATAAATCAGGAACAATATTATAACCAGGATAGTGCCATTAATCATAAAGTCGGTTTTCGCAGATAAAGAATACGAAGTCTGATTGTTGTGAGCAATAAAGATATTTGACATATCTGGCAACTAGATTACAAAAAATAATGCTTCGAAAGAGGAGCAGAAGTATGATATTGAGAAGAAGAATTATATGGAAGAAATTGAGAATTCGCCAAAGAAGACTATTAGAAAATTGTTTTTGAAAGAAGAGAAGAAGGATGGTAGTGGTGTGTTAGAGAAATAGAATTCTAAGTGAGGGAAAAGATTTCATGATATTAATGGTAGACGGGTTCATCAATCCAGGTCTATCACCGATTTTAAACAACAACATAAAATAGAAAAATGAGGATAGGAAGAGCCCAACTGCTAGCGTGTCCAACCATTCTAGAAGTATTGATTGTAGGATGGGAAATGAGCATGCTCGACTGAAGAATTGGGGGATCCCAGTAATATGGAGTTAGAGAGGGCACCCTTGTATTAAGAATTCAAAATTTTCCTTCAGAACTAGAAGACTAACATCAACAATGTCAATGTTATTGTTTCTACTTCCTCCAGAAGGCTTGATGATTGTACTCGAAGCAAGGTAGGTAAAGAGAATTGCTTAGGAGCAGCCACATCTACAGCAAAAAAAAGTTATGTTACTTACATTCGGAAGCGTCATCGCAAGGCCAGTTGTACTGAAAGCAGTGAATTTCCTACTAAGTGAGTCTGCAAATTGAATTTGGAGGAGACTGCAGTATTTTCCCGATTTCAAGGGAAAATATATAAACCTTGTACACATGATATTTTGAAAAGGAATTCATGTTGAAAGAGAATCTAATATTTCTAGATCATCTAGCATTGATATGATGCCAAATGGGAGGTTTAATAAGGATGTATCTGATTTTGGAGACGACACATCTTTCTCTTCTAATTTGACGCTCGTGCTTGTGTCAAACTTCAAGTTTTCAGAAGGGAACGTACATATGTCTCTATTGTATGTAAGAGAATCCAAGTAGAAAAGGTTACGATTCAGTATGAAAAATCACAGCGAGAGTCTGAGAACTCGAAGAATTGAATGGGTAAATATGTTGTGGAGTGCGAACACTTATAAGCAAGAAATGAAAAGCTCTTCACCGCCTTCTCTATCGTGCATGATTTTCTTTTTCTGGTAAATGAAACACAACTAATATGATTGCGTCATAGTGTGATTCTTATGTCCCTGAAAATGGTAAAAAAATTGATACCTAGAGGGCTAATAGATTAAGCCAGATGTTTCGACTCTGTCTGATTGAAAACATATGCGTTTAGTGATTGTTGAAGTGACACACATTTGTTTTTTAACAAATAGCAGTGTGAATGTTCTTAAGGATGTGCTTTGATTTTTTGGGATGCAATTGGGTGAAATGAAATGGAAGGTAAATCTCTATTGTTTGGAAATGAAGAAGAGAATAGATCTAGAATTGATGACTTTCATAGAGCGGTACTGCTTCTTCTTTTTGTGACAGATTGTTTTTGTGGAAGTAACAAATCTCTGAATGGATCAACCATGAAAACAGAGGAACATTTTTATTGCTTAGGTTTATGATATTTAAAAAAATTTCTTCATAAGGAATGGCGTCATTTACCCTAAGTACAAAATTGTAAAAGAAGGATTCTACAGAGCGAAAAACATTACTTTTTGTTGAGATTCAACAAGATGATCCTAGTGAAAATTAAGCACCTACACTAGGACGGCGCCTCAGGCTATTTTTAGGTGGAAGTCTACTTTTAGAATGGATGAGAAAATTCTATTTATAGAGGAAGTCTATTTATATATGGTGAGAAAATTCTATTTATAGATGATGTTCTATTTTTAGATGTATGTGTGAGTTCTATTTATAGATAGCGAATAACTATCAATTATAGATGATGTTCTATTTTTAGATGTATGTGTTAGTTCTATTTATGTCGACTATTATTATCCCTTAATAATAGTTGGAAAATAAATATTAATATATTCTCATGGAGCACTTGGAATCAATTAACTGAAGCGAAAAAACAGTTAGCTAAAGGAATTTCGAGTTCAAAGGTAGGTTGGTGGGACATGCAAGTGGTCTTAGTTGTAACTGAGTGATTCGAAGTTGTAACAGAGTTGGATGTGCAGTTATGTGAGTTGTAACGTAGTTTAACTAAGTTAAGTGATTTAAAATCAGTTGTGCTAGTTGTAACTGAGGAGACACCACTGAGAGATTAGTGAATTAAATATTAAATTAATTCACATGTATTTATCTCACATGCAATTGAAAATTTACTATTGTTAACTACATGCATGCCAGATCCAGTGGAGACCCAGTTGAGATGTAGGTGAAAGGGACAGTTGACTATCAGTTGTCCTATATTGGGTTGCACTCTTGCAAGCCAAACACACATTGGATATGCTTATGTAATGTTCCAAAATTTTAGCCCCAAAGCTAAATGGAACATTAGAGTTAGGAGCAGCACTAGTCGGTGAATAAATGGGTAGAAAATCCCATAAGTCTCTTAAGGAGGATAAAAACACTTCAAGTGTGAAAGGAGACACTCTTTCTAGCTTAATAAAACACCTCCATGTGTGAACAGGGATACAATCAAGCTGCTTTGACTAAGTCAACAGTGCAGTTTTAGAGGAGGAGGAATCTAAGGAAGAATAACGCAGTTTTGGAGGGAGATGTATCTTTGGATAGAGATGACCTAATTGAGTCGGGACAAGGGAAAGAAAACTCAGATTTTATATAAGGAAGAGGATGACAATCTTATTGATCATGTCTTAGATTATTTTTCATGTCTGCTAAGACTTTTGCTCTCTCTTGATGTTCAGCAGAGTAGTAGTGGTGTTTAGCACAGGGTGTTGTCGAGCGGGAATCCAACCTCTTTCCTTTGAGGAGCCTCGTTGGGAGAGTTTACATTTGTCATTCCACATCAGGTTTTTAGGCCAAGCTTTAGGAAACTTCATCAATGTTGTTCTGTCAGAGATTATGCAGTGTTGCTGGGTGTAGCAGTGGAAGGGATTGGAATCCTGGTTCCTGAGCTAGTTTCTCATTGGCAGAAGGTTTCCTCCACTCGAGGGACTTATTTTGAGAGCTCCATAGCTGATTTTAGATCTGTGGTATCAGACCACACATTTCCCATATATTCCCAGTGTTTTTCTAGGTAGGGAATGCGCTATTTTGGAGGCAATGTTCAGTGCATGGTTTCGTGGCTCCGTAGTTGAGTTTCATTGTTATTAAGAGGTTCATCCTTTCATGGGAGGAAGCCCTTGAGGGATCTAAATCAGATTAGACATATTTTAGCCTTCTACACTCATGTGCTTCAGTGTTGCAATGATGATTCAGTAATTTTCTGAATATCACATTTTGTATGCAAAGTGTTTGACAAGAAATCCTTGTCGGGTTATCTTGTATTTTGTATAAGGAGAGTAGACCTCAGTTCTTAATGCATATTTGATTAATATATGAGTAGAACTATTGTTATCATATTTTCTGAGTGCAAACCCTCTCTTATACTACGCAGTTCCTTATGCAATAGCTCTGGTATTTTGCAGTCTTGGGGTTTTAGCACTTTTGGAAATCTTAGGTGTGGGAGATTTGTTTAACCCACCTAGTTCGCATTGTTTCAGCTCTAATCTTGGATTTATGTTTTATATTGACTGATCTATGGAATCCAAGAGTCCATTTCACTATTTTATTAAATATGTTGCTGGAATTTCATTTTTTTATGCATGATTCATGAGCTGTTCTTAATTTGGAATATTAGAGTGGTATCAAAGCATGATCTCTGGCTTAGCTTGTGAGATCCAGCTATCAGAGGAAGGAGAGATGGACAGAAATCAGAAAGCTTCAGTATGTGAAGGAAGAAAATAAGACAAGCTTACCAAGCTTCTTCCAAAATCTATGCAGAGCTTTCAAGGAGAGCTGAAGAAAATGAGATTGGAGATGGGATCTCCAAAAGAGGTTGAATATAGAGCTAAATCTAGATTTTCACATGGTGAGTGTGAGCATGTAGCTACACACCATGATGCACAATGCAATCAAGTGCCCAGGTCTATCTTAAGATGGATGGGAGGAGGAAAAATGCCTAAGAGGAGAACTCTTAGTGATTTGTTGCAGGAGTGTAAATCTCAAACTGAGAGGTATAGAGATCATACTGATTTCCAAAAGTTTTGCAAGATCCAGGTGGAGGAGAGCAAGAAGCAGGATGCAGATATATTTCTTCTATATACTTTTGTTGGATCACCTACATGTTCAGCTGGAGCATGGGTAAATGAGCTAGATTCCTATTTTCAGTTGCACCATATTTGCTAGGGTGAAGCCATATGAGTTGCAGTGCTGCATTTTAGAGGTAAGGCTCATGCATGGTGGATTTTCTAATCTTGTTCTTTAAAGAATGCAAACACTTCATCTTATGCAAGATTCATAGAAACATTGATGGGGAGGTTTGGTGAAAAACTTCCTAAGGCACATGAGCAAGGATAACTTGAGAAAACAAAACCCTTTCATGTGATGGATGAAACCCCATTTCAGAAGACCATGGGAGGAGCTGACATGTTGCATTACATATTTCTGGAAGTATGGCCTCCAATTCATATTCTTGAATAAGAGGGCATAGGGATCTCTTTTTCACAAGAGGATCCAACTGTTGAGACATTACCCACACACATTGAGGGAGATGAGGGCAACATCATTGTCACATCTAGAGCACATCCAGTGCCTCATGCAGAGGAAGGAGGAGCACATGCTCCAACAGGAGGGATTCTTGTATCCTTCCAAGAAGTCCCCCAGGATCTCATACATAGAGGTCCAAGCATAATCAATGAGCAACATGATTGTGTATCATTGCAACCGGAAGGAGGAGGTAGGAAGGAAGAGCAGCATCACTTGATGAGAGGCACACACTCTTCTCTATTTCAGAGGGCCAATTCAAGGAAGAGGAAAACTGATTTGCGTTGTAAAAGTAGGGGCAAGGTTACCCAACCATCTATGCAGTCTACTCTTGACATTGATGTCTCACTTGATGGAGGCATTCCACCCAGGAGGCCACCAGATCTAAAGTTGATGAGAGATATATTTTCTTTTGGTTCACCACTCTTGGAATTTGGAAAGGTGAAGAGTTTGGAGGAAGACTTTGGCACGGGGGATGTCAAAGTAGCAGGCAGCAGCATGAGGAGAGCTTCACATGCCAGATCACCGGCGTTGTCTCTTAGGAGGATTGTTCCTTATTGGAGATCTCAGCTCTTGGTAGAGTACTCCAAGGATCTTGGTGCATGCATGATTCTGATGACCCAAATGGAGATGACAGATACATGGTGGATGATGTGGTCATCTATTCCTATGGCAGGATATTCTTGACTAGATCTTATAGTCTTAAGGAGAAGCTTCTACATGCATCACATGAGCACTTCTCTTCTATGAAATTTGATTCATATTTCCATCTGATGGAGGAGTTCACTTGGGAGGGCATTCAGCATGACATATTTTAGCATATGGAGAGATGCATAGCTAGGACGGTGATAGAGAGGATGTCACAGCCACCTTCCTACTCATTGGGAGTAAGGGAGAATTTCCAGTTGAGCTATTTCAGCTCAAGACCTCAAGTACATGATGGAGGAGGTATAATTTCACATTTTGTATTGTACTTCTTTTCCTTGTTTGAGCAACATGATGTAACAAGAAGAATTATCTCTTCTTTCATATTTTATGATGATGTGCTTGCAGCACTTGTAGCATTGATCTTGGCTATCTTTTTTATGGGTTGTGGGGGAAGCCACATGTTTCTTGGTGTGCACCATTAACACCATGTTGTAACTTCATGTTTTCATCTTATGAGATGACTGTGGCAGCAAACAAGTGGCTGATAGAGAACTTGTTATTTCTTATTTTGAAGCAAGCAAAGGATGCATTGTGCTGGTTCCATGAGTGGAACTGTGATTCACTCTCCGGTTGTCATTTGGAAGCTTATTTTTATTGTACCTTGCTTTCATGTATTGCTGATGTGTTTTTGCTCAAGGAAAGCTTTGTATGGAGAGAGAAACCAATTAGATGGCATGGCACCCATATGCTAGAGAAGAAAAAGACTTGTTTGTATGGGGCATAATACAAGTTGACCATCATGATCTTACTTCATGGGTTGTATGAGGGAGAGATGAGGCAGCAACACAAGTTTTTGTTGTTGTGGTTGCATTTGGGAGAGTATGGGAAAAATTCTTCCCATACTTTTCATAAGATTTCTAAAGAGAAGGAAGGTACATTGATTGTGCAAGGAGGCTACCCTTCAGCATTGAAGGATCTTGAGAGACTTCCATGTAGGAAGAAGATCTTCTCACATAGCAGCATGATGGTGGATGGCTTTGGCATATGGAATGTCAAAGGGAGGAGTCATGGAGCCTTATTTCTTAGGCCTACAACGCTGTCACATGGGAGTGTGTTCTTATTGATGGAGTGTTCCAAGGAGTATGTGTATCCCTTCTTCTTACAGATTTTTATGAGGAAATCCTCATGAGGGAACTTATACCTGGACTTCACGTTCAGAATACTCACCATGCATGGTAAGAAATACATTTGTGTACTTTATGACTACTCCGTTGAGTATTTGTATCTTCTCACCATATATGAGCAGTGTATTGCTCCACAAGAGAGCAAGAGTATTTTTGGGTTTCATGGTCACTTTAGGGCCAATGTTTATGATGATAATAACCCATATATACATGAATTTGGGAAAGTGCATTGTTATTTTATCTATGTACAGCTGATAGACATTTATTTTTACTTCCCCATGTTGGGAGAACAAACATATACAACTTGTAACTTGTTTCAAGACCACTTGCCACATGACATTCTCAAACAGAAGTTGGGAAGACTTCATAATATCCACTTGGAGAACCTTTGGTACCATCCAAAATTGCACCTACCTTTCAACATTATTCTGATGTGGATTCCAAATGGTGATGATGTGCCATTCATCTTGAATGGAATGCTTTGGGTTGGCATGTCTCATGACTTTGGAGGAAGAGTCTTTGGAGACTCAATCTTCTTCTTGCCATTGGAGGGAAATCATGTTGCAGCCCGAGATTAGCATACCATATACACTTATCATCAGTGGAGAGGAGGAAAACGTGGGATAGGCCCTCTTGCCTATCATGTTATTTTATTCATCCCACCTACATTTTCAGAGCACAAGGTGGAGGAGATTTTTCATGAATTACCATGTTGGAGGGTTACTCACTTCATTTGGATGATAGCATGGGTAAGGGAAGCCCTCATTCACCATGATGATCATCATCCCTACTTTTTGGAGGTCATGAGACAACAAGCAAATCTCCATTCACACTTTCCACCTTTGATTGATGTAGACCGTTTGGTTTTGCATACTTGGGAGGAAACATTGGACTACAGTTTCTTTGCAGATTCTCTTGATGCAGTGATGGAGGCTATTGATGGGAGGCCACATGAGGAGGAGGGGAGGAATTTTTCTCTCCTTATAAATTTTCTTGAGGACAAGCAAATATTTTGGAGGGGAGGACTATAATGTTCCAAAATTTTATACCCAAAGCTAAATGGAACATTAGAGTTAGCAGCAGCACTAGTCGGTGAATAAATGGTTAGAAAATACCATAAGTATCCTAAGGAGGATAAAAAAAATTCAAGTGTGAAAGGAGACACTCTTTCTAGCTTAATAAAACACCTCCATTTGTGAACATGGATACAATCAAGCTACTTTGACTAAGTCAACAACACAGTTTTAGAGGAGGAGGAATCCAAGGAAGAATAACACAGTTTTGGAGGGAAATTTACCTTTGGATAGATATGACCTAATTGAGTGGGGCCAAGGGCAAGAAAACTCATATTTTATATAAGGAAGAGGATGGCAGCCTTATTGATCATGTCTTATATTATTTTTCATGTCTGCTCAAACTTTTTCTCTCTCTTGCTGTTCAACAGACTAGCAGTGTTGTTTAGCACAAGGTGTTCCTGAGCGGGAATCCCACCTCTTTCCTTTGAGGAGCCTCATTGGGAGAGTTTTGATTCATCATTCCATGTTATTTTTTTAGGCCAAGCTTCAGGCAACTTCATCAGCGCAGTTTTTCCAGATATTTTGCAGTGTTACTGGGTGCAGCAGTGGAAGGGATTGGAATCTCGGTTCCTGAGCTAGTTTCTCATTGGAGGAAGGCTTCCTCCACTTGAGGGACCAGTTTAGAGAGATAAAGAGCTGGTTTCAGATCTGTGGTATCAGACCACACATTTCCCATACATTCCCATCGTTTTTACAGCTAGGGAATGCATTATTTTGGAGGTAGTGTTTAGTGCATGGTTTGGTGGCTCCGTTGGAGTTTCCTTCTGATTGAGAGGTTCATCCTTTCATGGGAGGAAGCCCTTGAGGGATCTACATAAGATCAGACATATTTTAGCCTTCTACACTCATGTGCTTCATTTTTGTAGTAATGATTTAATAATTTTTTGAATATCACATTTTGTATGCAGAGTGTTTGACAAGAAACACTTGCCGAGTTATCTTGTATTTTGTATAAGGAGACTAGATCTCAGTTATTAATGCATATTTGATTAATATATGAGTAGATATGTTTTTCTCCTATTTTCTAAGTGTAAACCCTCTCTTATACTGTGCAGTTCCTTATGCAACAGCTCCGGTATTTTGCAGTCTTGGGGTTTTAGCACTTTTTGGCAATCCTAGGTGTGGGAGATTTGTTTAACCCACCTAGTTTGCTTTGTTTTAGCTCTAATATTGGATTTATCCTGTATATTGACTGATATATGGAATCCAAGAGTCCATTTCACTTTTTTATTGCATATGTTGCTGTAATTGCGTTTTTTTATGCATGATTCATGAGATGTTCCTAATTTGGAATATTACAGCTTATGAGGATTTTGCAGTTAAGGAGGGAATGACTGCATCAAATTGGTATTGTTAATCATCTTGGATTTTGTAGTGGAGGGAGGCTATTGTGAGGCAGAAATTTGGCTAAGGCATTTGCCAATTTCTACAGGACAGTGTGAGATGATTGTATATTGTACTAAGAGCTCTTGGATTAGAGTTTTTTATGAGATTTTTTCATGATCCATGATATATAAATAATATATGCTAGTGGAGTTTTTAGCTTTATTCTTTCCCGGTAAAAACATCTGTGTTATGTGTGATTTATATTTCTTCTTGATATTGTAATTGGCAATCATGTTTTAAATTCCACAAGAATTTGTGTAGAAGTGATTTTGTATTTAACAGTGGCATATAATTGTTAGATCAGGAGAATCCAGGCAATACATAATTGTATTAAAATTTATGTAGTTTTAGTCCACTTATACATGTTGTGGAACTCATTTCTCTCTGCCCGGAGATGTAAGACAGTCAAGAGACATACAAATTTAAATAATCTACAATCTGATTTGATTCTATCAGGGTGTTTTTACCTATTTTCGGCAAGAAGAGACATTAAATTTCAAAACATGCAGTGGGAAATTGGGAATGAAATTGGAAATTTTGAGAGAGGTGTTTGACCAGAACGGACAATGAACAAAAAACTCTCTCCTATTTTACATAGGTGTCAGGAGTAGGGAGAATAGAAGACATGTCGAAGGACATTTTTCAAGATTTCGATGTCCCTATTTAAGGCATGATTTTTAGGCAGTTGTTGTGGAGATCTGGAGATGAAATTTGAAAATACAAGAGAGGTTTTTGACCAGCACGGGGCAAAGAAAAATAACATCTCTCATATTTTTCATAGGTGTCACCATTGGGGAGGAACAAATGTCTGTGTACCCCTATTCTCAGCAGATGCGACCCATATTTTTGTTCTAATTTTTAGAGATTTACTTGCTATTTTTGACAAGGATGAGTCACTTGGATATCCTGAGCCAAAGGAAAGTATTTGATATAAATATTTGTGCTTGTAAGAGAGAAAAGTGAGTATGATTAGAGAAGCAACAATTCCAGCGCCGCATTGGAATTTATGATCCAAAAAATGCGGTCCGAATGGCTGAGCTAGATGTCAAAATAGTTTATCGTTGCCTCTTCATGACCACCTTAGCCACATTCAGCCTAATTTTTGATTTACGAAGAGTTTCCAAATTTAAAATCCATAGGGAGTGATTGCTAGATGTATCTTGGCCCTTTACATGGCCACACTTGTCCAATTTCTACTTAAATTCTAATCAATGAGAATTTGTTAAAGAGATAGGGAAACTGACTTAGTCTTTAGTTAAATACTACATGCCTTAGTAGTATCAGGGTTTGGTCTTTGGACCTTGTTAGAATCTGTGTTGTAAGAATCATTGTAATGGATCACTATAGTTTTTTGAGCTGAGCATCAATAATAAGAGACCCTTCATAGGATTCTTGAGCTATGTTAATGGTGGTCTTTTTTCCTCTATGTTAATGTTTTCTTTTTCTTTCATGATGTGCATCGATTTATTTGATTGCAAAAAAAATAAAATTATATTAAGATTTTATGAGAGAACACCTTAATTCTATCTATGTTTACTATCTTAAAGTTTTCTTCTGAATTATAGTTAAATAATTCTTAATTTCTCTTTAGCTATCACTGAACGTACTTCCTTCTTTCATGTCATATTCACACTGCCAGTAAGATCTAGTCCGCATAGTTAGCTTGCCCTGTGAGTGCCCCTGAAAATTTGATGCAAAATTTAGCCTTTTATGACTCCATAGCCCAATGGATTAAGTTTCACCGCTCTATCTGTCCAACCAAAAAATCAATCAAAACAAGCAACCCTCATAATTTCTATAACTAGCCTAATATCAAATTTATATACATCAAGCTAAATCGTAAAAACATAGAGAGCCCTCTCCGAGTCTAGGAAGGCCAGGTCCTGTAATCCAAAGCGGTTTTATGTTGTCCTCTCTCGTTTATTCTTTCCACTATTATAAATTATAGGGCCACAACAAAATATGATGCCTCAATAAATTGAATTGGTGTTGTTTTAATGCAAGAAGAAAGACCCATTGGTTTTGAAAGTCATCCAATCAAAGGAAAGTATTTACAAAAAGCTATTTATGAGAAGGAAATGTTGGAAATACTACATGCACTAAATAAATGTCGACCTTACCTAATGGGAAAACACTTCAAGGTGAAAATTGATCATGATAGTCTTAAATACTTTTTTGGAATAAAGGCTATCTTCAGAAGAGCGGAAAAAATGGGTTACAATGTTGTTGAGTTATGACATTGAAATCATCTACAAAAAATGGGGGCTAAATGTTATTCCAGATGTAATCTTAAGAAAGGATGAAGGGATGGAAGAATTTATTTGTGCCACTTATACTATCCAACCAGATTGTATAACCGAAGCAAGGGATGAATGGAAAAAGGACGAAGAAGTGTGGACACTCGTTGAAAAGTTGCAGCAAGATCCTAGTACATCTAATACATTTAGTTGGAAAAATGATTCCTTATGGTACAAAGATCGCTTATATCTTTGTATGAATTCCAAATTAAAAAAAAATATTATTTTTGAATTGCACACCTCTCCCTTGGGAGGACACTTGGGATGTTTAAAAAATTACCACAGGGTGAAGAAAGATTTTTTTTTGGATGGAGTTAAATATGATATTCAAAAACTTGTGGCGGAATGTTTGGTTTCCAGAAAAACAAAGGTGAGACAATTAAGACCTCGGGTCTTCTACAACCTTTATTCATTCCAAGTCAATGTTGGGAGGAGATTTCAATGGATTTTATCACAGGTTTACCTATGTCCAAAGGAAAGAGTGCCATCATGGTGGTAGTTGATAGACTTACCAAGTATGCACACTTTTTGTGCATTATCTCATCCATTTAAAGAAAGTACAGTTGCTACTACATTTATGGAAACAATTTAAAAGCTACATGGAAACCCAAAGATTATTGTAAGTGACAAAGATCCCATTTTTACTAGAAATTTTTGGACAGATTTATTTTCTTGTTTGGGTACTCAACTAGTGCATAGCTCATCTTATCATCCCTAATCTCATGGGAAAACTGAGATAGTGAAAAAATGTTTGGAAGGATATCTTTGTTGTTTTGTATCTTATAAATGAACACAATGGTTCTAGCAGTTACGTCTAGCTGAATGGTTGTCTAACACTTCCTTCCATGCTACAACAAAAATGACACCATTTATGGCACTTTATGGATATAATATGCCGTCCATCACATGATCTTTGAGAGACAATTCTAAGCATCTAGCAGTGGAAGATCACATTGAGCATCAACAACAAGTTCTACATCTATTAAAGGATAACCTAAATTTCACACAAATTTGAATGAAACAACATGCATATCAACATCGTAGTGAGAGAAGTTTTGATGTAGGAGACTGGGTATTTTTACGCCTACAACCATACAAACAAATGTCCCTCAAACAATATAAGAAGGATAATAAATTATCACCAAATTACTATGGTCCTTAGGAGGTGTTGGGAAATATTGGTACTGTGGCATAGAAATTGCAGCTTCCTACTTCTTCTTGAGTGCATCCAGTTTTCCATGTTTCATGCATAAACAAGGTTATATGTGGGAAACTTCCAGTTTAAACAATATTTCCATAACTTGATGAGGAAGGAAAAATCATATTGGAACCTGAAGAAGTCACAAAAAAAATAACTCGACAACTATGAAATCGATCAATTTCAAAGTATCTCATCAAGTGGAAGAACTTAACCACTGAATATTCTACTTGGGAAGATGATAATTTTATATAGAAGAATCCAGAGCTACTCAAACATTGAGGACAAAAGATTTTTGAAGGAGAGGGGCAAGTTAGGTCCCTATATTACTAGTGTAGTCCCTTATTGTTGTTAGTGTAGCCCAATCATTGTTATTGTTCTACCCATGTAACCCCCATATTGTTATTATTGTGCCCTTACATTATTATTGTTAGGTCGGCTAGGAAAATATTGTGACCCTATGGACTCCTATATATAGAAAGGAGGTTTTTTCATTTGTATCATCCAAGAATTATTCATTTATGTAATTTAAAGGAGGCTTCCCCCCTTGAAGTGGCTTATTTATAAGGCGTTGATCTATCTTTTCTTCTATTTTTTTGAGTTGGTTTCCTAAAAAAATAAAAAATAAATATATAAGACCCCATTTCCATAGCAAAACATTGGATGTTAGGTCACAAGATTAATTTCCTCCTTCTACCCTTAGTGTAGATGGGGATAGTAAGGGATATGCATTAGGGCTTCACTTAGTGAACCTATGTGTTGGCTCGAGGGGTCCTGACCGAGGTTTGGAGGTGATGTTTTGCCAACAAATCCCTATACTACTAGCCCTTTCGGCAGTGACCTGCTTGTGCAGGCCAAAGTCTCACCCGAAGCAATATTGGAGGGTGCTGGAACCAAGTTTCCGCACCCTAAGAGAGAGTAGGTAAGTCAAGCAGATCCATGTTCACAACTTATCAAGTTCATACCAGAAAGATCTATTCGCAGGATAGTTAACAGTATAATCACAATATACATATATATTTTCATGCATAGATCTAGTTAATAACTCCGCATCCACGTGCGATTCAACAGTAATCAACACATATCAGCATAACACATCATCCATAGAGTACATTTATACCATAACATAGATAGATTCGCAGCGTAAATAGATAACCAACAGTATTCATAATAGATCCAATAGTTTGCATAAACAAGAATACCATAGATCATATAACATAGAAATACTTCAACCATATCCGCATATATTAGTATCCAAAACTCAATAGAATCCAAGACAGCCTGCACACACAGCCAGCAGGGTCTGCACATAGCAGGACTGATGGTATCCATGTACACAGCCAATAGGAGTCCTTACCCTAATGACCAACAACAGATCTAACAATTTTCACTTAGCATTAGAATTAATTCTTTTCTTCCTTAAAACTAAAAAAGGTCCATCTATTTATATCGATTTAGCCTGTGCTTCCAATGGTCCGAAATCCATGGTTTGCATACTCTCGGTCTACCCTTGACCCGTTACATTACATTCGGGGCTTTGACCCACCCCAAAACCCCTACGCTAGACTAAATAATATAAAAAAAATTAAAAATTATACAAAATTTGTAGCTTTTAGGGGACCCTATTCTAACAGTCCCCCAACACAATCTTGTGACTCATCCCGAGTCACTGTGATGGTGGGGTCTCCACCTACACCTCTATTAGTTTGAGTGCCTTGACCAGTGAGGGTAGCACTCCTTCACTCTTAGCAACAATGTTCTGAGAAATATCCACTAGCTTATGCGAAGTTGGTCCTTCTGTTGCAGTGGTGATGCTCCCCAAAGTCTGGTTCAATCACTTCACAACGACATCAATATCGTGAGAGAGCTTGAGGGCTTCATCGGCCCATATCTTAAGACGACCACTGAGAGTCTTCTTCTTCTGGCTAATTTCATCGATATCATCCCGAAGGGCATGGCTATTGCACAGTCACGCTAATCATTGAGTAGGAACCAGAGTAGGCATCGTGGCTTCGATCTACTCAAACTCTTCTTCCTTTTATTGTAGGTCTTGATTGATTTCACGCAAGATTAGGTCGCGCTGTACTTTGGTCCATAACTGCATGGCTGTATCGAGCAATTTGGCACCCTAGGAAATCTGTCCGGTAATCACATTTGTGGTTGTAGTAACCAGTGCAACTCGCTGGGCCCACACCTTTGGTGGTGTCTCTAGCTGCAACTTGGCCTGCAAGTCAACGATCTACTGTTCCATCTGCCTTTTAACTACCTGGATCTCTATTCTTGAGGCTTTTAATGCTGCGACCAGCCCCTCAATCTTGGCATGGCGGGTAGTCGTGGTTGGTATTTCATCTGTAACATCTGCACAGAGTCCACTAACTAAATATTCCAGCTTTGTTTGCTGCACGGTGGCAAGGGTGCATGCAACCTGGGCCTGAGATACTTCAACAACTTTTTCTTCAATCGTTTTCTTGGCTACATTGAGCTGATGGTGTACTTGGTGATCCCGATGTTGGATTTCTTTAAAGAGTGAAATGTGGAGTAGCTGCAATGACTCACGAGGTAGTCAAGGTAGATCTAACTACACTCTTGCAGAATCATGGACTTGTGCACCTAAGTCAAGGGAACTCATTATGAGGGTTGCACCAGGTAGAAGATAGGGATAGCTTTTGGTTGTAACCACTGCTGTGCTACTAGTTGCGAAGTACAAGCTCGCTTGGGTCATGCTGGTCTGAAAGGTATCTTCTTGGAGCTGCAAAGCCCAGATCCCTACCTTAAGTGTATCAACCACAGCCTTCTACTGCTCCTCGAGAGCTAGCCATTTGTCTTCTACCACCAAGGTGATCGCATCTGTAATCTACTCCAGATCATCTTCCATCAGTGTAACTCCTACACCTCATTCTAGTCAGATGGCGCGTTGTTTCTTATGCGACCCCTTGATAGGGTCATTCGCCCGCTTCATGCCTCGGGGGGAATCAGTACCTCCCACCTCCTTTCCTTCCATCCTGAGGTCCTGCTATGCATCCTTCTGTGTTGTGGCATCCACGGCCTTCCTCGTACTCTTATCGAGCTGCAAATCCTTCTGTGAGGCAACTTCAGTGCCATTTCCTATACTCTGACTGGGTTTTGAACCCTTATATGATGCAGCTCCAGTGCTCTCCCTCGTGCTCTTGATCTGTACTCCGGTATCCTTGGTGATGATAGCAAGGATTACCTTCATTTTTCTAGTTCCTTTGGTGCCCTTCACACCTGTTTTGAAGAAAATCTTCCAGTGAGAAGACCATAGCGCAATCACATTGTCAATTTCTTCATTTGCAACCATATAAGGGAGCGAAACCCATGCAGAATTCTTGCGGCCTTGAATTTGGGCATTGTGAATAGTCACCTGGAATGAAACGATGCTTTTGTATTTATCATAGATAGCTGGCAATAGACGTGGCTAGGAGTTGATGGCTGCTACGAGCCCACTCTGAAACAAGACCTAGAAGGCCTAGTTGTCCTCGATGCATTGCGCATCCTTAAAGTCCCACAAGTTTGTGTATCAAGTCCCTTCGCACATTTCTTGGGTGAGCTCAGGGAGGATTGATTCCTTAGGTGCTTCCCAGGTGACCAACACAATGAGGAACAACAACCAGGAATAGCAAAAGGCTCGCTCCTGCTCCTAGGATTCTTAGAAATTGGCTAAAAACTCTTCGCACAAGTATTGGGCCCAATTTAAGAAAACCCCTTTCACGCATTGGCCTGCCAACTGAATCACATATGCAGGGATTGTGGTGACCTGGCATTTTCGCATCATCTTGCATGCAAAAAACATGGTACCCAACTACATACCAGGGTCACTGATGGAATTGATTATGAAACCTCCTGTATTCCAGTCCACATGGTAGGTTTTGCGCATGTATTCAGTAGTCTCCCCTTCTTACTTCTTGCCAATGTGCTCCAAGAGGTTTGTTCCTTTCATGGGAAGACTAATAATTTGATGAATGAGTACAGCATCGATGGGGATTCGATCCTGGATCCAGAGGTAGCCATGATGAACCAGGGCGATCAACTGACATGCCAGATGATCCATGATGTTGTAGTGGCTGAAGTGTGGCATCCTTAGCAGTTTCAAGAGCGCGGACCTAGCCAATCCATGCACCTAGCACATGGGGGTAAGTTTTATCCCATCGTCTTCCTGAACTCTATCAAGGTATAACTCGGGTTCCAAATCAGGGAAGGCCTCCAAATTAGCCAAGTCATGGACATCAAATTTTATCTCGGAGCCTTCCAAAAGGTTTGCCAATGAAGCGGACTTCCCCTGGGGTCAACGACATCTGCAGGTAGGTGATCAGGCTGTCGAGGTTCTTCGATGTTCGTGGCCAAACAAAGGGCGGTAACAAATTGATTGGTGCAGCAGCGTAGGCCTCTTCCTGAGCAGAGCATTCCTAGGGTGTCACTCGTGGATATTTTACATTTCTTAGGGAAGTACGTGCTTCACCCCCAACTATTTCGCAAGTTTTCCTGAACCTTGAGTTTTTTCCTTTCCCATCTTCTTAGTTGGGCTCGGTGTGGAGATAACCTCTTCGGCCTAGGACTCAATCTCCACTACTTCCTCGGTTTCTTGTTCTGCCAAGGTCACTAGTTCTAAGGGTTCAGCTGGAATAGTGGATGCCATTCTAGCGCGTAAAAAAAAATTGCGATGGCTCCTTTCCAAGGAGGAAGCACGCTCATACATCAGTAAAACATAAAATACACAGAATCGTACAGAGCACAAAATTTCCAAGTACAAGCGATTCTAGCAATAAGGAACCCTTGTTTGATCTATCCTCCTCGTTTTATAGCTTTTGTGATCAACCAACCGTTAGGTAAACTTCACTTCGAACTTACCATCAAGTAAACGGTAAAAAAAATCCAGACATCGCCTCATTAAATGTTGGCCGCACGCTCCCGTTAATAGTAACTTTTTCTTTTTACTCTATTTTATTGTGCCAATGGCTAGTTTTCGCACCTCCTTTGCGCCCATCACATCCCTGCGCTCCCATCGTACCTTTGTGCTTCTAGTGCGCCTTTTGTGCTTTGAACATTCTCTTGTGCCTCCCGCGCATCCCTCCGGTCATCGAATTCAACAGCCACGCCCTGCACATATCATGGTACCTTCCGTTCTTACCTTCCTTGGTGGGCCTGACACATTTAGCCCAAGAGTTCGCCTAACAGATAGTTCCAATATTTCTGTAATTCATAGACCATCGCCAAGCCCTCTCATTCCGTGGTAGAGTATTTGCACTCTACACTAGAGAGTTTCCTACTAGAAAATGCAACTGTATCATCAATGTCTCCGTCTCCGAGCTGCGTAAGGACCACTCCTAGGGTGATTCTTGAGGCATCGACGTGAACATGGAACACCTTCGCCCAATTAGGAAAAATGAGAATAGGCACAGAGACCATCTTTTCTTTGAGTAGCTCGAAGCTCTTCTTACACTTGTCATCCCAAAAAAATGAAACATCCTTCTTAAGTAACTTTTCCATAGGTGTTGTGATCAGCGCATACCCCTGAATGAACTTCCTGTAGTAGCTTGTGTGTCCGAGGATCGAACACAGCTACTTCTTAGTTGTAGGTACTATGAGATTTATAATCACTCCAATTTTCATAGGGTCAACCATTAACCACTATTGGCACACTATATATCCGAGAAAGATTCCGAAGGGTACGCAAAAGATACACATCTTGATATTAAGGGAAATATGGTGCTTCCTACAGGCATCCAACATTATGCACAGGTTTGAAACGTGCTTCTTTACTAAGCCGAAGATAGTCCAATCATCAAAGTAAACTTCCAAAAATTTGTGGATGAATTCTTTGAAAACTGCGACTACTACTCGTGAAAATATAGCAAGGGAATTCTTAAGTCCAAACAACATCACTGTATACTAGAAGGATCCCCATTTAGTGAAAAACGTAGTCTTGCTACGATCTTCAGGTGCGATTATGATCTGATGGTACCCTGTGAACCCATCCGTGAATGAGTATGCTTCCTGCCCCCCTACGCTATCAAGGATTTCATCTATGAAAAGCGTAGGAAAGGGATCATGCACATAGCCATCATTCAATTTGCACAAGTCCACGCAGATTTGTATCTCTCCCTTTGTCTTTTTCTCCTAAACTACCATTGGGCTTACCTAGTTTGACTGTTCGACTGGTTCGATGATACCTGCGATAAGCATTTTATCGATTTCTTCCTTAACCTTTCTCTTATACTTAGGATTCAGTTAATGAGGTCGCTACTTGACAGGGCGCGCATCTAGTTTTAGCGTGATGCACATGACCCCTAGGTCCCCTATGATCCCCTTAAGCTCTGAAAAATTTGTTGGGAATAAGTCCTAATATTCTATGAGTAGTTCGACAAATTTTCCTATTGTATCATCATCCCAATAATCCCAAATTTTAGCTAGCTTCGGCCGCTCTTCCATGCCAATTTTGACTTCTCGCAGCTTTAGAGGCTACGTAACACCCACATTTTTATTGGAGGTCCCGCAACTGCGCTCTCTCCCTTTGACTCTGGGATAGAGAAATTGCGTGGATTCTCATCGCATTCTTCTAAGGTTATATTGAAGCAATTGGAAATATCCTGCATCTGTGTTTCCCATCTCGGTACCCCAGGTGCTGCCTAGGGCATGATTCATAAAAAACGAAGGTATCTATATCCTGCGGAGCTTCGTCAAGAGGCTTTGTTCCCCCTGTCAGCCCAAATGTCCCTACAAATTCATCTTTTAATGTTTCCCAGTGGCGGGTGTGCTGATGTAGCTCTGTATCTAAGCACCATGTTGTGGGAATTGGTTCGAAGGCATGAATAAACAGGTGAAACCATTCTTTTGTAGTCCAGTCACAACATTTTTCCATCCAAGTGAAAATATGCTTGCGTAGGTCTCTAGGGCCAAGGAATGTTTTTATGCGCAAGTGGGTTGGAGGTTCAAATCACAAGGTCATAATATCCCAATGCTCTTCTCAATCCTTGAACGGCCCCTTATACGTATCCCACCACCTTGGAGGTGTTGCACGCATGGCTAGATTAAGGGACCATAGCCTTCGCTCTCGCGGAACCTCAGCCTCAAATGTTCACAAAAACTCCTTAATACTACTAGAACCATCAAAGTAGGGTAGTTCTATTACCTCGGAGGAGATGCATCGAAATTCCTTTGTGATCCTAATACATCACAGTGTAGATACATCATGTAACCAGTTCTGCTAGTTTTTTATTTCCCCGTCGGAGTCAGAGAAACACTCGCTATCCTTTTACTAGCAGAGAACACCATCGGTTGTGGGATTGATCTAATATTCATCCCACGCAGTTAACTTATAAATATGATCCACATATTCTTCTTCACGCATCGGCTCTATATACCATTCTCCTTCTACAGGGTCTAACGGTACTATCACCCGTGTACCTTCATTTTCAAATACCATGCTTCTTTTCTTCAAATTGATGATACCTCCCATATATATGGCCTAGTCCAATCCTAGGAGCCCAGGATAGCAGTCCACGTATTCTACAATCTGAATGACCTCGAAGTCAACCCGTACCTTAACTCCTGCGATATCTACCATGATCCTTGATAATATCCCCAACGGTATGATCTTCTGCTGATTGGCCATGCACAGCTAGATAGTGGACCATTCAAACTTGGGTTCTCCCATTCGCTGCCAATTTTTCTTAGGTAGTATGTTCACATCTGAGCCTATGTCCACAATAACCTGATCCATCTCATAATCACCAATTTGCGTGGTTAACCTCATTTCCCTACCAGTGTGCTTCTTATGCTTATATAGTTTGTGCACATCCTTTACTTCCATGGGTGGGTTTGCTCTTTCTACGCAGTTGTCTATCAAAGTTTGGAGATTTTCTACGACCCTTTGGTTGTGTAGCAGCTTCATACATGCCTACAGGAATGGTTTGACCTCATCATCTGCTTTGAGGTTCACGTGGGCTTTAGGAGTAGATGCCTTAGCCTTAGCAAATTCTTGGTGAGTTGCAACAAAGGTTTCCTTTTCCTTTTGTAAGTACAAACCTTCTTGTTTGATGACAAATTTTCGGATAAGAGGCTCCACCTCAACTTTCTCTGCAGCTCCCCCAATGGCCATGCCATTGCGTGTTATGCCATTAATGCTTGGTCCTTTGTCTCGAGGTTCTACCTTAACCCTTTGTACATTCTATGTAGGTGTTGCTGTTTTTCTTGCATCTTGGCTATTAGAATTAGGCAGTCTTCGATCACATGGTCCAACTATCTACAGTATCTATAGGATTGCCTCACAGGGTTCATGAAGTCCCTTGCAAAGTGCCCTATTTCTCCACAGTTATAGCAGATCAATTGTCCTCTCCTCCTACCTATGCTTCCACCTTGGCCCCCTCCCTTGCCCCTTGCTGAGGAGCCACCCATACCTGAGGGGTATATTGGTGAAGAAGGGTCTGATTTTACCCTATATAGGTTTCCCTAGTCTATCATCAGATCATAAGATCGGCAGTTCTTCTCATCATGTCCTACTGGCCGAAAAAACCTACACCATTGTTGCTTCAGTTCTGGGACATACGCACCTAGATGGGGCAATGGTTAGTATCATGTAGGCTGACTACACGGAAATCATCACACCATAGCCCAGGTCCACTTGGTCCTAGGCGCAAGGGACTGGGTCC
Organism: Pinus albicaulis; assembly: GCA_034641835.2. Classification (NCBI taxonomy): domain Eukaryota; kingdom Viridiplantae; phylum Streptophyta; class Pinopsida; order Pinales; family Pinaceae; genus Pinus; species Pinus albicaulis. The sequence goes on from CM076583.1 coordinate 199,346,856, forward strand.
CCCCGCTTGTAGGTAGTCTGCCAGTAGTGGGCATTGATCCTTGGTATGTGCAGATACCCTAGACATCATATGCACCATATATCTCGACTAGATTCCTTCCTTCGGTCCTTCCACAGATTTTGAATCTCCATGTGCATCACCCCTAGCTTCTCTTGGATTTTTTGTACTCCCAAGTAGGTATCATCTCTCGATGCAGCTTCCAACTTCATAGCGATTTCCAAGGCTTTTTCTTGCGATTCAATGGCTTGGTGACCCATAGGTACGCGCAAGTGAGGTAGCAACATAACAATGAACCACTTGTGTTTTCTGTCATCATACTAAAATTCCCCTTCTCTAATTACCTTCTTCAGCTGTTGGTCGACTTCCCATACAGACTAAGAGGTTCCTTGCTTGAAATATTTTATATCATTAACTATTTGAGAGTAGGATATAGGCTTCTTGAACTATTTTTTTAGGGCATATTAAGCTCTGGAATGGTCACATTCACATGCTGAGCTATGTATCCCATACACCAATCCAAGGCTCTTCCTTCAAAGGCAAGGGACAATTTTTCCCTTTTCACAACATCACTGGCCAAATTCTGTGCAGTCCAAACCAATTCTACAACAAACCAGAACCGATCCATATCTTCATCCCATATGCCCTTAAAGGTAGCTAGCTTCATGTGCGAGGTCATCTCGTCTTCTGGTGGTGGAGAAACGGATGAGTTCTTACCCCTATGCTTAGTTGAAGCTGGTATAGTTGGAGGGCTATGCGCAACTGAATTCCTTACTGGGTTGTACACATATCTATCTCCTTCCTCACTAGTTCTATAATATTTTTCACTCTGCGTTGTACCTTTTCTCTGATCAGAGCTCATTCACTCTGTATGAATACACAAAATTCTCTTTTCGCATAATAATATCTTAATCAATTATGGTAATGTTTTCACAAACTTACCCCAGAAACCCTTGAAGAACCTCCACTCTGCCTCCAAATAGGACACAAATTTATCGATTGCAAATTCCCTCACAAATCCTCCCAGCACACTATCCACCCAGTGATCTACCATACGAGTGATGGTGTTATCAGTCTTCTCTAGCTATTGGATCAACTATGGGGTCTACTGCATGACCCGTTTGTCCTTCCAACAGTTCTGGAAATCTACGAGCCTTGCAAGCCACTCTTGAAGCTTGGTTGAAATTTTCACAAAGAAAATTTCGTAGCTCTCTATGAAAATGTACTTACTCTTCCACTTCTCTGGCGTCAATCTTGTGCTGCGATTTTTTTTTACCACAAATTCTTGAACCTAATTTTCGAACCATTCTTCAATTTCTTTCTTCTCAGGTCTCCAATGTACCCTTAGCATTACCCAATCCCTCTCTCAAAATTCTCCCAGTCCCGGCAACGGAACTTTTGGTTGGCTCGAGGGGTCCTGACCCAGGTTCAGAGGTGCAGGTTTGCCAAAAAAGCCCTATACTATTGGCTATTTCGGAAGTGACCTACTTGCACAGGCCAAAGTCTCACCCGAATTAGTATGGGAGGGTGCTGGAACTATATTTCTGCATCGTGAGAGAGAGTAGGTAAGTCAAGCAGATCCACGTTCGTAACTTATCAGATTCATACAAGACATATCTATTCGCAGGATATTTAGCAGTATAATCACAATATACAGAGCTATTGTCATGCATATATCTAGTTAATAACTCTGCATCCATGTGTGTATCAATAGTAATCAACACATATCATCATAACACATCATCAACAGAGTACAATTATACCATAACATAGATAGATTCTTAGTGTAAACTGACAACCAAAAGTATTCATAACAGGTCCAATAGTTCACATCAACAGGAATACCTTAGATCAGATAACACAGAAATACTTCAACCATATCCGCATATATTAGTATCCAAAAGTCAATACAATCCAACACAGCCTGCGCACATAGCCAGTAGGAGTCCTTACCCTAACGACCAACAAAAGATCTAACAATTCACACTTACCATCAGAATTAATTATTTTCTTCCTGAAGACTAAAAAAGGTTCATCTATTTATATCAACTTAGCCTGTGATTCCAATGGCTGGCAAACCTTGGTTTGCGGACTCTTGGTCTACCCTTGACCCATTACAGTGCATTCGGGGCTTTGACCCACCCCGAAACCCCTATGCTAGACTAAATAATATCAAAAATATACAAAGTTATTAAAAATTCATAGGTTTCAGGGTAACATGTTCCAACACTATGATATATCACATGTTTTCACGACATACTAAACGAGACCCTTAATTTGAAAAAATATTGGAAAATGCATCTATAAATCACATTATTTAACCCACTGCCAATACAAACCCAATACCCCTTTCCAATTTAAAAAAATTCTACTTTTACTATATATTATAGAGCTCATCCACTTTTTTCATTAATTTTTTTTATAACCCTTTATATATTTTCATTAACTTTGAACTCCATTTTTTATATGTGCCAATATAAAAAACCTTTACCCAATATTGTATGCTGAATATATTATGTATTTATTTCCTCAATATATATCCCCAAATATGAACACATATGGTATGGTATTGATCTCCCATTGAAGATCCTGGGGGATATGTAATAGAGTGGTATCATATCTTTGAGTTTTAACACTGGACCTTTGGAGATCAGATGAGGTCTTAGAGCAGGTGAAAGGTGTCAAAAAACTAAGTGTTTTATGTATTGATTATATGTGTTGCATGGGATATTTTATTCTAATGTATTCATTTAGCATAGTATTTATTATTTTGCATGATCTCATTGTGATTAAATTACTAACTTGAAATGGATTTTTATGGCTAACCTCATACAACCACCTCGAACAAAATTTAGGGTGTTGAACTACATGAAGAACTTATGTATGCTTAAAACTAACATTACGTGTGTGTATGACAGCACAGGAAGGTCAAATACCACATGAAAATAAAAGTTTGGTATAGTACAGAATCGATGGACCAAGAAATGCATAGAAGGATGGTACAATATAGTTTTGACTAGTCACAACATAGGAGGGAAGAAATATGAGTTGAAAAATGAGGGGAAGATTCTCCTTATTCGATGGATAAATTGAGGAGCTTGAAAAATGAAATTAGGAGCCGAAAATTTGATAATGAAAGGATTTCCAAAGCATCGGAGAAACAATTAGAAGTGAATGTAGTCCTATTGGAGACCCTCTAAGAATTACATGGAAAAAATCAACGTGAATTTGGATCTAGCTATAGTGGGAAGCAGAGTTCCACGAAATAAGAAGAAAATATTATTAGAGCACATGAGGGTACATCCAATAGAAGTCATATGTTGTCAAGTGAGGACACCATTATATGAGGTACAATATTAGATACCCCATAACAAGGTAAAATCCACAAAAGGAAACAACCCAGTGAGGGTCATAGAAACCATCATCATCAAGCCCACGAATCTCCTGACGTGTCTCTAGTGGAATGACATTAAAATATGATACCACGGAGTCTTGGGAAAAAAACTTTGGGACACACCACCTAGGTTAGGATATTCTACCTCCTCCCCTACTACTCCTCCCCCTCAGCTTCATTGGCATCCTAGAGTCATAGGAAGGTTCCTCAATTTCTCTACATGTGCTTCCTCTTCCTACAAAAGGACAAAAGTAATGACTAGAGTATTCCTCAACAAAATTAGGATACCAATAAACAATCTCATCGTAGACGAACCATACAAATGATCTAAATTTTGAAGATGACGCACTAGAGAGGGAATTGGACAACAATTCCTTGTATAGAGACTTTACCCCTTTACCATTGAGCACAAAAGACTCCACCCCATAACCAAGAAGCCTCTAAATTTTAAGGACGCAAATAATTAACCATACCCATCCCACTACATTTAATTAGATTCACAATTAAAACTACCCAGGAAACCCTTCGCAAAAAATTCCAACCACCCACTCCCGTGACAAGAGACTGACCCAACAGCCGATGTAGAACCACTTTCATAGACCCACCAATTTCCCCAGACGCTGGGACACAGATCACACATAACAATAAAAAATGTTAAATATCATTTTTTTTTCTTGTGGATCTAAAATTTGGAGAGTAGTATGTGAAGTTGGTGGCAAGGATCCAATTGTAGATGAGGTTTTGCAATAGGATACACAAGCTATATGTATAATCTACATGAATCATCATGATGATGATTTGAAGATGCTAGTAGGTTTGAAACATTACAAGAAAATATGGGACGATCTAGAATCCATATTTCAAGATGGTACCAATAGCAATAAAGAAAATGAGAAGAAGTGCAGCAAGAAGAATAATAATAAGAAGATCCTTCAAAACAGGAAGATCAACCACAAGAGTCTCGTTCTTCTAGTGCACATGATTTAGCAGATGATGAGAAGATATCAGAAAATCATGAACCCAATTGTATAAACATTAATGAGTTTCTTATGAGTTATAATTTTGATTATTCATATTTAGATCATGTTGAAGCACATAGTGAATATGAGGATATTGTTAAGAGTTTTAGAGATGATATTTCTAGAATAACAACTACATCCAAGGAACAAGAATTCGTTTTGGAGATTTGTGATGATAAGGAGACCAATATCAAGGAAGATATTGTTAGAATAAAGATTAAGTTGGTAGATTCAGAAATATTTTAGGAAGGTATGAGGAAGAAGTACAAAGAGAAAGAAAAATAGGTTGAGAAATTAGAAGCTAAAGTGGTGTCCTTGAGAGAGCAACGAAATATGGAGAAGAGCATTGTGGAATTTTATGGTTGGTTTGAGATCCAAATATCACCATTGGATACATTTTGTCTTGGATTTCAAAAGGGTGAATTTAGTATGCATGTCGTAAAAAATATCAAAGAAGAACCCAAGAAACCCATAGAAAACAATACCAATAGCAAGAGTGAAAACTGAGGAAACAAGAAGCAAAACCAACAACTAATCAAGTAGTAAAATCAACAATAGAGAAAAAAATATCAAGGAACACCTACATTTATAAGATATTTTGCTCCAAAAGGAGATCATGGTAGATATATATGATTCCAAAAGAGTCAAAGCCCCTTCATTCCTTTGATGAGTAATGTTGAGTGTCACAACTGCCGCAAATTTGGGCATATTGCAGCTAATTGTTGGAGTAGAACATATAAATCAAATTAGCAGAGATTGCAACAATATCAACAGCCAAGGAGATTGGCGAACATGTATAATTATGATTTTTATGGTTATTGTTACTCATATCACTGGTTTAAACATAAATTATTTGATTGTAGATCTAACTAATGGAGGAGAAGGACATTTCATGCAAGGTCTAGATATGGCATTATTATCATGATATCTAATCTTATTTCTACATACCTTGGCCATGTGGAGTGCTACACATGTCATAAATTTGACCATATGTCAAGATATTGTTTTTTTCCTTGTTTTTCAAGCCAAAATCAACAAAAGAAGAAAAAACAAAGGGGACCTAGTAGAAAAATATTGAAGGAAGAAAATAAGCAAGTCAAGGAAGAGAAGAAGCAACCAAAGATCATGTGGAGGGAGAAGGAGAAAAAAATCTTCATGTAGTGAAGAGAAATCCCTTCTACATTCCATGATTATTTCATGCATATTAATTGAGGACTACAAATTTCACGAGAGGTGTACAAACTCAGAAGGAGAATTTGGTCACTTGACGAGCTCAAGTTGTTGCAACAACATATGATGATTTCATTTCAGCCTCACGCACTCTCAAGTCCATGGCATAGCCTATCCTTTGTATGTGTACTGATCTCAGGGGGAGATATGCATGGTATGGAATTTACATGTGATATTTAACATATTATTCATTGTTTTCACTCATTTATTTTCAATATATTTGTATATGTTTTCATGAGTGAAAGTGGTACATTTTCCAGCCACAAATATGTTTTTTCTTTCCACTAATTGTTGGTTGACAAGATGTGAAGCCATGTATATAATGCACTCATTCCTCCAGTCATGTATCGAAGAGATGCCATGTGACATGGAATAGCCATGTATGCATTGTTGTATGATGATAACTAAAACCATGTCTTTTTTATTGTATCATCATTATGTATTAGTTGAGAGTCCAACCTTTAGTATGTTGAGTCACCATGCTGATATGATTGTTATGGAGGAGTAACATGAGTCTACTTTTCAACCATATGTATGGGCTAATGATGATGTAATAGTCATAATGTATTATTTATTTGAGTCATTGGACCATTGGAGATGACCATAGAAGTCATGTAAATCATTGAAAATTTATGTAAAAATATCATGAATCCATGTACTTATGTTGTACTATCTTTGGGTCATATATTCATGAGACATGAGGTCATGTTATGGTCATATGTGAGTATTGTATGAGGTACTATTACACTGATAAAGCCATGCATTTGTAATGTATATGTCATAAAACCATGGTCATGTGGAGTCTTCATCCACCTTGTGCTTCTTTCCTTTGGCAAGGAAGAAATGTTGATGCGGAAGTGGTTTATTTCAGGATGGAGATGATTTTAGAAACGGAATGTGTTGAGAGGGAGAATATATTTCTATTGATTAATTCAGATATCATTGTTGGAATTATGATCCACTTGGAAGTGTTCATGGTGTGCATCATGCTATGATTTTGATTGTTGGTTCTTGGACTCATATTATGTTCAAAGATGTTTGGTGGTTAACGCTATGTAGTCGTGGTGGAGATTATGTGTGGTTGCCTTGTGTGGATGTTGTTGCATATTATGTGACATTGTTCATTATGATGTTTATTATTGATTATTATGGTTGCCTCATACTGACATGTTGATGTTGCAGCTAGAGGTTGTTGGTTAGTATGTTTCTCTAGATGTTGATTAGTATATTTACTGCTTGCCACTACTGATGTGTAGATTATGGTCATTAGTTCATATGCATCATATTTTATCCATGTAGAGATTATATTATATAGTGTTATTCTTCATTTCTTGCTACCTTATGAGATGGAGTTGAACCTTCTCCATTGATGTAAAAGGGGGGGTGCGGGTTATAGGATGTTGGTTTGGATTTTTTTTATGGTTTTCATCAATTCCAAAGGTGGATATTGTTGGCATTATGGTCTGCATGATTCCAACTAGCTAATGTTGGCATAAGTTCATGATGGAAGCTAGATCATGTTGCCATTAATTTGAACCCTTGTAGACTAATTGATGTTTGGATGCCATTCATTGTAGCATTGTTGCATCTGGTTGTGTTGACATTGGGATGATTGTGTTGTAATTAATGTCAAATATATGATTTCATACACATGATGGTGAAATGATGGTATTTTTTTGGTTGATGATGCTGCTACAGGTGGATGATGAAGATCTACATATGATAGAGATGATTATTGGCATACTAGTTGAGTTGACAACTAGGTCTTCATCTAGGTCCTCATACTTGTGCTCATGGAGATGACTTGTTGCAATGTGATGGCCTTATTTTTTATAATGGAGATGTGATAAGAGTATTGCAGGTTTGTAAGAGGTGTTGTAGCTTTTGGAGATGATTGTTAGAGAGTGGAGGACTTGTTTGCACTCTTTCCAACCTTGTTTATCAGCCTTTTAGGTCAAATTTATAGTGACACTTTGGAGACATGTTTGATCCAATTGTATATGTGTCATAGGCTATGCCAAATGTTTGGATGCATGTACAAGAGCTAAATAAAAGCATACAATAGGTGGCATAGGTTATGAGATGAAGGATTGATGTTTTTCTTCATCCTGTGCCCGAGTCACATGGAGCTAAGTTTTTTCATGTAGTTGAAGGTCCTTGGATGTTGGAAGGAAGGATTATGCATGTGACGAAAACTTCCAATCAATTTTTTCCAATTTTATGCATAGGATTGAGATTTTTCACGACAATGTCTCCACATTCCTCACGAAAACCAAAAGGAAATTAGCGTAGAAATCCCTAGAGGCTTATAGAATTATTTATAAAGGTTGTGAGTGGTTTGCAAACTTCCTCCAATGATGTGAACTCATTTAGTTCACAGGTAGTGGTCTTAGTGGATTGATTTGGTCCAATTTGTGCACCCTTGATCCTAGCCTTGAGCTAATTTTACCCTACATGTTTTATATTCATCAGTTGGGAACTGTGTGATGATTAATGGTGATTATATTGTGTAAGAGAAGGATGAAAAGAGTGGCACGGCCTCTGACCTATTAGAGAGTGCATATGCTTCAATGAGTGACTGTTAATGGAAGACAATAGAGCTAAACCAAAGCATGTTGCAAAATACATTACAATTGATGTTGGTGGAGTAGAGATTGTTTGGAGAGATTTTATATGTTGTTGGATAGTGTTTTTTTGTTTTTTACTTTCACATTTGTTTTTTCAGGAGTTGTTGATGCATTTCAAGCATATCCATAGTTTCGTATGATGTTAATTGTATTATGCAACATTATATTGATGTGAGGGTTTGATAATATTTAGACTTGATGTGGCAAATTTTTTTCTAGAGTTGAGAGAACATGTTTGTGGTATTTTTTTGATTGCTATGATGATATCTTGTTGCCAGAGGTTGTATTGAGGAGCTGAGTCGGTTTGAGAAAAAATTCTTGGGATCTAGTTTGAAAATAAATGAAATGAGGTACGCGTAGAGTAAAGGAGAAGTGACTTCATGGATGTGGAGCAATTATTACGAAGTTTTAGCAAAAGTAACAGTTTCTCAATCCAATGGTTGTTGAATATTCCAACAAAATTTTGGCAAGGATCGATTGATCATGGTGGATTTTAGTAAATGGTAGTCTGTAGATATGTAGAGAACATAGTATTTGAAGTTGATTAGTAGAATCGAGTCTCCAGGATGATGGGGTTCAACTGATGGTATATGAGGATGAGTCTCCTAGCTGATCAGAGTCAACAGTTTATGTAAAAAGACTAAATTTTCTTAATAGAATATTAAGAGCAATGTAACAACAACAAGGGTGGTTTTTTCCTTGGTGAAAGGATTTCCACCATATATCTTGTGTCTCATGTTTTTATGCCTTCTTATGTTCTTTTCCATGGCTATGTTTCTCATATGCTTTATTCGTTTCTTATGATTTATGCATATAAATACAATTTTTGTATAATTTGTTTATAATTAAGTGTATGTGAGTCAGTAAAGTAAATAAAAGGAAAATTTTAGTAATAAGACACACTACTAATTCACCCCATCTCAATAGTGTTGAAAGGTTTTCAACAATTAATATTTTCATAAAAGGAAAGAAAAATAAATGGTTCTTAGAATGTTATTATCACTATGTAGATGGTGCAGATAGGAGTGATATATTTATACCTTAAAAACTTATAGTGAAACGAAGTGGAGGGGGTCCATATCAGTTGGTATAGTTATCGGATAAGCACACAGAAGAAAAAAAAAAATTCTATGATTACCATGTTTATACTAATGCTACAAACCCTTATTAAGGAAGACTACGAATCCTTGCTCAGTTATAGAGCAGGTCGGACCAATGGTTACACGTTTCCTACCCTTGTTAGGTACATAAATAGCAACTAATGATTGTTGGAATTTCTAAAATATTCCGAACACATAGAGGAATAAAACAATTCCTCAATTGAACGTAGATATTCAATACAAATATATGGACATAGATGCTTTAAAATTATTTCATTAAGCACAGAGTCTATTAAAAAATGAGATTCTCTCCTTTAGAATGAAGTTCTGGATTTACACAAAAGATGAGTTCCTACAAACACAGCATTACAATTTTTTCTCTCTACCTCTGTTTCTGCCTTCAGGCATAATACACATACACATAGTCAAAAACTACTCTGTCCCTGTATATTTTATATAACAACCTTTTTCTTTATATATATTATAAACATTACATGTTTATAATATATATATTAAAACATGTATATATACTCTAAAGTTCTTAAAACATATGACACAGTGAATAAAAACTAAATCAAAACATTTAACAATATACACTCTGTATTCCATGGACCTTAAATATCATGCAGGATCCCGTTACTTTACCCCACAGAACTCCTTTAATTGGTTAGGAGGAAGGTGATGTCACCTTCTCTAGTGGGTTAACTCTCCCCTTCTGATTTCAAGTTGGATGCCATCGGAATGAAGCTGGAGGATTTTGATTCAAGTCAAATGTGGTTGGTGAAGGATTTAGTGGTGGCATGGCGAGGTTTAAATGCGGTGGTTGCAGAAGATAACAGACTGGTATTGTGTGGTCAAACCAAGAAATTTCACAATAGAACATGGCTAAGATCTTAACTAGAAATTTAGACTTGTAGGGTTTAATTCAATGCGCGATGGAGTGAAGGATTAAACAAGAAATTTCCCGTTGTTCGTTGTCCTTTGGTGTTCCATCAGAATTTAATGTCGCCCTCCTACTCTGCTCTCTTGCAGTTGGGTTTAATATTTAAACAATCCCCCTTAAACACAACTGTTGCATTCTATTGCATACCCAGACATTTTCTTAAGTAATTAAAACTCTTCTGCCCCAATGGTTTTGTTAAAATATCAGCAAACTCCTCTTATGTTCTACAATGTTGTAAAAAAATTTCTCCATTGCTCACTAATTATCTGATGTAGTGATACTTTGCATCAATGTGTTTCGTTCTCTTATGAAACACTGAATTCTTGGATAAAATTATAGCTGCGCTATTATCACAATAAATTGTTGTGCCTTTTACCTTTTCATGACACAAACTTCTCAACATTCTTCTCATCCATACTACTTGACATGTTGTTGTTGTAGCTGCCACATACTCTTGCCTCTATTGTAGATAAAGCCACAATTGGATGTTTCTTAGAAGCCCATGAAATGGCTCCTGATCCCATATGAAAAACATATCAAGAGGTGATTTTCCTGTCATCTATACTTGCAGCCCAATCACTGTCAGTATATCCAATTAATTCAAAATTTTCTGAAGTGGTGTATAAAATACCATACCTCTTTGTTCCTTTCACATACCTCAGAATTATTTTTGTTTCTTGCCAATGTGCCTCCTTTGGCCTTTCCATAAATATAGAAATTAAGCTTACAACATGCATAATATCCGGCCTAATTGCAGTCAAGTACATAAGGCTGTCAACTATGATCTTATACAAACTTGGATCAAAATCCTTGTTTTTATCTTCTTTGCTTATCTTCAATCCCATCACTGTAAGATTAATTGCTACCTTGCAATCCTGCATGTTAAATATTTCCAAAACTTATTTCACATATTTAGATTGAGAAATAAAAATTATATTTTCATTTTTCTCTACTTCTATTCCTAAGAAGTATCTCAACAATCTCATATCAGTCATCTCAAATTCATCCTTCATGATTGTTTTAAAATTCTCAATTAGGTAAGCATCATTACCTTTAAATATAACATCATCAACATACAAAACAATAATGATCATCTTACCATCTTTATCTTTGATGTATAATGTAGGTTCTGCTTCACATTTTTCAAACCCATTTTCCAGTAGATAGGCATATATCCTACTGTACCATGCTCTTGGTGCTTGTTTCAACCCATACAAAGCTTTCTTCAATCTACATAATTTTTTCTCTTAGCCTTCTTTCTCATATCCCAGAGGTTCCTCAACATATACCTCTTCCATCAATACTCCATTTAGGAATGTTGATTTCACATCCATTTGGTAAACATTCCACTTGTGTTATGCTGCTATGGACAACACTGCTCTTACTTTTTCCATTCTTGCAACTAGTGCAAAAGTTTACTCATAGTCTCTTCCTTGTTGCTGTTTGTAGCCTTTGAAAAAAAGTTTGACCTTGTTCCTTTCAATATTACCTTCAGCATTTCTTTTGGTTTTATAAACCCATTTCACTCCAATTACTTCTTTTCCTTTTGGGATATAAACTAATTCTCATGTCTTATTTTTCTCTATTGCATTTATTTCTTCATCCATAGCATCTATCAATTTTTTACCTTTTACATATTCTTCAAAATGAATAGGATCTTCTACATGAAAATACAATGCAAATAAATATTTCATACCTTCATTTTTTGCCTCTTGCTCATAAATCTCATTCAGACTTCTAAATCTGGTTCATCTTTCACTTGCTAAACTTGTACTTGTAGAAGCACTCAAATATGCTCCTTGTGATGTGCTTGGAGAAGCATTGTCATCATTTCTCAAGGGTGTTCTCATACCTTCTTGTGGTGTCCCTTGTTGTCCTTGTGTTGGTGGAGGTGGTGGTGCTAATAAGGGATGTATTTTAGCCATTTCTTCCTCATCATCATCATGAGACAAATAGATTTTAACATTCACTTTTTTCTCAATGCTTCCATCCCAAGATTCTTATTCAATAAATTTTACATCTATGCTTATCATAAATTTTTGGGTGGATGGGTTATACAATCTACATGCCTTCGATTCTTCACTGTATCCAACAAATATCCACTTCTCCCCCTTACTTTCCAACTTCTTCCTTAGCTGATCTGGAATGTGTGCATAAGCCACACAACCAAACACTCTCATATGGGTGGAAAACTTCTTTATGCCACTCCATGATTCTTTCAAAACTCTATTCATCACACTCTTTGTTGCGAATCTATTCAAGATATATGCTGCACAATGTACAACTTCAGCCCAATATTCATTTGGCAAACGTTTTTCCTTCAACAAGCTTCTCACCATATCCATGATAGTGCTATTTTTCCTTTCAGCAACTCCATTTTGCTGTGGTGTATACCTTGATATAAATTAATTGTGTATCCCATTTTCTCTGAAAAAATGCAGAAACTCTTTGGATATATATTCTCCTCCTCTGTCTGTTCTTAGGACTTTAATATGCTGCCCATTTTGCTTCTCTACAAGAGCTTTAAAGTGGCAGAATTTCTCAAACACTTCACTCTTCATTTTCAAGAAATAAACCCATGTTTTTCTTGTGTAATCATCAATCAAGGTCAGCAATAGTGGCTGCCTGCTAATGATGGTAGTTGCATTGGTCCACACAAATCATAATGCACTATTTCTAAGGGTGCTTTTTCCCTTATGCTCTTTCCTGATGGAAATATTTCTCTGTGTTGTTTTTCCAAGATGCAGCCTTCACATAGGTTGTATGGATTTTCAATCAACGGAAATCCCTTTACCATTCCTTTCCTATGCAACAAATTCAGACCTCCAAAGTTGAAATGTCAAAATCTCAAATGCCATAACCAGTTTTCATCTTTTGCTTCTCTTTGGAATGTATCTTATGTCACTGCTGCCATTGCAGCTCCTTTCTTCATATCTACTCTCATCTTAAGAGGAAACATTCAGTTTCTTGACATCTTCACTTGTGAAATTCTCTGTTTTCTTGGTGGTATGTCCATGATGGTACATACGTCATCTCCAAAGAACACATTGTAGCCTTTTTGAATGAGTTGTCCAATGCATAAAATGTTACATTTCATACCAGGCACATAGTAAACATATGATATGGTTTTTATTTCTCCTTTCTTTTTCAAAACACTTACTCTGTCTTTTTCCATGACAGAGACTTTACTATCTGTCCCCAATTTTACTTGAAACTTTACATTTTCATCAATCATGGAAAACATGGAAATGTTCCAGTCATATGGTTGCTACACGCTGAATCTAGAAACCTTACATCTTCACTTTTCTCTATAGCCAAATTACATGCTAAAAAAAATTTTTCTTGACTGATGTTTTCTTTTGTAAAATTAGCACTATGTATATTACCCATGTCACTTTGTTTCTTCCTACATTCATTGGCATAATGGCCATAATTTTTACATTAATTACATTGGACTTCGGATTTATCATACCTTTGTCCATGTGCTTTATTTTTTCCACCTTGTTGGTTGCTGCCATGGCTTTGGTTCTGATTTTGGTTACTGCCCCTTGCACTTGTATTTGCAGGTTTGTTTCTTCCTCTGTTTTGGCTTCTGCCTCTTCCTTTTCCTCTGTAGTTTCCTCTACCTGGACCTCTTCCTCTTCCAAAGGACATTTGGGTCTTGGATGTATGTTCCAAAGATGATTTTGTTGTTCTTCTCAATATTTTTTCATGCGTCATCAATAATGCATGAAGATCATCAACAATAAAAAACAAGAGATCATTTGTCCCGTCAATGGTTTTTACTATCACATCAAATCTTGAGGGTAAGCTCCTTAATACTTTCTCCACTATTCTTCTTCTTCTACTATCTCTCCATGAGATCTAATTTGGGTATCCAACCCAATAAAAAATGTGAAGAATGAGTCTATTGTATTAGACTCTTTCATGCAAATGACTTCAAAATCCTTTCTCATTAATTGAAGCTTTGTCGTCTTTACCTTCTCCATACCTTGATAGGTTGTCTGGAGGGTATCCCATGCATCCTTGGACCTCTTTGCTGCTGCAATTCTTGGAAATATGCTTTTATGTACTACTTGATAGAGATAGAAGAGGGATTTTGAGTCCTTCTTCATATTACTCTTCAACAAATCCTTCTCTGTCTGTGTTAAGGAATTAAAAGCTTGTTCATCTGTTGGTTCTTCTAAACCATCTTCAACTAGCTCCCATAAATCTTGAGAGGCAAACAGGGCTCTCATTTTGATTGCCCAATAGTTATAGTTCTTTCCATTGAACTGTGGGAGTTGAGTATTTCCCATACTCGTGCTTGTGTTGGCTCTAGCCATTGATAGCTCACTGAACTATGCTTTTAAACTTGACTGTGTTTCTTAAATGAACCTTCTCACAATTGAGAGATAAGCTCTGTCTTCAAGAGACTTCACTAGACTGCACTCTGTAAAAAACAAACACAAAACTATGTTTTGTAAATACCTTGTTCTGCTGAGCCTTCACACTGCTGGAGAAAAATTCAACAAACTTCTTCTTCCTTCAGCTTCTTTGGCAAATGTAAAGAGCCTGGACTAGCTCAGATACCATGTTGGAATTTTTGAAATATTCCGAACACACAGAGGAATAAAACAATACCTCAACTAAACACAGAGATTCAATAAAAATATATGGACACAGATGCTTTAAAACTACTTCATTAAGCATAAAGTCTATTACAAAATGAGATTCTCTCCTTCAGAACAAAGTTCTGGATTTACACAAAAGATTAGTTGCTAGAAACACAACGTTACAATTTTTGCTCTCTGTCTTTGTTTCTGCCTTCGGGCATAATACACATACACACAGCCAACAACTACTCTGTTGCTTTATATTTTAGATAACAAACTTTTTCTTTATATATATTATAAACATTACATGTTTATAATATATATATTAAAACATATATATATACTCTAAAGTTCTTAAACATATGATGCGGCGAATAAAAACTAAATCAAAACATTTAAAAATGTACATTCCAGATTCCGTAGACCTTAAATATCATGTAAGAGCCCGTTACTTTACGCCACAGAACACCTTTAATTGGTTCGGAGGAAGGTGATGTCACCTTCTCCAGTGAATTAACTTTCCCCTTTTCATTTCATGTTTGATGCCATTGGAATGAAGCTGGAAGAGTTTAATTCAAGTCAAATGTGGTTGGTGAAGGATTTAGTGGTGGCATGGCGAGGTTAAAATGCGGTGGTTGCAGAAGATAAGAGCCTGGTGTTGCATGGTCAAACCATGAAATTTCATTGTAGAACATAGCTTCGACCTTAACCAGAAATTTAGACTTGTAGGGTTTAATTCAATGCGTAATGGAGTGAAGGATTAAACAAGAAATTTCCTTCTATTCGTTGTCCTTTGGTGTTCCATCAAAATTGAATGTCGCCCTCCTGCTCTGCTCTGTTGCAATTGGGTTTAATATTTCAACAATGATTCTTGTCCAGTATGGAAGATGACATACTATAAATGGAAAGTGGAACTAAAAAAGGAGTGAGTTGTACTTTAGAAATTAAGCCATCTCCGAAAAATAAAGTGCTATTAGAAAACTTTTGGCATGAAGCGGTTACCTATAAGGTAAATAATAATAATAATAGTAACAATAAAATAAAATAAAATAACTTTTCCAAAATTATTAAAAAAAATTGAAAACATTGAAGAGGTTGTTCCTACAATGGGGAAATATGGAATATCCCCAATCATATGAATCTACTAATATAAATAATGGGTGCAGTAAAAATTAGAATTTAAATGTTTTTATTTATTTACAGAAAATATTTAAATTTGTTTCTATATTATGATGAGAAATGATGACCCAAGGGATGGGTCATGGAACTCTAACATTTAGTTGTCTTTTTGTTGAATTTAGACATGTTTAAATTACATGTTATTTATTTGTTGAAAAAATATTTAAATAAAATTTAAATATTATATTCTAATTAAAAAAAACATAACAAATGCTTTGTGATATTAATAATAATCATTTATATGCTTATGTTAAAGTTTATTTACAGAATTTAAAGTTTTTCTAAGTCAGAATACCATTTTAAAGTTAGTTAAAACCGAAGGAAAGGAAATAGCAAAAAAAATAATTTTCTCATTTAGGGCCATTTAAAAACAAAAAGAAAAGAAGAAGAAAAGAGAGGGTTCAAGAAGATGCCAAAGATAAAAGCCATTGGTCTAGAAGAGGAAGAAGTTAGAGTCATAGCGACACCAAAAATAAAATAACGCTAGATACAGGTACTCTGGAAGGAAGTTACTGTGAAAAGGAGAAAGACATTAACTACATGGCACTAGTGAGAAATAAAGACTAATGAAACCCTATAAAGAGTACTCTGGAAGGAAGTTACTGTGAAAAGGAGAAGACATTAACTACATGGCACTAGTGAGAAATAAAGACTAATGAAACCCTATAAAGAGTAGTTCTTCTTCTCTAACCAAGAATAAAAACCCTTGGATGAGTAAATATTGTATATATTGAGGGTGAAAAATGCGATGGTAGAAAAAGAAGATATTTGGGTCAAGGTCAAGAGGAACGAGGAAAAAGAAAAAAAAGGAAGTTACTTTGAATGAAATGTAAAAACGCGATGGTAGAAAATGAAGATATTTGGGTCAAGGTCAAGAGGACCCAGGAAAAAGAAAAAAATGAAGTTACTTTGAATGAAATGTAAAAAAATAAGAAGAAAATATTTCCCTCTCTAGGAAATAAGTGTATAAACGATCACTTTCTTGGCTTAAGGTCACGAGGAACGAGTAAGCTTTGCATATAATATTTCCATAATTTTAGATAAGTTTTTCAAAAAATTTTGGTTGTGGATGAAAGAAAAAAATAAAGTTAGTTTAAATGAAATAGTAAACAAATAAGAAGAAGAAAATTCACTCTTTATAAAAGAAGTGTGTAGACAATCAATTTCTTCCTGAAGTTGAAATAATTTGTGAAATAAATATCTAGAATCATGATGTTTTTTTTTATTATTATTATGTAGTTACCAAAAGCAAAGGGTTTTCTGGAATAAGTGTAAATGCATGGTTGTAGTTTTTTGACCACTATTATTCAGGGAGGAAAGAAAAAATAAATAAAAACTGGAATGAGAAGAGAACTTGATCAAGGAAGTCTGACTGCGTAATCATCGATTAATAGTATTATACACAAACGAGAAGGCTAAAAGAATAAATTAGGAGAAAAGTAGGAAATGAAAAAAATTATTTTATAAATATTCAAATATACATATCTTTATAGGTAAAGAAATAAAAAGGTATGTGAAAAGAAATAAAGAATAATATTTCTTAAATTGGTGAACGTTAGCACCAAAATGTGAAGAAAAACTGAAAAAACACAGCTATCTAACGCAGTCCCTTGGGTAAATGGTCGGGAAAACTAGGTAGTTTCTGTACAAATCCAGAAATGAAAAAAAGATAATGATGAGTAACATTTACATTATTTGGGTTTAATTTCTTTAATATCTCAGTTCTTGACTGTATAGATATATGGAGAAAAACTCAGAATATAGTAGATTAATCCCTATACTACAGGTAGAAGAAAGAAACATGAAGATCAATACGAAAGTTTAAACCATTATAAGTCAATACATATTCCAGATTATTTCTTGGCATCCAGTAAGAAGTAGTATGATGCAGTATTAACATCTGGAGCTATCTTGGAAAAACACAAAACTTAAATATTAAAGAAGTGCATACTTTAAAAAAAGGTTACAGACTGTGCTCTTCTTAGTGTCACAATTTTACTTGATAGAAGAGAACCAGCAATTTGTACAAATCTCAACTTAATAGAATTTATGTACTAGTTCAAAATTGGCCAAAACGAACCCTATCCTTCCATATCAGTGGAATCATAAACTCCAAGGGTTTGCTCCTCTAACGAAACCTTAGCAGACTTGTAACAATTGTAACGATTTATGGTGATGATGTCTCGCTCTAGCATCATTAGCAAACCTGTAACGGACATCATGAAGAAATAGTGCGAATATTTCGGCACTTGGGAATTCTAAATTGAAGAGTAAGCATTGGAAGATATCCCTTCTGTTATTACGTACTAGACTGACTAGGAAGCCTTCATATACAGACCCAAATTCATTAGCAACTTCTCTAACCAAACTTGTAAAGAGGAAGGAAAAATCTTTGTAAAGAATAATGGAATGAGAGTATCCTACGTCGTACGGAACTTACCTGTGACGATGTTCCAAATTTCTCCACATTTTCCACACCATGTGAGAATTGTTGGAATGAATGGAGAAAGTCATAATTAGATTGTTGTTATGATCATGATAGTATTGAGATGCTCAGATTAGATCTCAAGTCCTAATATTCAGGGAGTGGTTCAAACCTCCTGATGGTGAGAAAGCCTATATGTACTAGGTTGTTCTCTTGATTGAATGTAATAGATTGTGTGAGTGTTTCTACACTCTCTAGGTATCTTACGTGGAGAGTCATTTAGCTAATATAAATTATGCTTTTTATCATGGTATCAGAGCGCATAAGATGAGAGGCTTGTGTGCCTGCACTGTGTGCAGAATATGAGGACGTAAGGATCTTGGAGATTTCGTTGGGGCGTTTGAGGCCTGTCACTGCGTGAGCCAGGGTTGTTGGCTTGACTGCAAATTCTTGCAGTGCATTCACAGTAGTCAAAGGCTTTCGATTCTCTTTGAGGGCACGTCATTCTGCATTGATTTTGGAGGAGCTACGTGAGTGGATCACTGTGGTGATCTCTTGCGGGATTGAAGGAGGCCGAGCTGGTGTGCTCGCTGAGATCTGGCTTGACCTGTGTCAAATCTATATATTGGAGCGGATGTTAAATTAAATCGGTGGAACACCTTGTTTCTTAACAGAATTGTGATATGGTCCATTTGGATTTGGCTGTGAGGAACGAGATTTGCTACTATAGCAAATGCAAGAAGTGTGGTCAGGCTCACTAGAGGATGTAAGGACCTGTGGTGGATCGTTGCTATTTTTTTTCGTTGGATCCGATGATCCCTATCCTCTGCGCTTGAGAGGAGCCTGCGTACTAAGGTAAGATGCTTCCTGTCTGAAATTTAATCAGACAAAGTTGCCTGAGGTCGCAGCTGAACCGAGGCGTGGAAGAGAAAGAGATTTGGATAAAAGCCTGCGTTGCTAGGTTCATGGAAGAGAACGCACTTCTGCATGAGGTTGTTTGTTGTGGACCTGCAAATTTCGGCGTGTTGAATGGTTTGCATGGAAAGAAAACCTGTCATGTGAATAAATTTACAGTCGTGTTGGAGGTTGTTCATGCCCTCGGTGAGTGTGGAGTTGGTAAGCCGTTGTGACTGTTGGTGGTGAGACCTATGGTGGAAGTGTGGTGAATTTTAACTATTTCACTTTGGTGATCTGTGTGCCTCAAAGTTGTTTGAAGGCCGATTGGTGGCCCTACGTGAAGAAGTCTCTCTCTATGTCCAAATTCATTACTGCAACCGATTTGAAGCATCCTGCTGAGTGGATCCCATCTACGTGAGGAGTAGAAGAGACTTGAATGAGCAGGAGCAGCATTCGAATTTGTTGCTTGTGGATCACATAATAGAATCAGTGTAGGTCATAGATGCGGAAGACTAGTGGCCATGGTAAACCGCTCAGCTGCTCGCAACAGATCCTTGATCGGTCCAGTCTGTGCCCCTTGGTCCAAAGTTCCCATCACATAACTTCGCCCAGCTCGTTGTCTTCAAATTCTTCGCTCATTCTCTTTGATTCATGCTCTTGTTGCTCAACTAAAGTTTTTCCAGATTCTTCAAATTCCCAAAGGACGTCGAAATACTGCCGGTTAAAGTGCTAGGCGAGAGATCAATGATGCTCAATGTGCCGCAATTTCCAAACTCTGGCATTATATATGATCCTCACGAGATATTTTTGCCAGATAAGAAGTCTTTGTAGATTTTGCAGCGTGCGAGTATCACAGGTATTGAATCAGAAAGTTCATTCCCATAGATAAATATTCTAAAGAACTATGCACTCTCCGGCCTCTGCCAGAATTGATTCTCACTACTAAATGGTGTATAATGCAAGACTCTTGAGCTTCTTGAATGAGCCAAACAAAGAAGGTATACTGCCCAGTGCCAGTAATGCTGGTTTCGGCTAAAGCTCCTTCAATATTCTCATTGCAACTCCTAGCTCCTAAACTTTGATAGAGATGCTGAGCTGATACCTTGGATGGATGGTTCGTTCACCTAATTGAACTAAACACTAATAAAAAAATGAATATCATTGCAATGGTACTTTCGTAAAGCTTGTAGAGTAGAACTGCAAAAGTTCTGCAAAGAGATTGAATACACGCTGAAGAATTCTTGGTATGACCTTGTACCAAATTTTGAACACTAGTAGTGGTTTCTCGAAGCAAAACTTTCTGAATTATGTCAATCCATGAGCCAATCCATGAGCCAGTGATATCCATACCTATATCCAATTAGTGAGCCATTGATAATCGTTGACCTGGATTGTATAAAGCCCCCGTGTTGTTTACTGCATTGGCAGAGGAGACGTGGGCAGTAGCAGTGCATCAAGCACTCAACAAATCTGAGTAGGAGTCAAGGCCTGAGAATAAAGGCGTGGTTTTATTCCTTTCGTTTGGTCTTTGTGACAAAGTTTTATTTCTGTGCCCGCTTGATAATTGAACATCGAACTTGTTCATGGCAGGGAGCAAGGAGATGTGTGGTTGTTGTTTTTGAGGATATGCCCACAGTTGAACAGTGGATTTGCCTAGTCGCCGGCAGAGCCACCACCGCATAAGAGGATCTTGGTGCATCCAGGGATTGGATCGGATCTCATCTGATCATCGTGATTGAGCAAGACATCGGTGCCATCCTTGAAATGCAGAGTACAA
This sequence comes from Pinus albicaulis, assembly GCA_034641835.2. NCBI lineage: Eukaryota > Viridiplantae > Streptophyta > Pinopsida > Pinales > Pinaceae > Pinus > Pinus albicaulis. The sequence continues at coordinate 199,368,039 of CM076583.1, forward strand.
TTTCCTGCATTGGATGCCATCATCGTTAGAAGTGTCAACGAGGCTGCCGATTGAATGCGTTGAGGTTTTGGGACTGAGAGCCGATGCTGTGATTGAGGCTCTGGTGTTGTCTCGGCCCTCAGACAGGAGGAGCGTGAGGTGCCGTAGTGCCTATGTGGGTTAATGTTGTAGTGGAAGAAGTGTTCTTGCAAGGGAGAAAATAGAAAGATAAAATGGATCGTCAAAGTAAATTGAAAGAGTCTCGAAGAAAATTCAGGAGAAAGCATCAACGGAGAAGTGCAAAATATTGTGTTGCAGAATTTTGTGATTTGTTTTAGGTTGACGGTGATGGACCAACTGTTAATCAAGGTGCAGATTTGGAATTTGGTGAGATTATTAAATGGTTAATGCCAGATTTACCATCTTTCTCAGGTATGAATTATGAAAGATGTGAAAATGAAATGAAAACAATCCTATGGAAGTTAAATCTACTGGATTATGTCAAAGATGTTATTAATGATAGTGGAGATACGTTAGTATTAAGTCTTATAACATCTACAGTAGATGACAACATCATACTCAACATAATATATGAAAATAGAGAGATTTTTAGTACAAAGTTTTTATGGGATGTTTTAGAGATGAAATATTGTTTGAATGAGGGCAATGATGCTGAAGATATTTCTCTTGATAATGGTCCCATATTTGATTGTGAAACTGAAGATGAAATGATGGGTGATGAATGTGTATCTGTAATTGAAACTTGTAATGATGAAAACAAATCCATTATTGTAGAACCCAAAATTTTTCCTGACGCAGAAATCAAGTTTGATGAGACATATATCTCATGATGAGTGGATCAATTTGATGATTGGAAAACATCTTATTGATGAATTACTATTTGGTGAGAATGAAGGCTTGTCTTCACATACAGATCAAATGCATAACATGCTTGCAGCAACAGAACTGGATGAAGGCATAATTATGTCAGTAGAAAGGGATGAAGTAGGGAGAGATGGTGAAATGAAAGCTCTCCTAAAGGAGCAGGAAGATGAAAGTAATTTTGGTCATCTTTATAAATCTAACATTTTTTTTTGTGAAAATATTGGTAGGCAAGAAACAACAATGAATTTTGAAGAAGAATTGAAGTTTCTTGAAGCATGGCTTGAAAAACCATGTCTTTATGAAATTAACACTGAAATTGCAGTAATCAATGGTGAAGATATCATCGCTGGTGTTCATATGATTGACACTAGAAATAGTGAGGGAAAACATTCTCCTATCAAGCTTTCCATAATTCTGAGAAGGATGAGAACAAGAATTCAAGTTTTCCTTCACAGGGGAAGAAATGAGGCGAAGATATATCACTATCTCATGGTAAAGAAAGTGAAGATGAAGCCTCATCCATGAATGAACAAATATGGTCTCACAAGCATAAAGACCAAAATGAAAACCTCTGTTACCAAATTTTTTGCATGTTTTTTACTGTAATCCTATATGAGACTAGACCAGCAGGCATATCTTATTGTTTAGTACCCTTTCTCCATTGAGGGGGAGTGTTGGAATTAATGGAGAAAGTCATAATTAGATTTTTGTTATGATGATGATAGGATTGAGATGCTAAGATTAGATCTCAAGTCCTAATATTCAGGGAATGGTTCAAACCACCTGATGGTGAGAAAGCCTATATGTACTAGGTTGTTCTCTTGATTGAATGTAATATATTGTGTGAGTGTTTCTACACTCTCCAGGTATCTTACTTGGAGAGTCATTTAGCTAATATAAATTTCTTTTTTTATCAAGAATGAAAACTACCATGTGCATAATACAACAGTCGACTTAGTAATAAGTTCCTTGAAGGGTTATATCGTGGATGAGGAAAAATACTATTGGAAGTAAGTGGACTGAGCAAAACACTACTCACTGAGTCAAAACCATAGAAAGGTAGTCGTGTCTGAAACCAGACAGCTCAACATATGGCTGTTAAAAAAATGTGGAAATTTTCCAATGTTCTTTCACATAAACTACTATACCGATAGAGAGACAAACTATAACAAATGTGTATTCACGCGGATGTTGGAATTTCTGAAATATTCATAACACATAGAGGAAATAAAAATTCCTCAACTCAACATAGAGATTCAATATAGAAGATATGGACAGAGATGCTTTAAAAACACTATTTCATTAAGCATGAAAATCTATTACAAAATGAAAAATCTGTCTTCAGAACAAATTTCTGGATTTACACCAAAGATTAGATGCTACAAACACAGCGTTACAATTTTTTCTCTCTGTCTCTATTTCTGGCTTCTGGATTTACATAAAAGATTAGCTGCTACAAACACAATGTTACAATTTTTTCTCTCTGTCTCTGTTTCCGGCTTCCGGAAAAAATTACATTACACAGTCCATGTGCTTTAGGTTGCTACACAATAGAGGGCTAACCAAAAATGCTCTCCATCTCTCTGTTTTTCTTTTCTGCCTTCGAGAAAGAAATTACACACACAATGAATACAATGCACACACACGACATATTACATAACACATATATATATTATAAACATTTTATGTTTATAGTATATATGTCACTAATATATAATCCTAAGTGTAAATTATAACTATGTTGTGGAAAAATAAAAACAAATAAAACATTAAAAAAAACTTTGTTTACTCCATATTCCGTGGAGGCAAAATCTTAAGCAAGAACCAATTTATTTGCCCTACGTGTAGGTTTTAACCCTGAACAGAAATTATCTACACACGAATATTATAATAGAAAATAAACAATAGCGAGAGCATAAAACATAAAACAGATAAACACAGAGATTTTCCCCTGGATCCCAAATCGGGACGACCAGCTTGATTTTTCATTATATTCCTTTTAGTGTTACAACACATATATATACATGCCGGAGCATATATAAACCCCAATCCATTAACACTGGATTAGAACATAACGAAAGTAGTTCCGCAACCAGCCCAGGATCTACAAGTCACACTGGGCCAAACCATCGAACCCCAAAGCCATGTGCAAAATCACACAAGAGCATGGGCGGATCCGCTGTAGGTGGAAGTCGCTAAAACCAATTTTGGCGGTACTTCGGACAACGGTGGGGGGACTGCTTCGCCTCTCATGACCCCCCAGACGCGGCCTTAACCGCCGGCGCGTGGGGCTACTCGTGGAAAGAATATAACACATACCCAACACTACGGAGCGTACGCAGTTGGTCCGGAGAAAGGTGACGTCACCTTCTTCGGTGGGTCATCACTCCCCTTTGCAACTCAAGCTTGCTGCCCCTCGGAATGTTGCTGACGTGTGATCAATGAGGTTGGTGGAGAACTCAATGCGGTTGGTGCTGCATATAATAAACATGGAGTTGAGTGTTGGGTTTCATGGAGTGAAAATCGCAACTGGAGATTTTCTGCTACAATCATCCTTCAGATTTCCTATCACCATTAAACATGTCTTCCTCCTTCTGACTATGCGGCAGTTGAATTTAATATTTCAACACTCCCCCTTAAATACAACTACTGTATTTTCTTCCATACCCAGAAATTTTATCAAATAATTAAAACTCTTCTACCCCAATGGTTTTGTCAATATATCAGCAAGTTGCTCCTCTGTTCTGCAATGCTTCAGAACAATTTCACCATTATTCACTAGCTCCCTTATGTAGTGATACTTTGCATCAATTTGTTTCGTTCTCTTATGAAACACTGAATTCTTTGATAATGCCATTGCTCAGTGATTATCATAATAAATTGTTGTGCCTTTTACCTGTTCATGACACAAAATCCTCAACATTCTCCTTATTCATAATGCTTCACATGTTGTTGTTGTAGGCCATACATACCTCTTATCTGTTGTAGATAATGCTACGATCGGCTATTTCTTAGAAGTCCATGTAATGGCTCTGATCCCATATGAAAAACATATCCGGAGAGTCATCTGAAGCCCGATCAGCATGATTATGTGGGTAATTCAAAATTTTACAGCTTGGTATTTAAAATACCATACCCCTTCATTCCATTCACATACCTTAGAATCCTCTTGGCCACCTGCCAATGAGTCTCTTTTGGTGTTTCCATGAATCTGGAAATTAAACGTACAACATACATAATATCCAGCCTAGTTGCAGTCAAATACATAAGGCTGCCAACTATGCTCTTATACAATGTCGGATCGACATTCCTGTTGTGATCTTCTTTGCTCAATTTTAACGCCATGACAGTTGGAGTTACATTTGTCTTGCTATTCTACATGTTGAATCTTTTCAACACTTCTTCAACATATTTTTCTTGGGAAATAAAAATCCCATTTTCATTTTTGCTATACTTCTATTCCAAGAAAATATCTCAAAAAACCCAAATCAGCCATTTCAAATTCACTCTTCATGACTGTTTTAAAATCATTAATGAGTGAAACTTCATTGTGAGTAAAGATTAAATCATCTACATATAAAACAACAATAATAATATTATCATCATTTTCTTTTATGTAGAGTGTGGGTTCTCCATCACATTTCTCAAATCCACTTTCATTCAGGTAAGCATCTATCATGTTGTACCATGCTCTCGGTGCTTGCTTCAACCCATAAAGATCTTTCTTCAACTTGCATACTTTGTGCTCTTGGCCTTCAATCTCATAGCCTGGAGGTTGTTCAACATATACCTCTTCTTTCAACACTCCATTCAGGAATGCTAATTTCACATCCATTTGGTAAACCTTCCATTTTTTTTGTGCTGCTATGGACAACACTGTTTTCACTATTTCCATCCTTGCAACCGGTGCATAATTTTCTTCATAATCTCTTCCTTGTTGCTGCTTGTAGCCTTTGACAACAAGTCTTGCTTTGTGCCTTTCAATCTTGCCTTCAACATTGCTCTTGGTCTTATAGACCCACTTTACTCCAATGACTTCTTTACCTTTAGGGAGGTCCACTAACTCCCATGTATTACTCTTTTCTATTGCACCAATCTCTTCGTTCATTGCTTCAATCCATTTTTCTTCTTTTACAGTTTCTTCAAAATAAATTGGGTCATCAACATGACAATACAAAGAAAATAAAGAGTTCAGACCAACATTATCATTTACCTATCCTTGTTCATAAATCTCACTCATATTTCTAAATCTCGGTCTTCTTGGTGTACTTGGAGTTCCACTTGAACTCGAGGGAGTTTCAGTTCCCTATGGTGTGCTTGGAGAAGCACTTCCTTGATTTCTCAAGGCTGTTCTATTTCCAGCTCGTGGTGTGGTTTGTTGTGCTTATGCTGGTGGAGGAGGAGCCACCAAGGAGGGATTATTTGTTGTTTTCCCTTCCTCTTGTTCTTCGTGAGAGACACATGTCTTCACATTCACTATTTTCTCTAAGCTTCCATCCCAAGATTCTTCTTCAATTAAATACATTTCTGCAACTTCCACAAATTTCTTCTTGGTGGATGATTCCCTTTAATCTGTATGCTTTGAATTCTTCCACTAAATCCAACAAATATTACTGCACTTCTCCCCCTTCTTGTCAGCTTCTTCCTTGGCTTATCGGAATGTGTGCGTAAGCCACACGGCCGAATACTCATGTGGGTGACAAAAGCCTTTTATGCCTCTCTGCAACTTCTTAGAAATTTATTCATTACACTCTTTCTTTGGTATCTATTAATTTGCTATCTTTGCCCACAATGTCTGACTTCAATATTCATTTGGCACATGTTTCCTTCAACATACTTCTTACCATATCCATGATGGTTATTTTCCTTTCGGCTTAACTCCATTTTGCTACGGTGTATACCTTGCTGTAAATTGTTTATTTATCCCATTTTCTCTTGCAAAAACATAAGAAATATTTGGAGATATATTCTCCTCCTATGTCTGTCCTTAAGACTTTAATACGCTGCCCACTTTGATTCTCTACAAGATCTTTAAAGTGATAGAATTTCTCAAACACTTCACTTTTAAATTTCAAAAAATATACCCATGTTTTTCTTGTGAAATCGTCAATAAAAGTCAGCATATAGTGGCTACCTGCTAATGATGGTGTTTGCATTGATCCACACAAATCTGAATGGAAAATTTCTAGGGTGCCTTTGCCCTTATGCTCTTTCTTGATGGAAATCTTTCTCTGTGTTGTTTGCCCAAGATGCAGCCTTCAAAAAGGTTGTACGGTTTCTCAATCAATGGTAATCCCTTTACCATACATTTCTTATGCAATAAATTCAGACCTCCAAAGTTGAGATGTCCAAATCTCAAATGCCATAACCAGTTTTCATCATTTGCTTCTCTTTGGAATGTCTCTTGTGTTACTGCTGGCATTGCAGCTCCTTTCTTTAAATTTGCTCTCATCTTGAAAGGGAACATTATGTTCCTTGTCATCTTCACTTGTGCAATGCATTTCTTGTTTGGTGGTTTATCCATGATGGTGCATACATAGCATTTTGAATGCGCATTTGTCCAATGCTCAAAAGGTTACACTTCATACCAGGCACATAGTAAACATCTGATATGGATCTCCTTTCTCCTTTCTTTGTCAAAACACTTACTCTACCTTTTCCCATGAAAGATACTTTATTGTTTGTCCCCAATGTTACTTAAGACTTTACATTTTCATCAATCATGGAAAACATTGAAATTTTTCCAGTCATATGGTTGCTACATCCTGAATCTAGAAATAAAATATCTTCATTTTTCTCTTCAGCCATATTACATGCTAAAAATAAATTATCTTGAATGGTATTTTATTTTGTAAAATTAGCACTGGTTCCACTACCCATGTCACTCTATTTCTTCCTACATTCATTGGCATAGTTCCCATACTTCTTACAGTAATGACATTGGACTTGGGATTTATCATACATTTTTCCATGTGCTTGATTTTGTCCACCTTGTTGGTTGTTTCCTTGGCTTTGATTCTGACTTTGATTGCTACCCCTTCCACTTGTATTTGTAGGGTTGCTTCTTCCTTCTCGGTTTTGGATTTTGCCTCTACCTTTTCCTTTTTAATTTCCTCTGCCTTGACCTCTTCCTCTTCCAACGGTCATTTGGGTCTTGAAGCCATGCTCCAAAGATGAGTTTGTTGTTCTACCCAATCTTTGTTCATGTGTCATCAATGATGCATGAAGCTCATCAACAGTAAAATTTGAGAGATCCTTTGTCTCTTCAATGGTTGTGACTATCACATCAAACCTTGAGGGTAAGCTCCTCAATACTTTCTCCACTATTCTTCTTTCTTCTACTGTCTCTCCATGAGATCTCATTTGGGTAACCAACCTAATCAACAAAGTGAATAATGATTCTATTGTATCACACTCTTTCATGCAAATGACTTCAAAATATCTTCTCATTAATTGAAGCTTTGTTGTCTTTACTTTCTCCATACCTTGGTAGGCTGTCTGGAGGGTATCCCATGCATCCTTGGACCATTTTGCTGCTGCAATTCTTGAAAATATTCTTTCATGCACTTCCTAATAGAGATAGAAGAGAGATTTTGAGTGCTTCTTCCTATTACTCGTCAGCAAATCCTTCTCTACCTATGTTAAGGCATTATATTCTTGTTCATCTGTTGGTTCTTCTAAACCATCTTCAACTAGCTCCCATAAATCTTGAGAGGAAAATAGGGCTCTCAATGTGATTGCCCAATAGTCATAGTTCTTCCCATTGAACTATGGTAGTTGAGTATTTCCCATACTCTTGCTTGTGCTGGCTCCTGCCATAGCTAGCTCACTGAACTATGCTTTAAAAACTTGACTGTGTTTTTAAATAAACCTTCTCACTATTGAGAGATAAACTTCTTACAGTTCTCTGGACTGCACTCTTTTATCCAAAAAAAATTGTTTTAGATAAATACCTTGCTTTACTGAACCTTCACTCTGCTGGAGAAATCTTCAACAAGCTTCTTCTTCCTTCCTTCAGCTTCTTTGTCAAATGCAAAGAGCCTGGACTAGCTCTACTACCATGTTGGAACTTCTGAAGTATTCCGAACACACAGACGAAATAAAAATTCCTCAATTCAACATAGAGATTCGATACAAAAGATATGGACAGAGATGCTTTAAAAACACTATTTCATTAACAATGAAAATCTATTACAAAATGAAGATTCTCTCTTCAGAGCGAAGTTCTGGATTTGCACAAAAGATTAGCTGCTACAAACACATCCTTACAATTTTTTCTCTCTGTCTCTGTTTCTGCCTTTTGGAAAAAAAAAACATTACACAGTCCATGTGCTTTAGGCTGCTACACAACACAGCGCTATCAAAAACTGCTCTTTGTCTCTCTGTTTTTCTTTTCTACCTTCGGGCAAGAAATTACACACATAGTGAATACAATGCACACACACGACATATTACATAACACACATATATATTATAAACATTGTATGTTTATAATATATATGTCAATAATATATAATCCTAAGTGTAAATTAAAACTATGTCATGGCAAAATAAAAACAAATAAAACATTAAAAAAACTTTGTTCACTCCATATTCCGTGGCATCAAAATCTTAAGCAATACCCAATTTATTTTCCCCATGGAACTGTCGTGATTGGCCCGGAGGAAGGTGACGTCACCTTCTCCGGTGGGTTAAATTTCCCCTTCGCAGCTCAAGCTTGCTGCCGACGGAATTCGTGTTGACTGCACTTTAAATTCAAATCAGATGTGGTTGATGCAGTGTTTAATGCGGTAGGTGTTGCAGATAAAAACATGGGGTTGAGTGTTGGGTTTCGTGGAGTGCAAATCACAACTAGATATTTGTTGTTGCGGTCTTCCTTCAGATTTCCCATCAATGTTTAATTTCTTCGTCATTCTTCTCTGCAGACAGTTGGAATTAATTTCCAAAAACGAAAATATCATTAATGAACTGGATGAATGCGGCAGCGCAGATATGCACATACCACCGCGGGGGCTTAGAAATAGAGGTTAAGAAATTTTCATGGAATGTCTCTATTACAAAAACAAAGTTATAGTCGATGGTAGATAGTTATAATATCATCAAACTTTATTTAGGAGTGAAATAAATATAAGGAGTAAATAAGGGCAAGAAAAAAGCTCGAACAACTTTCTTAATAAGTGGTAAATTGGTAATGGAGTTAATAATACGTAAACTAAAAAAGTGGCAATCAAAATACCCAAGAACACCTTGCAGTACATCAAACATTGAGATTTGATAACAATTTGGTACCTTATGATGACCAACTTCTCTAGCAATAAGATGGTGTTGATGTTTTTGTTTTCATAGTACATTTTTCATGACAATCATTATTATAGTTAGTAGTGTAAAGCTAATTCTCTTTTAAAAATAATTATGGTGATTGGGTAAAATATTTGGTGATGTGACACAGATAATTTAATATTGCATATACTATGGATGTGACCAATAATGTTAATTCTCTTTTAAAAACAATTATGGTGATTAGGTAAAAGTTTTGGTGATGTGAAACAGATAATTTAATATTCCATAAACTATGGATGTGGCCAATAAGTTCAAGGAAACCTTATGTTACACCTAGCATCTAGAGGTGATAGGTGATAGTAGTTCTGTTCATTATAGAGGACCAATTCCTTCAGTAAAAAAATACATGATAGTGAATATACAGGAAGGTAAGTCAGTGTGTCCATCTTCTTTCGTGGCATAGTCTTTTTTAGAAGCATTACGATAGTTTTAATTATATGGATTAATATACCCAAAAAAAAAATTGGAGTGGTAAATTTGATCTTCTTTCTACACTTATTTAATAATGAAGTAATTAAAAATTGCACCATATGTTGCAAAAGAAATGCAATAAGGCAATAGTATAGGCAAGAGTAGCCTAGAATAAATAAGAAGAAAATATCATAGGAAATAGTTGTCTAGAAAAAATAAGATGTTGCAGAGAAGGAGCCATCGTGAAGGAATGAAAGGAAAATTTGCTGCCATAGAAGCAGATCTTGGAGGTTTCAAAGATATTGATGATAAGAGTGATCAACGAGAAAATTTTGGTATAGATTTTGAAATAGGCAAGTGGGGGTGAAAACATATATGTAAACCAACATAATCTGTTGACATATATATATATATAAATTATATATATATTGAAATAGGAAATTGGGGCTGAAAACATATATGTAAACCAACATAATTTGTTCAAATATATAAAATTTTTGTTATAGATATTGAAATAGGAAATTGGGAGTGAAAATACTTTGGTGATTGATAATCCTCTGAAATGAGCACGTAACTCAAATAAGACATTTTAAATACATTCAAGTACAATATATCTAGCACAGATGTAAATAAAGATCATTTTTATTAACAAAAATAGAGTTTACTCCAAATTCAACTACATATTTGAGTGCCAATTGCATGCTTATCAAAAATTGTATATGAAGAACAATAGTCTTGGTATACAAGAAATTGAATGTCATTTTAAAATGGAGAAATTTTTGGAAGGAGATATTGTTCTTTATATTATGGTTTATTTTCTTAATCCAAAATTTGTTTAGTCTTTCTTTATATACATAAGGAAAAAAAATACAAAGTAAATTCACAAATTTAAGTTATAGTTTTATATTTTGTAATTACAAATCAAGTTTCTTATTAAAATATTTTCACATCTTAGGTTATTCTAAATTGATAAAGAGGATAGAATTTTTAGGGTGGTGTTTTATGTCCACTGAAATTCCCATGAGGTCCATAATTATGTATGGGGTTCATTACAACCTTCGATATTCTGTGAGATGTTGTGATTTTTTTCTTGCGACTACAACTTAGTTTTAGTTTTCACCTATTTATCATGATTCCAAACTTTGTTATCATCTTAGATCCTTATATCATTAGATATATTATGTGAGATAATGTGATGTTTTCTTTGTCACAATGAATCAAAAATCAATTATTAGACCAAAATATTGACTTTCTTGTTATCTGTTTTGTTTATGAACCCTTTAAAAAAACCAGAGGAACATTTGATTTTACAGTGTGATCTCCTTAGCATGGGTGGAGGTTTCAAAAATTGGAGACTAAATTGAGTTGTTATTGCTAGAAATTCTTGTATAAGATGGGAAATTTGGATGCTTTGTAGACAATATGGATGTCATAACAGATATCTTTTTTGAATTTTTTAGTGTCTCTGGCCACCATGCATCTAATAGGATCCATTTCAACTGAGAACGTCAATACATCACTATGTGAATGATAGCTTGTGACATCCATAGCCATTTTCTTTGATTGTGGATCAAGTTATAAAATAATAACTTGTGAAAACCCTAACCATTTTCTTTGATTGTGGATCAAATTATAAACTAGAATATACTCTCTCTTTAGAAGACACTACGTTATATATTGGATGGAGGAAAGGTTATGATAAAACTTGTACAAAAAACCCCTTAGGGTTGTTTCAACTTACTCTATTGTTAATCACATAGTGTCAATTTCTTAAAACTATAATCTACAGTAAGGACTGAGTGGGTTTTTTCTTTTATAAGCTTTGTTTGGAATTGAAAAATAAAAAATTATAAAAGATAAAATTATGTAGTGAAAAAAATTGTTTAAAATTTCAGAATAAAAAGTTGATTAAGTTTGACATCATATAATATGAATATTGTTTATGATTATAAAATATAAAACATGTAAGGTTTTTTGGTAAAATTAGGTAATTAAAGATATGTATATATTGTTCTTAACTGAAGAAATTTGATATTCATTAACAAAAAAAATTTGAAAGAGTAAGTATGTACTTACAAACTGTTATGTACTTACAAACTATTACAATTAAGTAATTAAAGGTAAATTTAGTGTTACTTAAGAAATGAAAATTATGAACATTCGTCATTATTTCACTATTAATTTAATTTTTTATATATTAAGAAATACTACTCATGAATAATAAAACAGTTGTAACATAAATAATATATAAAAAAAAAAACCATGTATTTTTGGAATCATAAAATAGTTGTAACAAAAATAATATAGAACAGGAAAAAATATGTATGTTTGGATGTATGAAAATTTAGATCCATTTTTCATTATGTCAATATTTTTATTTTTGTGTAATTTGACAAAGTCATCAAAACCTAAATTCAATATAACTTATTAAAAAACAAAACTAACATTATAAAATACATATAAAAAACTATTTACTTGTGGATCTAATGGCCTAAAACATTTCAATCGACTAACATTTGATCCAATGGCTCAGACATAGACACAGCTAAGGGAGTTGTTTTCAAATAAGAACGCCTTACTCGGTAATTATTATACTACAAACAAATTTCCAAATTTCTTCATGAAGTTAAATACTATTTGTAATGAATTTTGTATTTTTCTTTCAAGATGTTATAGTTTTACTTTTAAAATTTTGATTCTACATAGTTGTCATTTTGTTGAGATTTTATTATTATAAATATCTGCTTTAAAAGATTTCATATATATCAAAAAAAATAAAAAATTACAATATTTATGTTATGTTTAAGTAGTAATATATAACATTGAGGTGGTTACTTAATGAGGGTCATTGTGTTTAGACTTCATTATCAAATTATATATATATATATATATATATATATATATATATATATATATATATATATATATAATGTTATGTTTAAATAGCAACATATAACAATGAATTAGTTAGCTCACTATAAATGAATTTCTTCACGAGGTTAAACGGTGTTTCTAATGATTTTTATAGTGTTTATAACTAGTTATTTTTTATTATTTATAATATCATAATACAAATATTAATTGTGCATTGAATTTTAAAAATAATTGTGAGCTCTGCACCCCTATTGATTGTCTACAATGCGTTCAATATTTTCTAAAATTTCCATTGAGAGTTTGGATGGTAGAAGAGGTCATGTAGGTGTCTACTCTCTACCAAATTTTTTTTAATCTAGAAGGTCAACCCTTTGATCTAAGTAAAAACTCTTTGAAACTTCAAGGGACTATGCCAAACAACTACCTGTCTATAGAGATCACTCACCAAATCATGGTTCATGGTGGATTGTCCTCACAACTTGAGCTTTACTTATAGTTGAGAAGAGGCCAAGGGGGTTTTGGCTATATTCTAAGAAGATCCACCACCGAGGATGGCTAGAAGAAGGACAAAAACCTTGATGATCATAGAAATTTGAAAGGATGTATGATCTACCATTTAACTGTTGACAAGACGTTGGAGTCAGATGGCATAAATCAGGAAAGCCTTAAGTTAGGAAGAGTGGCAAACCATGAAATTCATGTGCCACTCCATGCTCATGGGTATTCGAGATTAGTCGATTCTGGGAGAGGGGTGGGAGGCCTTTCACTAGGCTAAATTCAAACTCAAATTTTAGGGTCCCTCCTTCAATTGGGATCTTTCTGCTCCTAGGATGAGTTTCCTACCTCAAATTTGAAGAACTTTGCAATCTTTGTGAAACCAATGGTAGGGGGCTACCTTTCTCTATATGTTAAAGCCATAGATCCAACTTCCACTCTCATAGCTAAAACACATATTTAAGTGAAAAACCAATATCGAGGTATTCAACTCCTACACGAAGATTGATAAATTTATGATCAAAAATTCCTCAACGAGTATGACATAGTAAAGGATGCTTCAATCTCTATTGTATTAGGAGTAAGAAGTGGATCCAAACACTAGGGTGCATCCTCATCACCCAAGAAAAATCCTTTAATGAGGTCCTAAAACTAGGATAGTGAACTCCAAACCTTAAAGATGTCTCTTTTCCACATTCGTAGTGGAAACCCCCTTTCTTAAAGAGGATACCATTATATGTAAATTCTTGGCTAGATATTATGAAAGAGAAGCAATTATTTGTCATTTTACTACTTTTGGCCCTCATCATCTACTCTTCAAGAGTGGATGCATGAGAATTGGTCTCATGATATTATGCTGTGTGTGTGCTCAAAAGGATTCTTTGTTGTGCTCTCCGAAATTTTAAAATATGGGCATCAGGTTTTTGATCAAGAACCTTAGTTTTGAATTTGCTCCCGTCTCACTTTGCAATCATGATTTCCTAATTTTAATCCTCTTTCCATGACAGTTCTAAAAAACCATGTATGGGTAGGACTTCCTAACCCACCCATCCATTTTTCACAGCCACATGTCCTAGAAGGCATGGGAAACTTAGTACGTTGCTTCATCAAAATTGATACTAATAGGTTGGAAAAATGAATTATCACATTTGTATGCATATATGTTGATGTGGACCTCAGTAAATGATTTTTCGATAAAATCCTTCTTAAATGCTGTGGTAGGGCTTCTTTACAACCCAAGGATTACGAAAAAAGTGTTTTTTGCTATAGAACTCACCAACAAGGTAGGAGTCATCTTCAAAATGTCTACGTCTTTTTGCAAGGGATCTATACTAACTCTAATGCTTAGAAAAGGAATCGTAGATGGTAAGATCTGAAGGGAACGAAGGAGCCAAGATTACTGCAACTCATAAGTACGATACTACACAACAACATAAGTCACCCACAACTAAATCAACATTAGAAAAATTAGTTGAGCCCAATGTAGAGCCATCTCAACCATGAGTAGAGGAAGCTCATCCTTTGCCTAAAAAGAAAGGAGACTCATCCATAACTCTGGCTCAATTAATGAGTGGATATAAATGTACCCAAGAATCTGATCACTCAGATAATGACAAGGAGACAACAAATACACTAGAACATTTGACAATGGAAATGTCTCAAGGAAATGTCATCATTATCTCATCTTCAACTACTCTTAATAACTCGTGTGAATGAATATACCTTCGTAATAGGAAGGAAAATAAGCAAGAATACCTTCGTAATAGGAAGGAATAGAAGTATGAACCATCATTGCCCCTATGACCATAAAGGTACTAAATGTATTGTTGTGCATTTTGCTTAAGAATGATATAATTTGATATTTTGGATATATATACTATATTTTTATTACTTTTAAAATTTTAAATTTTAATCATCGTAAATTTTTATGACAAATTTGAATTTTAAAAAGTTTAGAATAAATAGAAAAAATGTTTATACATTTACAAATTTATAGTAAATATAATTGAAATATAAGTAAAATAAAATTTCATGTTTTCGCAAACGTAGATAAATTTTTGAAACAAAATAGTATCATAAACCTTTATCTAAGTCTAATCTTAGATAAATTTGCCATACAAAGTTGACCATCTTGCTACAATCATTTATAATAAATCTGTCTAATAAGGTTAAAGCCTACATTTAAAAAGCTCTGAACCGATCTGTCCTCTAAAGAAACGGAAGGTGTAGACCTGTCCTCTAAACAACTGGGAAGGAGTAGCTTAATTGGAGAGATGAAAAGGGAGACGGGCGGTTGGAACCACGAGCAGCGGTTCTGCCTTATGCATAGTGCGACCAAATGTTTCTGCCATATCAAGCTCTTCAGGTGGCTGCCCGTTGGGGAGCAGCAAGTCAAAGGAATGAACTATGCTGGCAACCATTAGTTGAACCATGCGGATTGCCATGTTCATGCCCGCACAGTTCCGTCTACCTGCACCGAACGGGATAACCTCAAAATCGCTGCCCATAACATCAACACTGCTGCCAACAAACCTCTCAGGATCGAAATCCAGCGGCCTCTCCCACACGTCCGGATCGCACTGCATACCCCACACGTTCACTATAAGTCGGGAATTCTTGGGTATGTAGTACCCCTCTATCTCACATGCCTCCACTGCTATCCTACGCAGGAGGGGAGCGGAGGGGTGAAGCCTTAACGTCTCTTTCACCACGGCCTGCAAGTATGGGAGGTTTCGGAGGTCTGACTCCTTCACCAGTCGCTCCTCCCCTTTCACTGCAGAGTCTATTTCTTCTTGCAATCTCCTCATGATGTTCGGGTGGCGTACCAGCTCCGCTATTGCCCATTCCACTGCGATTGAAGATGTCTCTGTTCCTGCAATAAACAAGGTCTAAACAATATACATATAAGTTTAAAGATTTTTTTTGTTTAGATAAATGTTTTTAAGATTAATCATATTATTAAGATTTGGTATATATTTTAAATCATTTAAAAAAATATTTATCTAAATATACATATAACTAATTATACAACTACTCACTAAAACAATTTATTAAAAAACAATCGAATAAATTTAATAAGACTCACTAGTAAAAGGGCCTTCATCTCATTATTCGTAAGCTTTCTTTCTTCGTTATCCGCATCAGCCAAAAGAATACTCAGAAAATCGGCCTCCCCTTTGTTCCGCGATGCAGTTTGGTGCTCCTTTATCATCTGATTTAAGAACTCATCGGTCCTTATGTGCAACTTCTTCATGTTGGTCCGTACGCCCTGCAGATCCATCCAAGCCAAGGACGGCACATAGTTCCCAATAAAAAACTTCCCAACCAAATCCATTATCTCTGCCACCAGTTCCGTGAACTGTCCCGCTTCAGGCCCTTGGCTATCGAACAGACGCTTGCTCATCATAATCTGCCCGAGAACGTTGGTAGTGCAGATGTGGAGAAGCTCCCTAATGTTCACGGTCTTCCCTTGTCGCTTATGCTCGAGAATAGACTTCACCAGCATCCCAACCTCTGCCTCCCGCACAGGCTGCAGATCGTCCAGGGCCTTGCCGGCGAAGATATGAATGTTACAGATTTTGCGCATCAGTCTCCAGCGGGGGCCGTAGGGAATCGAGACGAGGCCACTAGAGTCGTAGCCCATGAATTTGGAGGCTAAATCGCTTGGCCGGTTGGAGAAGTTGAGATCGTTTTTGAGGCATGCCTCCGCTATCTTTGGCGACGAGACGACCACGGTGTGTGTTGTCCCGAGCTTCAAATGCATAATGGGACCGTATTTCTTTGATAGCTGATAGAGTGAGCGATGGGGCATGTTGCCCAGAAGTAGAAGGCTGCCTATGACAGGCCATCCAGACGGACCCGGAGGAAACCGTTTTCTGGGAATCTGTTTTACCACACAGATCAAACCGATCGCAAGGAGGATCAGACTGAGCGCTTGACCGACGCTCAGGCTCGCAACAGAACTCAGCGGCAAAGTAAGCGATGAATCCATGGCCTTCTCTGTTTTACTTGATTTTTCATAACCTGTGCCCTCACTTATATTTTGTATCGCCAAGTCATCGTCGAAATAATGTTGTATGAGTTAACTATACATTGTTTACGAGGGACGTTGACATGTACATTTCGATCTTTATCGAAATAATGCTGGCTGAGCTGGATTATACATTGTTTATGAGTTGGGTTACCATCTTTGAAAATTAAATATTTATGTTTTGATATTACTGAAAAAATAAAGGTTTTATTATAGACTTTGCACGTGATAATGTTAATGATTGCTTCATATATTATATTTTAATGAATTTTTTATATATTTTAATTCAAGAAAGTCTTGCTATAAAAAGATGATAAGAATAAGATGTAAATAAATATATTTTTAAGAAATTATCTCATTATTATATATGTTTTTCTCAATATTTATGTAAGAGTGAAACTTTCAATGTCTAGACTTACTACTTATTACTACTCACCAAAATTTATGCAAGTTGATCTTATTGAGTCATAATTAATTTATCCACTTCACATTCCAATTTATTAGTTCCTCCAAAAGCAAAGCTTTATGATTATATTTGTCTATTAACCACTATTAATCTAGCTAACATTAATTAATGTAGTTTATCATTCTTTATGCATTTTCCCTATAACATATTTCTTAACTTGAGGAATAGGAACTAAACTTCAGTGTTCAACTTGTTTAAATAGTGTCATGGAAAATTACATTTAAATAAGAAAGAGAATTTGGAATAAATTATTTTGTAAGTGAAGAATATATTATATAGGCTTTAAATGATGTTAATTATCTCTATTATCAATAATATTACATAATATAAGATACAAATTACATGAGAGTGTGATGTAGATAAGATAAAAAAAACCTAGATAAAATACATGTTTTGTGAAAATATGGTGTAAATAAAATAAGAATACAACATGGATAAATTTTATTAATTAAAGTTATATTTTGTCTATAAAAATAAAAATATATATTATCAAAAATATATAATCATGTTGATGATGGTGATGATTAATTTACCTTAAGACCAATATGGTCATTTTGACCTTAAGAAACTAAGAGATTAATTGAGATTCTTTAACAATTTATTTCTATGATTGAAGGGAGAGAAACATTCCTAGATGTTGGTAGTTTTGCTAACTTAATAAGTCAAGAAGGTTGGTAGTGGGGCAATGATTTTCAAAATTAGAACAGATGTGCGTAAGAGTTGGGAAATCCAAGGGCAAGTGTTTTTCATCTTCAATCCACTTAGTATCACAAAAGGGACAAACATTTTCATCCCAAGCTGTTGTAGGAATAAACCAACACCCATTTTCACTTAGAAGCTCATGAGAATTAGTTCTTATCTTTGAAATGTTCATTTTTTCTTATCACTAGTCAATACAGAAGACATTGGGGTTGATCACTTCCTTATAATACCTTAGCTTCATTTTTTCTCTCCGACTCCTTATGCCCCATAACTTATCCTTAAATTTTGAAGTAATAATACTTTTAATATTATCCTTATTCTTCAAGGTCATCTCCTCCTTTACCCCCCAATGGACTAGCCAAGACTACACACTCTTATTGCAGCCTCGCTTGAGCCCGAGGTGTGGGTTTTGGCTAGAGTTAGAAGAAATTTTTGTATAGATTTTTCGTATACATGAGATACCTAGTCACAACCATTCTTTCAATGGGGCAAATTCCAAATTCGATCAAGAGAAAAGGGTATGGAGTATTTTCTTTAATATTGAGGTTGTAAGTTATAAATAGCATTTGGATAAACTCAATGTTCCTCCACGATTCTCTAGATATATTGTAACCTCAAACCTCACATCCATATAAAAGAAGACATGTGACAAGTGTCTCAAAGAGAAAAACATTTTACTCCATGTTCAAATATTCATCAACTTACAATTGTTTTCAACCCTGTAATAAAATTTCCAACCTCTAATAATCCTTTTCTCAATGCTATAATTCCAATTGAGCTAATTGTGAATGCTGATTCCCAAATACTTGTATGAATAAATTTTCTCCAAACAATTATTATCATAAATGAAATTATTATAGTTGGTGTTTTTTAATTTAATTATCATGACTTTAGTCTTTCCAGTATTAAAAGCGATACCCATCTTGGAGTAGTATTCTTGGAGGATCCTAAGCTGCTTGTTGAGATCATATTGACTCCTAGCTAAAAGAATGATATCGTCAACAAAAATAAGAAGAGTAATGACCGTACCAATAAGTTTGTGGCTATCACATACTAAAACTTCCACACACTCTTCTAGCTTATCAATGTAAATGCCAAAATGGATACGAGATAAGGGAAATCCTCACTTAACCCTGATATTGCACGTATTTTCTCACAAACCCTCTATGGAACCATTATATATTCTAGCCTCTTCCATAAGTTATCCTAAGGAATAGTGTCGAAATATTTTCTAAATCCAAAAAATTAGCATAAAAGATCAATCTTATTATTGTGGCATTCCTCTGCAATGATCCTAAGAGTAACATGATGGTCTATAGTTGAGAGATGTATCATAAATCCAAATTTACCTTTATATATTTTACCATGGCTTTCAACCTAAAAGCTAATTTCTTTTCCAAAATTACCCCATACAACATGGTTAAAATGTGGCGAACCATAATCTTCTCGTACTTTGAGGGAACATTTTTTTCCCCCCTTGTAAATATAAGCACAATAAGGCTTTGCATTTGAGGTTGATGGAAGCCTCATTTCACTACCAATTTGAAGAGTTTATGTATATGAGGGAAGAGGACAAAGCTTTCCATTTTGAAAATTTCAACTTGGTAGCCTTCAATATCCCTAGCTTTCCCATTAGCAAGTTCTTAATATTTAACTCAATGTATTCCACAAAGAAGATATCCTCCTCTATAGTTGTGATCAATATGGTGCCCATGGCATTAGGGGAATCATAAATGTTTTTAAGATAGCCATCCTAGTTCTTTAAGGGGATCAAATTATTTTATTTCATTTTACAAACAAGAATTTTCCTTCGAAATGTTTGGGCTCAACTTTAGAAAGGTGAAGAATAATCTCTTGCCTCCTATTTAGTATTATATATGATCTTTTCTTCCTTTTGATTACCAATTTGTACATATATTTTTTTTCACGCTTTATTGTTTCATTAGGAGCATCTTGAATCGTTTTCCTTGTAGTTTTACAATCATTATCATGCCAAGGGTTTGATGTTCTATGAATAATTTTATATGAAATTGTAGTAGAGAACTTAATATTCGTAGTGGAAATGGTTATAGTAAAACTATAGTAGATGTGATAAAAGTTATCATTATTTGTTAAGAATTCTAAATCCCTATTTAAATCCTTTAATAAAAGGTCCATTTTACTTTTGCGAAAATGAGTGTGCCTTTCAATCTCACAAATTTCTTGCATGCAGTGGGTGTGAATGTCAAGGTTTAGAGTTAAGGTTAGAGGTCTATGGTCATAATTTAGGTGAAGAACAATCTCTACCATAAGATATGGAATTAGATGATCCACGAAAAACTTCTGTTGTAGAAGAGTGGTGTTTGGTACCGGATTTGTATACTTTTCTCTCCCATTTTCGCCCAAGTTTCTATCTCTTTGTGTCATTACTATTCTTAAACACACAATATAAACCCCTTTATCTTACTTTACATGGGATATTTGATTAATGGAGTAATAGTCTAGGAGGTTTTACCTTTTTGCAAATGTTAACTCTGATATTCTTACAGAATCAGCAAAAGCAGGAAGGTTACAATTGTGAGTTTTGGAGCGGATCCTAATTCCCAGCGTTGCCTTCACTTGCTGCTACAGTGCAATAGACTCTGTTTCGTGCCCCAGTGACATGTCAGGATTTTTCATGGTTTCCTTTTGGAAATTAGGTTGTTGTTGCAATGAATTGTATAATTGTATATATGTAGTTGTTGGAGGAAATCTATGATTTCCTGAACAGTTGTATAAAGAGGGCCTGCGGGCTATGAATCGGGGATAAGCCCAGCACATACAGATTTTGTAACAATATATTGTGCAATTAATTGAATGAAAAACATTCTACTGTTTCACCTTTAATTTTTGAGTTCACCATAGCCCTGATCAGAGAGTTGGGCCCACTCTTCTGCTGAGGTGTTGTGTTACCTTTCTTTCCATTGATTTCATGTTTTGGTTTGATTTTGTTACTATTGTTCCAGTGTAATATTTCAATTGTTGTGAATGAATTTCTAATTTTGCAATATATTTTAATTGTTCTTATAGTAATCTACATGTTTATGGATTTAAGCCTGTGATCTACAACAGGTCATGTGATTTCTCCTGCATATACTATGACGTTAGTATTGAAATAACTAATGCCCTCCAGTTGATAATTTATGTGGAAAAAGGGTTTGAATATTGTTCACATCCGAACACCAACATTTTGGCACTATTGCAAGGGAAGGCTAACAGGTGCAAGAATATGATCTGCAATTGATCTAAGGGTCGATCTCTTGTCTTTGGGAGGGAATTTATTGCCCTACTTCGAGTCTTGAGCATAGTGCTCTGCATTTGACTTTCCTGATTTTTATTGTTTTCTTTAGAATTGATCTCTCGTCTTGGGGAGGGCATTTTGCTACCTTGTCCTAAGTCCTAGGCATAATTTTTAGTTTTTTTCTTTTTGATTCTTTTATGAAGGGCCAACTTCACATCCTGAGGAGGGTATTTGATTACCCTACTTCAGGTCCTCAGCTTTCATTTTCTTCTTTTATTTTATTGTCTGTTTGAACCTACTCTATCATCCCGGGGAGGAAGCTATCTGGCCTGCTCCGGGTCCGGAGAGATTTTGCTGCTTTGATGAACCTGCTTCACAAATTGTATGAACAAGGATCTGAATAAGAGGGGCATAGGAAGACCCCCAAATAAAGGAAAGGATATGGGAAGGAAGACATATATTCAGGAGATTATTGAAAAATATAAATGTGAGGCATCATCTCATGCTACTCTCAGGGTAACCATTTAGACGATGTCCAAAGGGTAGTCTATGGAGCAACTAGTGCCATCCACGGTACTAGAGGGAATTATTTTGATGATGGAGGAAATAATAAATAGGGTACCGGTGGAGGAGACATCCTTGCTGTCAGTAGAAGGGGAAGAAATAGCAAGTAGAGGGTCAGAAGAACTGAGAAATTTTAATTGGGAAGAAGAACCTCCAAAAGGTTTTTCATCACCATGAGACCAAGGGAGTGTTGTAAAACCTCCTACAGTCGAATTAAGAAATTACGATTTGGAGAGAGGATTCCTGAAGGATTTTGCATCACCAAGGGACTAGTAGAGTGCGGTGAAACCTCCCACAATTGAATCACTCCAAGTACCAGTTGTGGAACCAGTTGAAATGCCAAGTGAGTATTGGAGGGTATTTATGGCACATGTAATTTCTTCTATTCATTTTTCAATCAGAAATGTTGCAGGTGATGCATTGATGAGACCCATCCCTTTAACAAATCTGCCTAATTTCCATGGGCTTTCTTCAGAAGTCCCTAATACGTTCCTCTTCAAATTTGACATTGTTTGTTGAGGATATGATTATATTGCCGATGCTTAGAATTTAAAAATATTTCCTGCTACCTTAAAAGGGACACCCTTGAGATGGTTCATGGGTTTAGGAGGGAGAAAAATTAACTCATGGGAAGGGATGAAAGAAGCCTTCTTCGAGAAATACCAAGATTACTGTAAATCCCATGACATTAAGGAAGAAATCTTTAAGTTTGCACAGAAAGAGGATGAAAATATGGAAGACTGTGTGGAACGATTCAAATACATATTGTAGAGGTCAGTCCATAGTGACCTAGATAAGGACATTCTGAAGATCATTCTTCTCTGGGAAATTAGGGAAGACTCCTTGCAACTTTCGAACTTAGTAGGAAAGGGAGACATTTCAGAAGAAAATTCAACAATATCTGTGACTATTGCATTAAGTGTTCATGGGGGGCTGCAAGGAGTGGACAAGGAATTCGGTAATCAAAGTCTTCCAGTGGAGGGGTTACAAAGGCAGAAATTGGAAACCTACCAGATAACCTAAGGAATGATATCCTGAGTACATTATCCACCCAGATGGACACTCTGCAAGAAAAATAGAAACAAATGGAGTTGGAAAAGACTATGGCTATTTTATGCCCACGGTGCAGAAAGAAGCATTTGCTGTGTTAGAAAATTATATAGTAAAGAGCAATGCAACACATAAAATATGCAGAAAACACAAGCACACAAAACACATAAAACTAGAGAGACAAAAATATACATGGTTCACCCAATTTGGGCTACGTCCACCCTGAATATCAAGTCCTTCCTTTCTATTATCCAGCAAAATGAAGAGACACAACCTACAACAAATATGTTGTAATATCCTCTGTTCTCTCTCACAGTCTCCCTATTTGTTTCTCGCTCTAAGAATACACATACAATACACAGCTGCAATACAATTTTCTCATATAAGCGAGGGGTTTCCTTCTAGGGAAAAAAATCTTAAAGTAAACATAACTTCTATCATCATATCATCCGCCTAATGAACGACCCAAATTGACTAGAAATTACTATAATTTTACAAGGAAATTTTACATTTGGTTTTAGCCTTGGGGGCGCTGCCCCCGAAACCCCCGCCAGGGGGGGCTCCATAAAGTCGCAGCAACCCCCCCCTCCCAGACCCCCCAGGAAACATTTAATTACGGGTGGAATTGCTACCCCCATTAAGGTACAGGGGTCGAACCTTGTGATACAAAATAAACAAGATTATTAGGCTCCACACCCAACAATCTCCCACTTGGAGACTAATTGTAGCAACTCCACCGCTGCTTCATTTGCTAGATAATGACTCCTCTTTGGACCTGGTTGTTCCTCATCTTCATCGTCATCCTTGAAGACCAATTTAAACTGAGCATATTCTCAGTTTCTCTCTGGTTAAAACTTTTGTTAGCATATCTACAAGATTCTGGCTAGTGTGTATCTTTTCCAGCTTCAACTGTCCATCTTCCAATACTGACCCTATGAAATGGTACTTGAGATGTATGTGTTTAGTCCTGGAATGAAATGCTAAGTTCTTTGCAACATGAATGGCACTTTAGCTATCACTGTACAATGTACTCATATCATGCTTCTTACCCAGTTCATCCATAAACCTTTGTAACCAAATCATTTCTTTACTAGCCTCTGTAGCAACAACATACTCTGCTTCTGTTGTTGAAACTGAAACAACACTTTGAATTTTTGAAACCCAACTGACAGCTGTTCCACCTACAATAAATACATATCCTGTAGTGCTCCTCCTGTTATCTCTATCACCTACCATATCTGCATCAACATATCCCTGTAGAGAAATGTTTGAACCACCAAAGCATAATGCTTGATTTGTGGTACCTCTCAAATATTTGAAAATCCATTTCACTACCATCCAATGTTCTTTTCCTAGATTGTTCATGTACCTTCTTACAACTCCCATTGCATGTGCAATATCAGGCCTTAAGTAGACCATTTCATACATTAAGCTTCCAACCGCTGATGCATATGGAACTTTAGACATATAGTCCATTTCTTCTTGGGTCTTGGGGAACATTTCCTTACTAAGTTTGAAATGGCTAGAAAAAGGTGTACTAACAGGTTTTGCATTCTTCATATTAAATCTTTTCAACACCTTTTGTATATACTCATTCTGAGACAGTGTTAATTTGCAATTTTTCATGTCTCTAGTTATTCTCATATCAAGGATTTGTTTTGCAGCTCCCAAATCCTTCATTGCAAATGAATTTACCAATTTTATTTTCAACAAATTTATTTCCTACATGTTAGACCCTGAAACAAGCCTGTCATCTACATAAAATAACAATATAATATAGCTTCCATCATTTTTCTTTTTCAGATAAACACAATGATCAGAGTGACATCTAGTATAACCTTGTTCAGACATAAACTTCTCAAATTTTAGATACCATTGCCTTGGAGCATGTTTTAAGCCATAAAAGCTCTTATTTTCTTTCCCAACTCTAAGAAATCTGACTCTGTTCTGTTTTCCATAAATACAATTCTCAAAGAAATCCAAATTAACATTATTCAAACCCAGCAACAAGTTTCTTGAGTGAAGAATCTTCATCCCCTTCTCACTCGTGTCCGATCCTATGATGCCATAATGTTGCATCTACTCCTTTGGAATTTAAAGCATTAACAGATTCAGAAATACCATTGCATAAATACAATGTACCAACCTTATTGCCTTTTTCTATTACTAGGGCTCATTTGGTGACATTCCAAGTTTTATTTGTGAAATTTGTCACACAACCTTCACCGCCTAACTTCCCTATTGAAATCATCTTTTTCTTCAGATATGGAACAAGCCTTACCTCCTTTAATAGCCATTGGTTTCCATTTTTCTCTTTTACAAGAACTTTACCCATTACAACAATTTTACAGGGTTTATCATCAACCAAATGAACTTGCCCAAAATCTCCTTGAACATAGTCATGAAAATATTTCTTATCAGGTGTGGCATGGAATGAGGCCCCTGAATCTACCACCTAGGAATCAGTAACATTTTCGAAAGAAAGAATTAAAGCATCTTGTAACACATCACCTATCACATTTCCTTCATGATTGTTTTCTTGTTGTGTGTCTCCTTCTTTTCCCTTTTGAGATCTACATTCTTTCTTCAGGTGTCCTTTCTTTCTGCATTTCCAACACACTATCCCCGATCTGGACTTGGATCTATCTTTCCTTGATTTACTGCGATATCCTGAGCTCTTTCCTCTTTCAATTTTTCTTCCCCTAGACTCTGCACTCAATGAATTACCTGATGTCTCACTGGAGCTTTTCCATTGCATTTCCTCACTAAGGATAGCGCCAAAAACATCATCAAACTTTAAAGTACTAGATCTAGAGACAGAGTTACTAATGGCCATAACTAAAGCGTTCCAGATTTCTGGCAATGAGCACAGAAATAAAGAGCCCTAAATTCATCATCAAAGTTTACCCCTACAAAACTTAACTCATTGGTAACTATATTAAAGTCATTCAAATGGTCTGCAACAGATCCACCTTTCGACATATTCATATTAAATAAACGTTTCAAAAGAAATACCTTGTTTGACGCCGAGGTTTTTTCATATAATTTATCCAATGCCTTAATCAAACCCTCTATTGTTGTTTCCTTCGAAATATTGAAGGCTACTGACGCCACAATGCACAATCGTACTATTTCGAGTGCCTTTCTATCGAGAATCTCCCTTTCTGCGTCTGTCATAGCCATCGGCTTCTTTGTTTTTCTGCTCAATGGTAGGTATAGATCTTTCTGATATAGATAATCTTCCATATGCACCTTCCATAGAGGGAAGTTTTGGCCGTTAAATTTCTCGACCCTAAACTTACCATCTTCTGCCATTTCTCCCACTTGAACTAGGAACCCTTCTTTCCTGCGAGTTTATCAGCCAAATTGACCTTCGTCTATGATACTAGTTGTTAGAAAATTATATATTACAAAGCAATGCAACACATAAAATATACGGAAAACACAAGCACACAAAACACATAAAACCAGAGAGACACAGATATATGTGGTTCACCTAGTTTGGGCTACGTCCACCCCGAACAACTAGTCCTTCCTCTCTATTATCCAGCAAAATGAAGAGACACAACCTACAACAGATCCAATGTAATATCCTCTGCTCTCTCTCACAGTCTCCCTATCTATTTCTCGCTCTGTGAATACACATACAATACACATCGGTAATACTATGCCCTCATATAAGCGAGGGGTTGCCTTCTAGGGCAAAAAACCCTAAAGTAAACATAACTCCTACTGTCAGATCATCTACCTAATAAACGACCTAGATTGACTGAAATTACTATATTTTTACAAGGAAATTTTACATATGTTTTTACATACAGTGGAAGCATGTGCAATGTGTGAACAGACTCATGCGACTAGCTCGTGTCCTTCCTTGCCCAGAAGGAAGGAATTTTTTCAAGGGGAAAGTGAAGAGAATGTGGTAGACTAGCTGTACTTCATGGGGTAGAAAAAGCCATGGAAACCTCGACCACCAGCTATGAATCTAGGTATGTTTCAGGACCCATCTCAGTATTTTAATAATTTTAATAAGGATCCCCAATCTGCACCTTTTTCAGCTATGTGGTCTCAATATCAATATCCCCCTGGCAGGAATGGGTTCCCTAGGCCATTTTGAACCCTTCATGGAATCAGAACTAGTGTGGACCCTCTCCTACTGGTCAGTTTCCTCAATCTATGCCTCAACAACAACTTCATTTTCCCTCAATGTACCTCCAGGAAACCCAACCCTTAGACCCCAACTTCCTATCCAGCCCAATCTGAATCCTAATAATAAAGGGGTCCAATAAATAGATACTCTTAAACTTCCATCTTATAGAATTTATATCGCGGGACTTAACGAGATAAACCTACGATCTGGGCGGGTAGTAAATGCTCCCACTTCACTTATTATTATAGAACATATTGACAGTGAAGATACAGAACCAGAATAGAGGAAAATTAGGGATAAATCAGACCAAAACATAATGAACCAGAAACCTCCCCAATCTGTTCCTAATCAAGGTCATTCAACTTCTCATCCATATCCTGAAAGAATGACCTTGAATAAACCAAACCCTCAAGAAGAGTTTGATTTCCTAGGAGAATTTAAAAATATATTTGTTAAAATACCCCTACTATAGGCTATGAGGGATGTACCTATATATGAAAAAAATCTTAAAGAGTACTGCTCTAAGAAACTAGGGAAGAAACTTAAGGATCCATTAACCATTCATGTGATGGGTAGATTATCCGACATCATGTTAGGGAAGATCATGCCTGTAAAATATGGAGACCAAGGAAACTCGATTCTAATAGTAGAGATCAATGGGGTTGAGATCCCAAACATACTGGTAGATTTGGGAGCTACCATCAACATTATCACCTCTGAAACAATGAACACATTAGGTCTTAGAGACATTAAACCAACCCCTACTATTCTGGAATTAGCAGATAGATCTACAATTAAACCTGTATGGAAATTGGAAGATGTGATTATTTCAATAGATTCATGGTGTTATCCTGTGGAAATCCTTGTATTACGGACTTGATCTTCAGTTGGTGGTCATCCATTGATCCTAGGAAGACCTTGGCTCGCAACTGCAGATGCCTACATAGGGTGCCGATCTCGGCATATGATCATATCAAATGGGATAGTTACAAATAATCTTACTCTTTACCCTCCCGCAGAACCTAGCCCATCTGAAAAATTATTAACCAGTCAGAAACCTCTACCAATAGAAGAGCCTGAACTTGAAAATGAAGAGGTTAGACCGATCCTTACTATTGGGCAGGCCCTTCAATTTAAAACAGAAACCGAGGATGATGTCATTAACTCTTTTATTAATAATTCCAGTTCTGTTTCCAATTTGACTCGTCAAATTTTAGAATCTGCTATGAGCTGTGAAACATAGGAAAACATTGAACCAGATGATGAAATTGAAGACATTCCTGTAACCTCATCCCATGATAGTATTCCAACTGAGATTGAACCAGGGAAAACACTTAATATCAACCCAAATCCGTCTGAATTCCAGACAAAACAACTTTTGAAAGTCCTTCAAGATCATCAGGAAGCTTTTTCCCAGGATTATACTGACATGAAGGGGATCCCTGCTAACTTATGTACTCATCATATTTATATTAAGGAAGATTTCTGCCCTGTAAGACAGCCCCAATGGAGAATGAACCCTGCTTTCAAGAACATTGTCAAAGAAGAATTACCAAAATTATTGGATGTAGGATTCATTTACCCCATCTCAGATAGCCAATGGGTATCTCTGCTAGTGATTTTTCCCAAGAAGAATGGTAAATGGTGGATTTGTGTAGATTACAGGGAGATAAATAAGGAAACTCAAAAAGACCATTTCCCTTTTCCATTCATTGACCAAGTCCTAAATACCCTGGCTGGGAAGAAGTTATTTTCCTTCCTAGATGGATTCATTAGATATAACCAAATCCACATAGCCCCGGAAGACCAGGATAAAACAGCATTCACATGCCCATGGGGAACCTTTTAATACAACGTCCTCCCATTTGGCCTATGTAATGCTCCTGCCACCTTCCAGAGGGAAATTTTGGGAATCTTTTCTTATTTTTTCGATGATAGCATTGAAATCTATATGGATGATTTTAATCCATATGGAAACTCATTTGACGAAGGATTGGAAAATCTGGAGAAAGTACTCAAAAGATGTAAGTAGACCCATGTATCTCTGAGTACAGTCAAATGCCATATGATGAGAGAGGAAGGAATAGTACTGGGACATTTTCTCTCAGCTGCTGAAATTCAAGTTGATTCGGCTAAAGTAGAGGTAACATTACACTTCCCGGTACCTAAAACACCCATACAGCTATGTATATTTATTGGTTGTGCTGGTTATTACAGACACTTTATAGAAAATTTTGCTAAAATAGCACATCCACTTTTTCAGTTGTTACAAAAGATGCAAAATTCTCATGGACTGAAGACTGTGAGACAACTTTCATGAAAATTAAGGGGTTGGTTTGTAAGGCTCCAATCCTCTAAGGACCTGATTGGGAATTACCATTTCACATACATGATGATGCTTATCACATAGTAGTAGGAGCTGTTTTAGGATAGCAAGTAGACAAAACACCGTATGCAATTTATTATGTCTCCAAGAATTTAATTCCTGGTGAACTGAATTACACAGTGATGGAAAAGAATTCCCTACTGTTATTTATGCTGTCAATAAGTTTCGACACTACATCACTGGGTATCCTACTTTTGTAGATACTGATCATGCAGCAATAAGGTATTTGATGAATAAACCTATTACTCCTGGCTGTGTTACAATATGGTTTCTATTTCTTGAATTTGATATAACAATAATAGATAAACCAGGAAAAGATAACGTAGTTGTTGATTTCCTATCTATAATGGATAACAATGACGAATGCACACCTATAGAATATAGTTTTCCCGATGAATATCTTTTTGCAGTTTCTACTAAACCTCTACTAAAGTGCCTCCTCATTTGTCATACAGGGAACAACGAAAAATTATTCATGACAGTGCTTGATATTCTTGGATGGTAGGGTACATTTTGGAGCTGATAAGTAGATTCAGTGCTGTGTATCTGAGGATGATATTTATGAAGTATTGAAGGTTGTCCGTGATGGCCCTTGTGGAGGGAATTTGTTGTGATACCAGATCCAAAAATAGAAGAAATGAGATATCAATGCCTTAGACGTAAGTCACTTCAAGAGGGAAACCTCCAATACATTACATGAATGAACAATTATTGGATGATACAAATGACAAAACCTGCTTTCTATATATAGGAGTCCATGGGGCCACAATGTAATCCTAGCCGACCTAAGAATAAAAATTTAAGGGCACAATAATAACAATATGGGGGTTACAGGGGTGCAACAATAACAATAAGGGGGTTACACTAACAATAATAAGGGACTATACTAGTAATATATGGACCTAATATGCTCCTCTCCTTCAAAAGGGTTTTGTCCTCAATGCTTGAGTAGCTCCGGGTGCTTTTGTATAAAATTCTCATCCTCCCATGTAGAATCTTTCGTGGGTAAGTTCTTCCATTTGATGAGATACTATGAAATTGATTGATTTCGTAGTTGTCGAGTTCTTGTTTCCGTGACTGCTTCAGGTTCCAATATGTTTTTTCCTACCTCATCAAGTTCTGGAAATATTGTTTGAACTGGAATTTTGTCCCCTATAACCTTTTCTAAGCATGAAACATGGAAAACTAGATGCACTCGCGAAGAAGTAGGAAGCTCCAATTTGTATGCCATAACACCAATCTTTTGCAAAACCTTGTAAGGACCATAGTACTTCGGTGATAATTTATTATCCTTCTTAGCTTTCTTGAGGGACATTTTTTTGTATGGTTGTAGCCATAAAAATGCTCAGTCTCCCACATCAAAACTTCTCTCACTGCGATGTTGATATGCTTGTTGTTTCACTCGATTTTGTGCCAAATTTAGGTTATCCTTTAAGAGTTGGAGAACTTCTTGTTGATGGTCGATGTGATCCTCCACTGCTTGAACCATAGCATTTTCCATTAAAGAAGATGTGATGGATGGTGGATGATATCCATAAAGTGCCATAAATGGGGTCATTTTTGCTACAGTATGGAAGGAGGTGTTACACCACCATTCAGCCAGAGGTAACCACTTGCCCCATTGTGCTTGCTTATCAGATACAAAAAAACGAAGATATCCTTCCAAAAATTTATTCACTATTCTCTCGTTGGACCATTGGATTTATATGATAAGATGAGCTATGAGCTAGTTGAGTACCCAAACAAGAAAAATAGTTCTCACCCAAAAAATTTCCCGTAAAAATGGGATCTCATTACTGCAATAATCTCGTTTCCATGTAGCTTTTGAATTGTTTCATAAATGCAATAAAGTAAATTGTACTCGCTTTAAATGGATGAGATAATCCACAAAAGTGTGCATACTTGGTAAGTATATCAACTACAACCATGATGACACTCCTTCCTTCTAGATTTAGGTAAACTTGTGATAAAAAAAATCCATTGAAATCTCCTCCCAATGTTGACTTGGAATGGATAAAGGTTATAGAAGACATGGGGTCTTAATTTTCTCCACTTTATTTTTACCGGTAAACCAAACACTCCTCCACAAACTTTTGAATATTAGATTTAAGGCCATCCCAAAAAAAATTCTTTCTTTCACCCTCGTGGTAATTTTTTAAAAAATCCCGAGTTTCCTCCTAAAGGAGAAGTATGCAATTCCAAAAAGGATCTTTGTTTTAGTTGGGAATTTTTGTGAATATATAAGTGATCTTTGTACCATAAGGAACCATTTTTCCAACTAAATGTATTATATGTACTAGGATCTTTCCTACAACTTCGAATGAGATTCCACACTTCTTCTTCCTTCTTCCATTCATCCCTTGCGCTTATCCAATCAAGTTGGATACTTGAAATGGCACAAAGCAATGCTTCCAAAACTCCTTCATCCTTTCTTGAGAGTGCATTTGCAACATTTAGCTTCCCTTTTTTGTAGATGATTTCAAAGTCATGAACTCCAACGTCTTTGACCCATTTTTGCTGCTCTTCTAAAGATATTCTTTGTTCCAAAAAGTGTTTAAGACTATCATGATCAGCTTTACCTTGAAGTGTCTTCCCATTAGGTAAGGTCTCCATTTCTTTAGTGCATGTAGTATTGCCAACATTTCCTTCTCATAAATAGCCTTTTTAAATACTTTCCTTTTCGATTGAAT
Organism: Pinus albicaulis; assembly: GCA_034641835.2. Taxonomy (NCBI): domain Eukaryota; kingdom Viridiplantae; phylum Streptophyta; class Pinopsida; order Pinales; family Pinaceae; genus Pinus; species Pinus albicaulis. The sequence goes on from CM076583.1 coordinate 199,400,320, forward strand.
GAATTTCAAAAGAAATGGTCTTCTTTCTCGCATTAAAAGAACACCAATTCCATTTCCCCGAGTCAACACATTCCACAATAAAGGTTTTTGTGAAGTTTGGCATAGCTAAGATCGGTGCTCGGGACATTGCCTCTTTAAGATGTTCAAAGGCCTTAATTCTCTTAAGGAGTCCATGAAAATGCATATTTATTCAATAATGTTGTTAGAGGTGCTTCTATTCTCCCATAACTCTTAACAAACTTGCGATAATACCTCGTTAACCCGAGAAATCCACGCAACTGCTTTATGGTTGTGGGGACTTTCCATTCCTTAATGGCTTTAATTTTGTTAGGGTCTACCTTAGCAATCTCATGAGATACAATATGACCCAGATATTCCACTTCGTACTCCAAAGAAGCATTTGGATGTTTTCGCATATACTTGTTTCTCTCCTCCAATAGTTTGAGCACCTTGTCAACATGTAGAACATGATCCTTCCAAGACCTCGCGGTAGATTAGTATATCATCAAAAAATACTAGCATAAAGTTTCTAAGGAATGGCTTGGAAATGGAATTCATCAACCCTTGAAATGTAGAAGGTGCATTGGAAAGCGTTCAAAAGACATGACCAAAAATTCATAATGACCCTCATGAGTTCGAAATGTTGTTTTCGTATCATTCTCTGCCTTCATTCTAATTTGATGATATCCTAAATGAAGATCCAACTCGTAAAATAAATGCTCCATGTAATCTTACCTAATAATTCATCAACCGAAGTAGGAATGGGAAATTTATCTTTACAGTGAGCTTATTAGCCTTACAATCTGGACACATGCACCATGATCCATCTTTTGTTGTGCACCAATACTACCGGAGGCAGAAAGAACTTTGAATAGGTTGAATTATACCAAATTTCAACATTTCTGCAATCATACGTTCAATTTCGTTTCTTGGACATAAGGATATATGTAAGGCCTGATGTTTGGAGGAACACTTCCTGGAATCAAATGAATAGCATGATCATGATCACGAATAGGTGGGAGTCCTTTGGGAGTATCAAACACCTTGGAATGATTGTCCAAGACTTTGGATATCTAGAGAAATAGATGATTTTGATGTTGAACTTTCAGTGAGCATAATTATGCAATTATGCCCCATTGTTATTTTTGCAGAAGCTTTGTCATGACATTAGAGCTATTATCTTTCCCGGCTTCCCTACGATACCTCAAAATTTGATTTCCTTTCCTTTCTCCGAAAAAAATTTCAAGAAACGTTCTTGAAAATTAAAAGCTACCATCCCCAAAGATTGTAACCATTGTACTCCTTAGTACAACATCAGCAGACTTTCCATTGGGATGACATTGGACTATTCAATACATATTCCCCCATGGCTAGCTCGAGACATGAAATCTTCCGCAGAAACTTATGCTTCCTCCATTTGCAACAATCACTCGACATTCTGGTGCTAGGTATAAGAAACAATTCAATTCCTTGGCTACCTTACAATGAATAAAATTATGGGTACCACCCGAATCAATCAACACTATTACCTTTTTCTTCTTGATATGTCCTTCTATATTGAGAGTTTGAGGAGTGGTAATTCCTGCCAATGCATTACATGATATGGTCAGACTCATTTCTTCTTCTTCTAGGGTTTCTTCCTGGTGTATATCTTCTACTTTTGAGGTTTGTTCTTCATTTTATTCCTCCTCTTCACAATCTATGTAAAATAATTTCTTCTTAGTGCACTTATGACCTTTAGTTTATTTTCTACCACAACTGTAGCGAAGCCCTTTTGCTCTTTTTTCTTCCAATTTTTGTGGTGTCTACCTTGTAGGTTGTGGAAGTCTAAGAGTAGCAACACTTCCATCTTTATAGATGTGAGTGGTAGGCTTCCTTGTCGCCATAATTTTACATTCATTTTTTCTTTCCAACCTGAATGCCTTCTCCAATGAATCAGGTTCCCAAACGATAACTTCATATTGGATGTTTTCCTTTAAAGTCCCTATGAAGACATCAATCCTCTGTTCCTCTACAATATCAGTTACCCTTATATTCAATTTTTGGAAGTCCTCAATGTGCTCCGCCCTTGAACACTTTCGTTTGAGATTTATCAATTGGCTAAAGAAAGTAGTTCTCTTTGTATCCTCATAATGTGCTATCATTTCCTCCATAAAAATTGACCAAGTGACAATTTTTTTACGGGAGAAAAGTAATCGATACCATACAAATTTGTTTTGTTCTAAATGTAAAATTGCAATGCATACCTTTTTTGTGTTTTGCACATTATTGAGATCAAAATATTGCTCCATCTGTAGTATCCATGTTACGGGGTCCTTGCCATCAAACTTCCTCATATCCATCTTTGGAATATGGTGGTTCTTCCATCCAACATTAGACTTTATGAAATCATGATTAACATTTATTTTTTTCTCATCATGAGTTTCCTCTACTATCTTTTCGCCATTAGGAAAATATTCTTGTATCAACTTTTCCAAACCTTCGATCTCTACTGTTAGATCATTCTTCATTTTTTTCATGTTGTCTTTCATTTTTTCATCGATCTTATCTTCCATGTCATCCATCTTAGCTTCCATGCCCACTTCCATGCCATCCATCATAGCTTCCAAACCATTTATCTTAGCTTCCATGCCTTTCTTCAAACCATCCATCTTAGTTTCCATGCCTTTCGTTGAAAATTCCATTTCATTTTTTGTTGCTCTTTGCGATAGCGAAATTTGGTGCACTTGCTCTTGTAATTTTGATATCTCATGTTATGTTTCTTCGTCTTCATGAGTCATAGTAGAGCCTTCTGAAGACTTAATGGGTGTTGAATTATTTCTATGGGGAATTTTAGAACCCAATACTGATATCTATTGTTCAATATGCCCTTGGAATAATTTCAAACTAATTTTTTTCAAATGAGACTTATGTAATTCGAAAAAAAATACACACCTTTTTCTTTCTTTTGAGGAGCTCGATATTGAAACTGAATTATCTCTGTGATTTTAGATCCTCAATATCTAAAATTTGGCCCTGAGGTAGCCCTATGAATCCTTTTTTGAATGCCATAGGTCTCACCTAATTTGGATTCTTCAAGGAAAGGTTATGTCCAATCTCCCACAATGAACTAATTATGGACTGGTTTAGTAGAGCGAACTTGTACGAATTTCCACGTGTCACTATTTGCACCTTTGGCTCTACAATTGATAGAATGGAAACTACAGTCCATGTAATTCCAGACATTTTTTACATAATTACAATCCAATGCTCAGAGAAAGAGTTATGAATATTTCCCCCCAATCACCTCTTTGAGATGAAATTCGGGAGCCTGAAAAAGTCCCAACTTCCAAAGATCATATCTCCAAAAATATTGTGAATAAAGATCTGAAAGTTTGCGAAGATGTTCCTCGAAATTTTGCCTTCGCGCTCTAAACATTTCAGCTTCAGAACCTTCGTAGAAAAAAATTTATTGTGAAACTTACACAATGACCTTTTTGGTGCAGCGAAACCCTAAAATCCAAAGCTCTGATACCAAATGTTGTGAAACCAACTCCAAAAATAGAAGAAAAGAGATATCAACACCTTAGAAATAAGCCACTTCAAGGGGGTAACCTCCAATACATTACACGAATGAACAATTTTTGGATGATACAAATGAAAAAACCTCCGTTCTATATATAGGAGTCCACGAGACCACAATGTAATCCTAGTGGGGCCACAATGTAATCCTAGCAGACCTAAAAATAATAATTTAAGGGCACAATAATAACAATATGGGGGTTACAGGGGTGCAAAAATAACAATAAGGGAGTTACACAAACAAAAATAAGGGACTATACTAGTAATATAATGACCTAACATAATTTTGTAGACAAAAGAACATGCCTTAAGGTGCTACAAATGGGATATTACTGGCCTTCTATATTTCAGGATGCACAGAATTATGTAAGGAGGTGTAATAGTTGCCAACATATGGGGCAGCTCGGTCAAGTTGATGAAAAGCCTTTGCAGGCACAGGTAGTCCTCGAGCCTTTTGAGAAATGGGCTATTGAAATCGTTGGACACTTTAACCCACCGTCCGAGAAAAAGGTCCACATCTTGGTCTGTACGGATTAGATGACTAATTGGGTAGAAGCCAAGGCTATTACGAAAGCAACAAATTAGATGGTCTTAAATTTTCTATTTGAAGAAATTTTTGCTCGTTACGGTACTCTAAGAGAGATTATTTTAGATGGAGGAGCATAGTTCACATCACACATGATAGCAAAGCTTATGCAAAAATATGGGTTCAAGCATAAGGCGATGTCTCCATACCACCCCCAGGAAAATGGACAAGTGGAAAGCACAAACAAGACAATGGAAAATATCTTGACAAAAACCGTGGCATACCATCGTCGGGATTGGGCTCAGAAGCTACTTGAAGCTCTCTCGGCGTAAAGAACAACATGGCAAAATACAATTGGGTTTTCACCATTCGAGTTGGTTTATGTGAAATCCCCATTGTTTCCAATAGAATTTCAAATCAGTACGCTTATAAAAACTCTTGAAGTTTGTTTGGATCCATCAGATGCCCAGAAACGCCGACTGGCCCAGCTCGATGAACTAGATGAAATTCGTTCAATGGTTGTCCAGAGAACTACTACTATTCAGTAGTAGAGAATGAAATGGCACGATAAGTTTATTAATAATAAGGTGTTTCAGAGGGAATATTGGCACTAATATATGACTCCCTCTTTAAGGATTTTAAGGGAAAGCTTTGCACTCCCTAGATGGGACCTTACGAGGTGGATGTTGTATTTGATAATGGAACAATCAGGCTAGTCAAAATTGATGATACACGTGCTTCATTCATAGTTAATGGACATCGCCTGAGATTATACCACTGCCTAGCCTGTAAGGATGCTTTCATCAAACACCTTTTTGAGAAATATGGTTCGAAGGTTATCAACGCAGAGAATTCTTCCTATGCATCCTTGCCCTAAAAAAAAAAAAAAAAAAACTAAAAAATAAGGAAAAAAAATAAATAAAAATAAAAAAATAAAAGAATAAAGAATTATATTGTTACTATTTATGTTGTTGAATTTTTGCAGGAGTTACTACTAAGGAGTAAAAATCAAAGATAATTTTTCCTAAGTATCGATTGTTGCTACTCATGATGTTGTTACTCGATTGCTACTACTCATGATGTTGTTACTCGATTGCTGCTACTCATGATGTTGTTACACGGTTGCTGCTACTCATGGTGATATTACGTGGTTGCTGCTACTCATGATGCTGTTACACAGTTGCTACTACTCATGATGTTGTTTCTTGGTTGCTGCTACTCATGGTGTTGTTACTCAGTTGCTTCTACTCGATGTTGTTACTCCATGATTGATGTTGTTACATTGGATGCTTCTACTCGCACTGCTGTTACTCCAAATGCTATTACACCAGATGTTGTTACTTGCACTGCTGTTACTCGCACTGTTGTTTCTTCGAATGCTACTACTCACAGTGTTGTTACTCCGGATGCTGCTACTCACAGTTTTGTTACTCTGTATAATCATTAAAAGTGTATTGGGATCCGTAACACGTCCTTCCCGCTCCATATGAAATAATTTCTATTTTTTTTTCACCGCACGAACCATACGTTTTTTAATGATTTTTCTTAGTCTTCTAGAATTACCATCCCTATTTACCATTACCACCTTCCATTTTCACCATGTTGTTTTTCCAAATTTGGTATCCACCATTTCTCCCAACGGTTTTTTGTCCCAAGAAGTGCTGTTACGAGTCCCCATAGTATGGGCGGACTAGTTGTGCAACATGAGCCTAAAAATACAACTTCAGTCTGCAGTAATCCATAGGTATGACAAACCTTTGTCAATGCATGGTGGGATACCTACTTCGATAGATTGCAGGGGTTTGACAGGGGAATCACTATGGATTTTGCACTTAATTGGGATGAGAATCACTCACGGGTCAGAGGACTAGAAGTTCCTGTCACAGAAGAGGTAATTGGAAAAGTTAGCAGGCTGGGATAGGAAGGGCAGCAAAGGTTTGCTCGGAGAATTTCTCTTTCAGATTTTCCCAAATTATTCTTGCAGGTAGGGGAAAGTGTCATTCAATTGGATAGAGGATATGAGCAGAAGATTTTTCCATATCCTTGGAATGAAGTCGCAGGTTTTGTAATGAGATACATAACTTGCAAAGGCCGGGCCACAACACTGTTTAAATATCATTTTAAAATACCTTCGATTTCCATAGTCTAAAGTGCATGCCTTAAACATGCCCTTCTTCCTATTCAAACAGTTGCAGCACATGGCACAGTCCACTCAACGTTCGTGCCAGATGCCAACAGTGCTCTCCAACCATGGATTGGTGCGTTTACTAGTCATGCATGCAATAAACAGATTTCAGGTCACCGAGGCAGAACTCTGTGGATCCTCAGAAGAAGAGATAATAATCGTTATTGCTGCCAGAGAAGAGGAATAAGTCTGTCCAGGTGGTTTATTAGAGGAAGAAGAAAATTCAGAGGGAATTGATGAAGAGGAACTTGAAGAAATGGAAATGGAGGTTGATCAGGTGGAACCCAAAGAAGTGGAAATGGAAGTTGATTAGGAAGAGTCCAAAGAAATGGGAATAAAGGAGATAATAGGCGGCATAGTCGAGACAGCCACATAAGAACTAGCCTCACCAGAGGAGCCCAAAGATGACGAAATTATGGATGTCATGCGTGAAGTCGAGACTATCATATAGTCGTCAACTTTTGTCAATAAATAACAGGAAAGTGAAATGACAGACAGAGGGATGGCAAGTGATGTTTTTTCGCAAGAAACAACATCACCTGCCCGAGAAGATATGGATATTGAAACAATTGCGGTTGTTTCATAAGAACCACCCCCGATTCAGCTAGAACAAGGAAACAGAGAAGAAATTCATGAGGAAAAGGAAGATAGAGAAAGAATAAACTGCGAGGTTGATACTATTCCACAAGAACCAGTATCGACCTCAGAAGAAGAAGTAATGCACATAGAATAGGAGGAAAAAAGGGAAACAACCCTCAAAATCGACGTTGTGCCACAAGAACGAGCGTCGACCTCGACTGAAGTAAAAACGCATGAAAATCTAGCTCAAGATGGAAACATTGATGATGAAGTCACTCCCTGCTCTTCATTCTAGTCCATGATGCTGAGAGGGGTGAGGGGATTCCTCTCACCCCAACAATTAATGAAGGAAATAGCTATTCCACCAGTGCTTAAATTTTTTGACCTAGGAGAAGACATGGCCAATATCGGCCTAGTCATTGTTGAATATCTGTTGTAGCACTCAGAGGCTTGCAAAGAAGATAGGGTTCCTATGGAAACACCAGAACATAGAGTGGTCGATGGGAACACTGACCAGATGGCAGGAGTCCCTAAAGTGAATATAGAGGAAAAAGCCCCTCGAGATAGGGAGCCATTTGGAGCACCTAACTTTGCACAGGCTTTAGAGAGGATGTCACATTTTGTAGCATGCATTCAGACCTGTGGGGTGAGATGGATGGGGCTGAGGTTTTAGTTTCCCCTTATTTGGTTTCCAGCTGAGCAATATACTCCTCCATACAACATTGATCCAGATTGGTGGAAGGATGTTGTTTTGACGGAAGGTTATAAACCCCCTGGGACGGAAATGTCTGAAGAATATGATCTCACGTAGCTTCATGCCAATCACAGTCAGTTCAACACAGATCTGAGGAGATGACGAACTACATGAGGACATGCAGATAGACCAGTTGGGGTGAGATGTTGGGTACCGGATTTGTATACTTTTCTCTCCCATTTTCGCCCACCTTTCTATCTCTTTGTGTCATTATTATTCTTAAACACACGAGGTAAACCCCTTTCTCTTTATTTACATGGGATATTTGATTAATTAAATAATAGTCCAAGAGGTTTTACCTTTTTGCAAATGTTAACTTTGATATTCTTACAGATCTGGAAAAAGCGGGAAGGTTACACCTGTGAGTCGTGGAGCGGCTCCTAATTCCCAACATTGCCTTCACTTGTTGCTGCAATGCAATGGACTCCATTTCACCCCAATTACATGTTAGGATTTTTCATGGTTACCTTTAGGAAATTATGTTGTTGTTGCAACGAATTGTATAATTGTAGATATGTAGTTATTGGAGGAAATCTGTGATTTCTTGAACAGTTGTATAAAGAGGGCCTGCGGGCTGTGAATCTTGGATAAGCCCAGCACATACATATTTTGTAACAATATATTCTACAATTAATTGAATGCATATCATTATACTATTTCAAGTGTAATTTTTAAGTTTGTCACAACCCTGATTAGAGAATTGGGCCCACTCTTTTGATCAGGTGGTGTGTTACCTTTCTTTCCATTGATTTCATGTTTTGGTTTGATTCTGTTACTATTGTTCCAATGTAATCTTTCAATTGCTGTGAATGTATTTTTTATCCTACAATCTATTTAAATTTTCGTTATAGTAGTCTGCGTGTTTATTGATTTGAGCCTGTGATCTACAGCAGGTCATGTGATTTCTCCTTCATATATTGTGTCGTTAGTGTTGAGATAAATAACAGCCTTAGGTTGATAATTTATGTCGAAAAAGGATTTGAATATTGTTCACATCCGGACACCAACAAGTGGCATGCAAAAGATATGATGAACATGCCAATTCACCACACTAGTATTCTTTACAAGGCCTATCTTCAGTGGGAGGAAGAAGACGAGTGGGGCTTAAGCTCTTGAAAGTCATATCTTGGGGTTTTCACAAAATATTTCAAGGTGATCTATATGAAATACAAGGAAGCTAAACAATAAGGTTGCAAGAGAAAATTATGCATGATCCAAGCAACGAATGACCAATTCAACAACTTAGGGACAATCACGCCTATGTCATAGACAGTTCCTCCCTTCAAATCCTGAATATTCTAGAATTTTTTTATGTAGTATTGATTGTCATCGTTATTTCTTTATTCTATGTTATTGGTAAGTAGCTTAATCTCAACAAAACTTCATAAAAAGATATTTTGGTTCTCTTTTGGTAATCTAAACTATATGTAACTTTTTCCTGGTTAATGAAAAGATCCACTAGCATACAAAGAAAAAAGGTGGTTATTTTTAATCAAATATTAATAACTTTTATATGCCTAGGGATAATATTTAAATGATAAATGTGTTTACTAATTAACATAACTATATAAATTAAATGGTCTCATAAACAATAGTATACATTGAAAATATCCATAAAGCATCTCACATTATCAAGCTTAAAAAAAGAAAGGCACAAAAATTAACTAAATTATAACTTTATTTTAAACTCTTCCTCTTATTATTGGGTGAAGGTATGAAGATGGGTTACACTTTCGTGAGAAACACGCCTGAAAATTTCAATCTCCCAAAAATTTGGCCGAACTTTTGAAATTAATTCAGCCAAACCTTTTCTCTCGTTAATCAAACTTATTTCTCCTTTTAAATTTATGACAACGATAAGAATATTTTTATCCGAAGGTAGAAAAACTGGCATTAAAAGTTAGGCCGAAATTTTAACAAAGTTCGACAGAACTTCATTTTTATAAATATAGCAGCCCGTAGGCCACAAGAAGTTTTCGACCAATTGTTAGTTTGTCTATTTGGGGCAATTTTCTATTTACATGTTTGGCAATGACTATTAGAGAGAATTGGTAGGTTTTTTTTCCTTGCGGAGTGCTGGGAGGTGCATTTTTCTCTTTTTTTGGCGGTGCGTTTATGTTTTCTTTATGTTTTTTTGCATAATTTCTAATCTCTATTTTTTTGTAGTGTTTGGAGGTTTTAGCATCTTCCTTCCTCTGTGTCTCCTTGTGGTAGCGACGTTCTTGTTCATCTTCTTTGTCCACTTTCTCGGTTGCATGTACGCACACAACTTATTCCCCTGAATTCGATATGGTTTTTCATATCTCATATGGTTAATTGACATATGTTATTGGTCAAATTGGTGTTATATGATTGTAAAAATCCCATTCATTATTGTTATAATATTGACTTGGTATCCACATATGTCGTATTTGTGTTAGTTATATGATAGCCCATATTATATGCACATGAGCCAAGGGATAGCTCTAGTATAGCCTACTCACAATGGCATTATATCAGTAATCAACCTTAGCTCATAATTATATACACATTAATGAAGTAACCAAACTAACCAGTGTATCTCCATAATATATGTAACATTATTGTATTCCATGTTCATGATTACAAGGAGAAGATATGCCTATTCAGTTAATATGGAAGGAAGGTTACTAATAAAAGCTTTCATGTTTAGACCATGAGTCAAATCATTCCCATAACTATGAACGAGTTACCTTGACCTAAATAATCTTAAGCTTCTAGGTTGATGAGGTATAGTAAACCCATGAACTTTATCATTGTATCCTTAGTATAAGCATGTAAAAGCTTTGTATTCAATTACTCTAGTTATGATGGACTCTAATTACCATGAAATAAATAATCAATAATAAGGGAAACCTGGAAGACTATTTGAGATGCTAATATACTCTGAACAAGTAGAAGCTTACTATGAGACCAGTGTGATTCCCAGCTTAAGTAAAACATAGCTTACAAGCAATGGAAATCAATCATCTTATGATACATGGATACTATGATGAAAGTGGTAGTACTAAGTCATATTAAACTTACAATATTCGCTCATTTCTATCATTCCATTCATTTTATTAGTATTTATTACTAGTTATAGCATGAAGAGTGGAATCATCAGTATTTTCATATTATTCATATTGATACAAGTTGTAAGCAGCTCAACTTAGAGCTTAGTTGTGAGTAGTTTACCCTATACATATCAATTATATCACCTTTTGTACATGTTACAACTTAGTAATGGTAATAATAGACATATCTAACCTTTATGAACACAAATTTGATCTATAGATACTTATGGGCTTAGTACTTAGATCAATCAAGTTATGCCATTAACGAGAGTAAGTCATAAACGGTGTTATTCATTGCACCCCCTGTATCACTAGTAATCATAGTTTCGATATACCTTATGTTACCATGTCTGTCAAGTGGTATTAAAGATCTCGTGGTCATTTTAGTTTCTAGATGTAGCCATGAAAAAAATGAAAAATGCCCCATTTACTACCTTGCGGTTGAAAATATTATGCCAGCAACTCGAGTCACTCTTTAGGCTCTCTAGTGCATGTAATTAGTTTTGCCAATAATATAAAAGCTTGCCACAAATATGAAAGAAATAATTTAAAATACAAATGGAAAATAAAATATTTTTAAAGAAACATAATTTATTTGTTGGGATCATTTATGTTTTGTAGGGAGCACCATCAATGGAAAAGTATAGGCCTGGAACCAATACAAATAAAAACATAAGAATGCACATAAAAGAAAATTAACTTAAATGTTGCATCATGTGCAACCTTGTTAATTAAGTGGAAAGAATGCATGGTTGAACACTTCACTGGCTGAAATTACTGGTCATGGGCAGACTAATTAATAGAATACATTAATATGATCCCTACCTTTCTGTAACTTTATAACATACTGCTACAATTACCTTGAGAGCACATTAGTGTGGAAAAAAGGAAACTTCCCTACTTTCGAACATAAGCTTAAACATGCATCGTTTTTGCATTTTTCTTGAAATGGTTTCTACTATATTTGGTACATATTGGTCCTGACACACATTGAAATGGCATTTGGTTTTTTGTGTAGGCACCATAATGTGTTCCCAATATAGTGTTCAACTCTAGCCAAATATTTCTTTGCAAAGGTTTCCTGGTTTCTTCTTAATCTCTTCAAACATAATTTATGATTAGGATTTTCTACGATTTTATCTTTCAAATCCAAGCTTGAATATGAATTTTCTGTTAGTGCATTTCCTTATTGAGTTTGTGCTTCTAGATTTACAATCTGAGGCCTTCCATTTGAAATTTATTTCAACAAATTTAAATTGTTTTTGAATTATTGCTAAATATTCTCTAAACTTCTAAATATGCTCTACATCTAATCCTTCTTTGATTATTCTAAATAAATAATTAATGCTTTAGAGGCTAAGCTTGCTAACAAAGAATATTCTATCTCTTCATTGAATTTATGAATGAATTTTCCAAATTAACATTTTTCTCCGATAGGAAAATGATTTTTATCTAAGAATTTTGATTTCTTTATCCTTTTCTTTTAGCAAATATGAAATTATAGTTTTATCCTTTGAATCTTGAGACATTTAACAATTAATTTATACTTTAAATCACTAATATTGTTTGAACAAGTAGAAGCTTACTATGAGACAAGTCTGACTCCCAGCTTAAGTAAAACACAACTTACAAGCAATGGAAAAGCAACTTAGGATACACGGATACAATGATGAAAGTGGTAGTACTAAGTCATATTCAACTTTTTGTATTCGCTTATCTCTATTATTTCATTCTAGTCATTTTATTAGTATTGATTACTAGTTATAGCATGAAGAGCATAATCATCAATATTTGCATATTAATTCATATTGGTATAGGTTGTAAGCAACTCAGCTTAGAGCTTAGATGTAACTATTTTACCCTATACATATCACTTATATCACCTTTTGTACATGTTATATCTTACTAATGGTAATAATATACATATATAACCTTTATGAACACAAATATGATCTATAGATACTTATGGGATTAATATTCATATCAATCAGTAGTAATGCCATTAATCAGAGTAAGTGATAGACGATGTTGTTCATTACAACACCTGTATTACTAGTAATCACGGTTTCAGTATCTCTTGTGTTACCATGTATGTCGAGTGGTATCAAATATCTCGGGATCCTTTCAGTTTCTAGATGCAGCCATGAAAAAAATAAAAATGCCATGTTTACTACCTTGCGGTTGAAAAGATTATGTCAGGAGCTCGAATCATTCTTTAGGCCCTCTACTGCATGTAATTAATTTCGGTAATAGTATAAAATCCTTCCATAAAGATGAAAAAATAGTTTAAAATGAAAATTTAAAGTCAACTGTTTTTAAAGAAACTCAATCTATTTGTTGGGATCATTTCCGTTTTGTAGGGAGCACCATCAATGGAAAGGTATACTTCTAGAACTAATACAAATAAAAACATAAGAATGCACATAACAAAAAATTAATTTAAATGATGTATTGTGTGCAAAATTTTTAATTAAGTGGAAAGCATGCATGGTTGGAACCCTTCATGGGCAGAAATAACTTGTCAGGGGCGTACCAATAAATAGAATAAATCAATATTCTCCCTTCGTTTCTACAACCTTACAACATATTCCTACAATTACCCTGAGAACGTATTAGTGTGGAAAAAATGAAACACCCCTACTATAGAGCAATATAAGCTCATACATGCATCATTTTTAGTGTTTTCTTCAAATGGTTTCTACTATCTTTGGTACATATTGGTCCCGACACACATTGAAATGGAATTTTATTTTTTGTGTAGCCACCATAATTAACTCCCAATGTAGTGTTCAATTCCAGCCAAATATTTCTTTGCAAAGGTTTTATGATGAAGTTTCTTCTTAATATCTTCGAGCTTAATTTATGATTAGCCTTTGTTGTGATTTTTAACATTTATTTCAACAAATTTAAATTCTTTTTGAATTATTGCGAACTATGCTCTAAACTTATGAATATGCTCTACACCTAATAGTTCTTTGATTATTTATAAATCAATAATAAATGCTTTAGAGGCTAAGCTTTCTAACAAAGAAAATTCTATCTCTTCATTGAATTTATGAATGAATTGTCCAATTTAACATTTTTCTCTTATAGGAAACTTGATTTTTTATCTAAGCATTTTGATTTCTTTGTCATTTTCTTTTAGGAGAGATGAAATTATAGTTTTATCCTTTGAATATTGAGACATTTAACAATTAATTTATACTTCAAATCACTAATATAGTCTTAACAAGTAGAATTTTACTATGAGACCAGTGTGATCCCCACCTTAATTAAAACACTGCTTACAAGCAATGGAAATCAATTAGCTTATGATACATGGATACTATGATGAAAGTGGTAGTACTAAGTCATTTTCAACTTACTGTATTCACTGATCTCTATCATTCCATTCTATTCATTTTCTTATTATTAATTACTAGTTATAGCATGATGAGTGTAATCATGAGTATTTGCATATTACCTCATAATGATACAGGTTGTAAGAATCTCAAATTAGATCTTAGGTGTAAGTAGTTTACCCTATAAATATCACTTATATCACCTTTTGTACATGTTACAACTTAGTAATGGTAATCATAGAAATATCTAACCTTTATGAACACAAAGCTGATCTATATATACTTATGGGCTTGATACTCAGGTCAATCAATAGTAATACCATGAATCATAGTAAGTGATAAATGATGTTGTTCATTAAAACACCTGTATTACTAGTAATCATAGTTTCCATATCTCTTATGTCACCTTGTTTGTTGAGTGGTATCAAAAATCTCAGGGCCCTTTCTGTTTCTAGATGCAACCATGAACAAAAAGAAAAATTCCTTGTTTACTACCTCGAGGTTGAAAATATTATGTCAACAACTCAAATCACTCTTTAGGCTCTCTACTGCATGTAATTAAATTCGCTAATAATATAAAATCCTTCCACAAATATGAAAAAAATGGTTTAAAATGCAAATGAAAAATCAATTATTTTTAAGGAAACACAATCTATTTGTTGGGATCATTTCCATTCTATAGGGAGAACAATCAATGGAAAAGTATAGGTATAGAACCAATACAAATAAAAACATAATAATGCACATAACAAAAAATTAATTTAAATGATGTATCATGTGCAACCTTGTTAATTAAGTGGAAATAATGCATGGTTGGAACCCTTCATGGGCTGAAATGACTGGTCAATGGTATACCAATTAAATCATCTATAAAAAAGGGAAGCTAAATGTTGTTGCAGATGCACTCTCAAGAAAGGATGAAGAGGTGGAAGCATTTCTTTGTGCCATTTCAATTATCCAACCAGATTGGATAACTGAAACAAGGGATGAATGGAAGAAGGACGAAGAAGTGTGGACCCTCATTCAAAATTTGCAGAAATATCCTAGTTCATCTGATACATTTAGTTTGAAAAATGATTCCTTATGGTACAAATATCGCTCATACATTTTCAAGAATTCCCAACTAAAACAAAATATTCTTTTGGAATTGCACCTTTCCCCTTTAGGATGACAGTCGGGATTTTTAAAAACTTACCACAGGGTGAAGAAAGAATTTTTTTGGGATGGCCTTAAATATGATATTCAAAAGTTTGTGGTGGAATGTTTGGTTTGCCAGCAAAATAAAGTTGAGACAATTAAGACTATGTGTCTTCTACAACCTTTATCCATTCCAAGTCAACATTGGGAGGAGATTTCAATGGATTTTATCACAGGTTTACCTAAGTCTGAAGGAAGGAGTGTCATCATGGTGATAGTTGATAGAATTACCAAGTATGCACACTTTTGCGCATTATCTCATCCATTTAAAATGAGTATAGTTGCTACTGCATTTATGGAAACAATTCAAAAGCTACATGGAAACCTGAAGATTATTGTAAGTGACAAAGATCCCATTTTTACAAGAAATTTTTGGACAGAATTATTTTATTTTTTGGGTACTCAACTAGCTCATAGCTCATCTTATCATTCTCAAGCTGATGATCAAACAGAGATAGCAAATACATTTTTGGAAGGATATCTTCGTTGTTTTGTATGGGATAATCAAGCATAATGGTTCAAGTGGTTACCTCTCGCTGAATGGTTGTATAACACTTCCTTCCATACTGTAGCAAAAATGACCCCATTTATGGAACTTTATGGATATCATCCACCATATATCACATATTATTTAAGGGAAAATGCTAGGATATAAGCAGTGGAGGATCACATCAAGCATCAACAAGAATTTCTCCAACTCTTAATGGATAACCTAAATTTGGCACAAAATCGAATGAAATAACAGGTAGATCAACATTGCAGTAAGAGAAGTTTTGATGTGGGAGATTGGGTATTTTTACGGCTACAACCATACAAACAAATGTCCCTCAAGCAAGCTAAGAAGGATAATAAATTATCACCAAAGTACAATGGTCCCTATAAGGTTTTGCAAAATATTGGTACTATGGCATACAAATTGGAGCTTCCTGCATCTTCTCGAGTGCATCTAGTTTTCCATGTTTCATGCTTAAAAAAGGTTATAGGGGACAAACTTCTAGTTCAAACAATATTGCCATAACTTGATGAGGAAGGAAAAACCATATTGGAACCTGAAGAATTCATGTAAACAAGAACTCGACAACTACGAAATCGATCAATTTCAGAGTATCTCATTAAATGGAAGAACTTACCCATTGAAGATTCTACATGGGAGGATGAGAATTTTATACAAAGGCACCTGAAGCTACTAAAGCATTGAGGACAACACTTTTTTGAAGGAGAGGATCATGTTAGGCCCATATATTACTAGTATAGTCCCTTATTGTTGTTAGTGTAACCTTCTTATTGTTATTGTTGTACCCCTATAACCCCCATATTGTTATTATTGTGCCCTTAAATTATTACTAATAGGTTGGCTAGGATTACATTGTGGCCCCACTAGGATTAAATTGTGGCCCCATGGAATCCTATATATAGAAAGGAGGTTTTGTCATTTGTATCATGCAATAATTATTCATTTATTTAATTTAATGGAGGTTGCCCCCTCAAAGTGGCTGATTTCTAAGGCATTGATCTCTCTTTTCTTCTATTTTTGGAGTTGGTTTAACAACAATAAAACTTAAAAAAACTTGAAACACAATATGACAAAAATATTTAAAATACCATAATTCTTTTCATCCAACAGGTTGAGAATCAAAGTAGTCTTAAAACTAGAGGATGGTTTAATTAGCATGAGTATACTTATGAGTCATGAAGATGGCATTCCGGGTATCTTTTTTCACATGAAAACTTGCATATATTTGGCATAGGTGAAATTTGAGTAATATATAGACTATTGTGGGTGTAAGATGATTATAGTTCCCATGAAAGGAAATTCATCAGTCCAAATGCAACAATCGATTTCAACTAGAGATCAAACTGTGTGGAATTATAGGGAAACCGAGTCAAAACCTTTGGCTTGTAAGGGCTTCATAATTGAAGACATATTTTCCTGAAATCAGAATTTTCCTGAATTCAGAAATATTTTTCATAAATCCGTCTCATGGAATAGCTTGTACAACAAGAGAAGGATACAATTGAGTATGATCAAGTGATTTTCATACAGGAAGATCGAGCCACTCTGTTTCCCTCTCGCCTTTCAAAGAAATCACACCGAGCATGTTTCAACTTATTCTTTTATTATTTGAGATAAGCACCATACCTCCAAAATAATGTAATATGACACGAGATAATATAAAAACTAATTATTTGTATTCAACAACTAGCAAGAATTTAATTTTCTATCTTATCACTTTAGTCTTAAATGTTGTTCACTTTAGTGAGTTGCTTCTAATTTGGAAAATATTTTCCTATGTTGTTAACATTGTTTTACATGAGTAAATAAATTTGAACTCTATCCCTCAAAGAAAATAATAGCGGTCCATCTTCTACCCAAAAGGTGTTCGATGTTTAGTTTTCCTCCTTCGACCAAGTGCATATTTGTAGATAGATAGTCAGTCTAAACTATAAAAAATAATAAACACAACCAACAGTGTGATTTTGGTTAGTTGAACCTGGTTTTTTGTAGACATAAAAGTCCCAAACACTCTCAGTTACAACAATAGGTTGATCCCGTAGAACTATTTTGTCTTGATGGAAGTGAGGCTGATTTTACTCTTTTTCGTGACAAGAATAGATTGATAAATTCATCTCTAGTTGAATAATAATTCTAGAGAGATAAAGGAGAATATTCTATTTATAGTAAATAATATTTGATAAATTCAATAAATGTAGAGAGATAAATGAGAATATTCTATTTAGAGTAATAAAATGGGACACTTTTAATATTCCCGTGACAACTATTAAAACTATTGAGGATGACTAATCTCAACAATCTTGCCAATAAGAACTTCATAATATAATGTCTATGAGTGAAATAAAAATAAAAATTGGACACGTAATTTGAATCATTCTAGAAAATGATACTTGTGAGACAAATGTTACCTCCACATCTATGGGTATTGGAGACCAAGGCACAATTCAACTGTTATGCATAACCAAATCATGTGAATTGTATACCAAGCAACAATTCAGTTGTTATGCATAACCAAATCATGTCAGGACTCCCAACACGTCCTTTCAAAAGTAATGGCAGGTTAGTCCCTGCTTCAGTAGTGGCATGCCAATGGACTATTATTACTACGCATTTTTCTTTGGAAAACAATATGTTTTCTTCATCTTGTCTCTTAGAATCATTGATTTTTACCCACTAGTCATGCAATATATTAATAAATATCTGAAATGATAACTTTATTTATTTTTACCAACCAGTCATGCAGCAAAAATTAATAAAGATACGAAAGGATTCCTTATACAGGTTTCAAGTTAAATAGTGAAACCCTTAATTTATCGACTTATTTCATCATTCATGTTATTGTAATTACTAAAAGGTTAAGGAGGTTTCAATATTTAAGTTTTATTAAATATATGTTTTATTTCAACATAGAAAAAACATACAAGTAACCGAGTTAGTTGTTGAAAGTACCACTTTGTTGTGCATTATGTCAACATCAATTTTTTCCATAGTTGTAGTAGTGTTTGTGTATCAATGGTGTACCAAAAGAAACTTCTTTAGTAGTTGGTTATTCCTTGCAAGGAAATATAGACAATTTTTTTTTATTGTTAGTGAACAAAAAGGGATAAAAAAAAGCATTGAAAATTGTGAAAACAATTCATATACAAACATAAAATAAAAACAAAGAGATAAATACACAAATAATGTGTAATGAAGTAAACATGGCCAAAACATTATGGAAAATAAATCCCTTTATTGATTTTTGGTGGTATATTTTGAATGCAATAGATGAATACTAAACACCTTAAGAGAATTCCTTGCACTGTGGTGCTAAAATATCGTCAGCAAGGAGGTTAGTTTCCTTAATATATTTGAAAGCTTATCTCTCTTAAAGAAGTATGAATAATTTCTCAATGGTGAACTCTTCTTACACTAGAATGATGGATTTCTGAGAAGAAATTTGGCCAAAATATTAATGCTCTACCTCTTCATATTTAACAACAAAATGTAGGATTCATTTGATAGCAATCATGCCAACATAACATTTCCTTATTTTAGGTTCTCCAATGACCTCTCTATATAAAATTTTGTGAATCCTTCATCCCTCTCTTCGTTCATGAATGAAAATAACTCATGAGTAGGACAAGAAAATCCTTTTGAGGGCTGCATATCTTCAGGGTGACTCAAATTCGATTGTCCTTCACTATAACATGTTAGGGAATATAATATTCCATGTCTAGGAAGTGGTCCTGAATTATTGATCCAGAATTTTCATTGACCCTGCAAATTTTGAAGAAAAAGCCACACAATTCTAATTTTAGCCTTTAAATGGGCCACACATCTAAATTTTTTATACAAGACCTTTTAATAATTTTAATTTTTTATTCTTCATAATATCTTTAGCTGGAAAGCCTTCACCTATATGATCTGTTGGACAACTTTGGGTACCTTTTGGATTATAGAAACATGTGTAAAATTTTCTGGTGTGAACAGTTTCCCCTTGATCTATGAGGTTAGGAGTAGGAAGTACATCACATTTTCATTTCCAATTAAGAACATGATCAACTTCTTGATAAAGAGAAAAACTTGCTTCAAAGATGAATAGGGGAAAACCTTGACTTAGGATGATGATATCCATGCTCTTAAAAAAGTGTCTATACGAGGCGTGCATATCCCATGCTAATTATGACGACTAGTAACTAGATATTATAATCATACATGAAATATTCATTTCAAATCAGTAGTCAAGTGGTTGATGTGTTGATGGTCAGTGATGATAACTCCTTACGACCTAAATAGTGTTTCTGACACATAGAATGAATCAATCACCCCCATGTATCAAGAAGATTTGAAGCACTATTGAGTGAGGTGTTAATGGATACATAAGTCTTTGAGTGCAGGTACCTCCCACATGTCAAAATTTAAGAACTTCTGAATGAGGTGCTAAGCGTTGTGTGGGTATTTGACTGAACGAGAGAACTGAAACAGTCATGAAGTACGATACCACCCTGACATGAAAGATTATTTTCGTGTCAAATTTTAGGGATACATATGACATCAATGAGAAAATAGTAGCTCCCATTATGCCACCCGAGGATGTCCATTAATGGGGGGAGGCACCTACGGTACTACCTCAATCCTGGAGGATGGGTGCTGAAGTCGACAGGAAATAAGCATCAACTGATCGATGTGTTGAATCAAGGAATCATGATGGAGAGATATTACTATAATATCGAATGTAAATAAGGCATGATAGTGAAAGTCAATAGTATTAATGGATATGATAAAATACTTGAGGTTGGAGCTATAATCTGAGTGGTGTCAGTCAAACAATTCTTGTGCAGAAAGTGTTGGGCATAGCCCAACTTGGCCTAGATTTTTGCAAAGAACTCCATATTTTGAGGAGTGTAGCATGAAGTGGAACATGCAACGAAGCATTATAAATACAACGCGCGGTGAAATATGTGCTTTGGGGTGGGTTGAACCCCGTATTTTTTGTAATTTGAACTATGTTGTAAAGAGTTTTAGGTTATATTTACTTGTTTTGGGGAGCGCATTGTATTTGGACTGTTGTATTGTAATTATGTAGCCCTTTGATGTAATAATATATAAAGGGTTGAATTGATATGTTTAGGAGATAAACATGACATGATAGATGGTTAAGGGAAAGTAGTGATCTGTATTTTGTAGTGAAGGGAATGCTGTGTAGTTGAGTGCGCAAGGGCCTCGAAAAATTCTGCAGCTTAGTGCATAGGTAAAGGAACTGATTATACTTAAAGATTCATGATAATAAAGAAGAAATTTGGGATGGTATGTTCTTATGTGCTTTTTGTATATATTTTCGTAATATATCTTGTTACGAAGTAGTCAGTACAGTTACATGATATTCCAACACAGTAATAGTTTATTGGTTTATATGATATGTTTATGTGATTAATTGAATTTGGCGAAGTAATTTATGAGTTGTAAGCAGAAGATAATAGAAAAAAACCACATCTTCTAGTCCCTCAAGGCTGCAGAATATTTTTTTTTCATCCACCCATAATCACGTTTGGTGAGTCTGTGATCAACTTATAGGTCATTTCCGAAAGGGCCACCGGTCAAGGGTTTTGTTTGTGTGCAATAAGGTCAAAAACTGAGTTAGCCCAAATCAAACCAAGAAAATTTTTTGTTGCTAGGAACAAGATCTGTTTGAGGGATATGTGGATGTGGCATCTTTCGAAGAAGGAAATTCAAGATTAGATATTCCTAAAAGAGAGAGAATTTTCAAATCAATAAAACAAAAATCCTCCTCTCACATCCAAAGCTTGGTTATAGAATTATATTTTCACAGAGCAATACAAAAGCTTCTTTCGTTCCTTTCGTATTGAGCTATATGAGTGGATATCAAGGTTGACTAAAAGAAGGGATTGTTTTAAGAATGACAAACCTATGGCGTGAACTCATAAGCTGATACAATGACACAAGAGCACTAATTGTAGGATTTCAAGGGTTTCTGACTTCTAGATCGATAACATATTGGGAGGATTCTTTACTAAGTTTCTAGTAGACGTGAATGTGTCCTACAACGAAGTAAACTGAATATTCTTCAAAGGACCGCGAGGTAAGTATTTGAAATATTTGAAAATGTGGATTAATATGCTTCTGTATGAAAGGGGTGTTTTAAAAATGTAATCAGATTGCTAGTTTACTTATGTTTGGGAGAAGAGAAAGTAAATTTGAGCAAGAGAGCGGCACAACGTGAAGTGGAAAGAGATATATAGAAGATACCAGAAAGAGATATTGAGGACAAGATCTGAGGACCTTTGTAGAGACTTATTATAGCCCTTTGTTGTTTGAATTTGAAAGTGAAAAGTAATAATGCTATCTCGAGGAACATTCACAGTACTCCCCCTTTCAGCCTGAGAGTTTGAAAAATCCAGAATCTAGCAATAGGCAGGGTAGCTATGGGTATCCTACTCCCCCTACCCCTCCCATCCCCCATCCCTCTCCCCCTCCCCCTCCCTCTTTCCCCCCAAGAAGAGGTATGGTTAATGATATTAAGCTACATGTTTTCATATGAACTAGAACAGAGGATCTAGAGAAGTTTTTTTTATGCTAAGTTGTATGGACCGTGAAGTAGGTCAATGATGAAAATATAAATAAGGCGCAAATCGTTATGACACATCATATAGAATTAACATGGAATATGAAGTATGCAAAAAATCATAACAAAACTTTTGCAGATATCAAAACAACGATGGTAGGAGAGCTTAGAAAGTCGAAGTCTCAGTTGCACTTCAACACTGCACTGACAGAAATAAAATAGAAGCCTACTGAGTATGTTTTGGAGTTAGATCATAAATTTAAATTTTTATTGGATCAGGTGAGCTTCGACATATCTCTATAGCACCACTTCATCACTGAATTGATAGAAATCAAATAGAAGCCTATTGAGTCTATTTTGGAGCTAGATCATAAATTCAAGTTGTTATTAGATCAAGTGAGCTTCAACATATCTCCACAAAAAAATTAAGAATGGTTTATAGTTGCACTGCTACCGCATATCAGTTTGGCATTGATGCAACAAAATATAGGAACTCAAGCCGAAGTTCTCAATATTGCATTGAATTTGGAAGCTTCGTTTACAAAATATACAAATGCAGATATGTAGCAGATTCAGAATCAGATGGCGAATAATACCATACATATATAAGAAATGAACTTAGAGAAGATGTATGGTGTACGAACTAATAATCAGAGGGCCATTTGAAAGAAAAATTCCCTGTTTGGAGTGATTACATGATTGGTGGAACACCTAATACCTTGAATGCATGCCCTAGCCTATGGTGCGAAATATGTAAGGCTAAAGGACAACATCAATCAGAAGAGTGCTAATTGTTATATAAATATGCGCATACTCCAAGGAATTTATTCTACGAATTCTGTAAATCGGTAGGACATGATGAGAATAATTTTCAAAGTTATGACCTAATGATGGAGTAGAATGCTGACACTTATAGAATTAAATTAGAAAAGCATGGAAATGAGGACAATGGAAAATATGGTGGTCAAGGAGATTACTAAGGAATAGGTCGGGGAGGTAGAGCTCATCAAGGACGTGGTTCTATCATTTGTTATAACTATGGCCATATAGGTAATTTTTCAAGAGACTGTGAGAAACCCACTACGAGATGTAATTATTATAAATATTTGAGCAGGTAATTCAATAATGTCTTGTACTAACAGTGAAGATGAAAGAAAAAAATGAAGCAACATCTGATGCAGAATATTCAAATTATTACTGCTAAAAAGAGGATTCACGAACCTCGAATTATTATTGTCACTAGAAGTGGAGTTGTGATAAGTAGTTATAAATAATATGAAAATAAGGAATTTGAAAATATAAGTGCATGGGTTAGAAAGAATCTAGAGAAAGTTCCTATTTTTTATATTCATAAAGAAAAAGGAGTATTCATGAAATAAATGTGAATTTTTATGGATGTTCGAGCTTCGACTTCTAATGCACAACCAAATACTGATAAGAAATGCAATTGCGATGTACCATCAGCTTCGATACATTACAGAGCTCTGACAGAGGATCGATCTATGATAGAAGAACAAGGTGTGGCAATCCAAGTAAGTATTTTGAGGTTTCTTCTATAGACTTGTATGAAATTGTTAAGGGATCAAAAGTTTGTATAAGGGTTTCAGGAGTTGATAATTCTTGTGCATCAAAATTAACACTGCGAAGTGAGATGCACACACTTAATAATTTGCATCTATAGAAGAGAACCAAAAGAGAAATGAGGCTCATAGTGTAGATAGGACAGTATGAGATGGATGGAATTATTGGATGCGGGATCAGATGCTAATCCCTTAACAATGCATGAGAATTGATGGGTAAAGTTGAGGCTACAGTGGTCAACTATTTAGTTAAAATCTATTGGAAATACTGAGGGGGGGGGGGGGGTGAATCAATATTCCTTTCAATTAGAGCATTAGTTAATCTTCATTTATTACCAGTATTTATACAATGATAGCAGCAAACAAAAGGAACACAAATGCACACAATTTTTAAGGTGGCAACCCACTCCGAGACAAAAACCACCTAATGATTTTCTAATAATTCTTTAATATTCAACTCCAATTGAAAATAAAGCTCGAAATTCCGAGAATCTAGAAAATCATTCTTCTCCAGCTCCCACTGGATGGATGCTCCAACGCCCGAGATTCTTCAGTAGTCAAATGAACGGATGCCCCAACACCTAATGAGTTACAACTCACCCTAGCACCACCCTACCACCCTATAGAAGAATAAAAGAAGAATGGACTCTCGTACCAGGGAAAATGGTCCACTTTACAATGATATAGAATGATGTAGAAGAAGAAAATACACTAGACCATAACCCAAAATTTGACACAACCGCCTAATGATGATCCTAGACCACCCGACACTGTCTCTTCAACTCTTGGAAGATAGACACTAGTACAATTTGTACAATAATGTATTTACAATGACTTAGTACAATGATACCTTTACAATGATTGTATGCAATGTTGCCAACTTGAAGACTTCATGTGATGAACTTCTTGCTACTGTTATGCACCTTAGTTTCTGCTCTATTCATACTACCCTCTGCTACACCTTGCTTTGCTTTTCTACCCTAGAAAGTCTGGTCCTTTGCAACCCTTGACAACACACGATCTAGCTTTTTCTTGCCTTCTAGGAGCTTGATATTGAATTTGGTGTATCTCTTTTATTTCAAATCCCAAATATCTGATTTTAGGTCTTGTAGTAGTCCTATGAGTTCTCTTTCCATGCCACAGGTCTGACCCAATTTGGATTCTTCAAGGGAGGGTTATACCCAATATCTCACAATGCCCTAATTATGGACTATTTCAGCAGAGAAAACTTGTACGAAGTGCCACGTGTCACTGTATCTTCATTTGGCTCTAAAATTGATAAAGAGAAAACCAAAGTCTATGCACTATCTGCCAATTTTTACACAATTCCAATCTGATACTCAGAGAGAGAGTTATGATGGTTTTACCAAGGTCACTTCTTTCAAATGAATTTCACGAGCCTACAAAAACACTAACTTCCATTGCTCATATCTCCGAAAATATTGCGCACCTTGATCTGAAATTTTCATAGAATATTTCTTAGGATTTCGGCTTTGCCGCATAAAAATTTCAGCTTCTGAACCTTCGTAGAAAAAAATCTAGAGCGAAAATTACATGATAACCTATTTCGTATGACGAAATCCCTTACATGAGGATGATATGAGGATCACAATTTATATAAATGCTTAGGTTGAGAGGGGCTTCAAGAAGTGAATGTGGGAGGGATTTTAGGAGATTAAAAAATATTAATTATGAATTTTCAATGACCCATGCCAAAACCCTATGGGGTTTTAGCCCACTAACTGGGGGTATAAACTTCAAACATGAATATCTCTCAAACCGTGAAGAATTACGTGGCGTGCCATATATCAACGGAAACATCTCAACAAGTAGAAACCATCAAAAGCATTATTGAACCAAAATATAGTAATTTGGTAGGTAGAAATTCCCATGCAATATTGGGTTAGCCCCTAGTGCCGCTTGGGTTGACATCAATTACAACCGCTGATAAAAAATCTCCCCCTTTGGCATTGATGGCAACACAAGTACTCCCCCTGCGATCGTGACACCTCTTACTACAACAATCTCTCCCCCTTTGACATCAATGGCAAAGGGTAACTTCCCTTGAAACACAACCATCCTACGGACCTATACACACTTCCACTCCCCCTGACACACAACCGTCTTGCAGACTTGTAATCTAATGAGAACTTGGGAGAATCCCAAGATTTTTACGAAGATATCAAATGCTTCACAAGGTAAAGGTTTAGGGAAGATATCAACAATTTGTTCTTTTGTAAAAACATACTCAAGTTTGATATTATTTTCAGTGACTTGTTCTCTAACAAAATGATATTTGATCGGAATGTGTTTTACTTTTGAATGCATGACAGGATTCTTGGAGATGATGATGGCACTAGTGTTGTCACAAAATATGGGAATAGGCTCACTGAATTGTACTTGAAGATCTTGCAAAGTTTGTTTCATCCAAAGGACTTGAGTACAACATGATTCTGCTACAATGTATTCTCCCTCCACTGTAGATAACGAGATTGAGGTTTGCTTTTTGCTCAACCATGATACGAGACAACCACCTAGATAAAATGTTGCTCCACTAGTACTCTTACGATCATGAATGCTTCCTGCCCAATCTACATCTGTAAAGGCTTGAATAATGAGATTGTTACCCTTGGGATACCATAAGCCATATTCTTCTATGCCCTTTAGATATCGAAGAATTCTTTTGACGACAATAATATGTGATTCTTTTGGTGCTGCTTGGAATCTTTCCACTTATCTAACTACTTGCATAACATCTGGCTGAGAGGCTATTACATATAGAAGACTACCAATCATAGATCTGTACAACCTATGATCCACATCCTTAGATGAGTAGTCTATGCTCAATTTGCAACCTGTTACCATCAGAGTAAGGATGGGTTTGCAATCTTCCATTTTGAATTTCTTGAGCATTTCCTTGATGTACTTGGCTTGACATATAAATATTCCTTTCTCTTGCTGAGATATTTGAAGCCCTACGAAGTATGTCAGCTCACCAAGTAAAGACATCTCGAACTCACTTTGCATCTTTGTAGAAAATTTCTTACTTTCCTTATGATGACATAGGAGATGTGAATACTTTCCTTAATTATTATAAAGAACAATTTACAGAAAATCGAAGGTTTTTAGCCTTTGATGTACCCCTAAAATCTACCCTTTCTATATGGTGGAATGCATGTAAGAAGAATATAGGAGGTTGGAAGGAATGTCGAATACTTGTGTGGATAAGGTTTGGCCATATAGAAATAGCGATGGAGACAAAATATGATGGTAAAACTAATCCTAATGAGCATATCCACCTATGTACTTCAACATGGAAGGATATTCCACAATAAGAATGGGTACATGTATTCATTCATACATTGGAGACAATCCCTAAAAATTGGTACCTAGAAACAGAGTTTTGACATGGTCCCGAGAATTGGGAAGAAATTGTTTATGGCTTCATATTAACATTTATATTTTAGGGTGATTTCCCACACATGGATTTGGCTCTTTAGGCAGTCAAAAATAATATATTTTTTAATGTAACCTCAGTGAGATGGACATAACCTAGTTGGGTTGTGCAGATAGATTATGCACTGGAATTCTATAACATTATTTCACGTGGAAAAGAAGAAGGTCTTTGGAGAATTGATATAGCATAACTTACAAATGTTAGAGAATCAGAAAGGAATAAGAGCTTGGTTCATGCAAAGACTGATTGTAAGACACTATATGATGGTTTGTAAAGGAATATTCTTATCTTCTTGACTATACTAAGGTAGGCCACATAATAGAAAAAATATCCCATCTTTTTTAGTGCTTTAGGAACGAGGTTGGATATCCTTGATGGTTTTGATGACCTACTGCAAACATGGTTTTAACAGTCACAAACAAGGAGATTTCAAGTTGAGAAATCATTTAGGTTGTTATGTAAAAACAACATATGTGAGTTACAAATGATTTTTATTTTTTTCTAGATTGGGCTGGAAGTGTTGATGATCGGAAAAGCACTAGTGGTGGTGCATTCTTCATGGGGCCCCGGTTAGTATCTTGGTTCAGCAAGAAGCAAAGCTCTATTGCCTTATCAACAACAGAAGCAGAATATGTGGCTATAGCATCATGTTGCACTCAACTTATTTGGATGATGGAAACCCTACAAGACTTTCAAATCAAATTTTCACCTCCTATATCCATTATGTGTGATAATAAAAGTGCCATCAGTATCTCAAAGGATCTTGTTATGCATTCCAAGACCAAGCACATTCCCATCAAATATCACTTCTTACGTGAACAAGTGCTTGAACAAAAGGTGAAATTGGAGTATGTTTCTTCCAAAGAACAAGTTGCTGATATATTTACCAAACCACTACCCAGGGAAGCATTCGAATATCTCAGATAGAAACTAGGAGTAGTCTCTGCCATGCAGAGAATCAGGTATACTTAAATACAAAAGATTAAATTGGTTGTGAGGTGTTGTTGGGCTTCTCTGAATGCTCAGGCTAAGGGGGAGCATTGGTCATATGAAAAGGATGCATTGTCAGCATTTATAAGTCATCTTGTTATATTATGCAACATGATCTCAGGGGGAGCATGGTATTGTCAAACTCTTTGCCATTGATGTCAAAGGGGGAGGAAAAACAAAACAAAGGGGGCGAGTATTTCCATCAATGCCAAAGGGGGAGATTGTTGGAAATATTGTCATTGATGGCAAAGGAAGTGGCAAAGGAATTGGCAAGGAACAAAGAAAAGAAATGTAGAGCTACAGAAAGCAGTATGTGCAGTTAGAAGAAGAACTATGACAGGGTAGAACTCTGAAACATGCAAAGGAAGGTTGATATAGATGGCAGAATTGAAGACAGAATGACATGGCAATGTAGCAGAGAACAAAGGTTAGCAGAGAAGAACAGAGGCAGAGTGCATTTACAGAGAGACAGAGTACTGCGGAGGCACTCCTCTGTACGGAAAGATCATCAGGCTTGTGCCACCGCAGTTAAAAATAGCCATCAATCTATGGTCAGCGCCCGATGGACGGGTCAACAGCGGAGGCACCACTTTGGTTAATTATCGGACTGTTTGTACCTTCGCAGTACCATTGATCTTCCACAAATCTAATCGAAAAAATACAAAAGTGCATCGGAACCTGGAGTAGAAGGACGGAACCACAAAAAGTGAACAGTAAAGGGGGTTTTTATTTTTCATCGCACCACCTATGCGGAGTAAGTGGTATTTGAGGAGTTGAGAGTGATTCCATTAATCACTCGACATGTGGCAAGGAGGACCCACAGAAAACCGCTTGTCTTTGTGCGCCATCGCGCGTTATAGTTCGACCTAGGATGCCCAGCGATATCGTTCAACACCGTTGATCTGGGAAGGTGTCATCGGATGGTCATCATTTGTTGAAGGTGCGTGAAGATTAACACAGGTACGGCGGGCCATCGCACGTTAACGTTCGGCATCGGAGGTCAAGCGATATGCATATACGTCGTTGATCTGGAAGCTTGCTAATCTAACGGTGATCGGACGCTGGACTTGCACGAAATTTACTTATGGTACCGTGTGCGTATTTGATTGGCTATTGACTATATTTGTGGGCCTGGGGTCAAAGGTTTAACATATTATTTGAAAGCGTTAAAATGTGAAAGGTTAAACTTGATCCTAAAGTTAAGTTCAAAATTATTAAATTAATTATTTTTACCAAGATCAATAGAACATTATGAGTTATGTAGACCCCGCTGGATTATCTATTTTGACCCCGTCCACGAATACCATTAGAAATTGAATGGTTTTGACTCATGGTTTTAATAAAGGCAAAACTATATAAGGAGAAGAAAAATAGAGAACAATAGGTGTGCATTGTAAGGGTGGCGAATAAAATTTCTCAAAATAATATCTGTATGGGCGAGCTCTGTTCTTAACTGGAAAAATCTGACACTACGATGCACCCATGAATATAATGATCTGACGATGATAAATCTCTGGTTTGAATGATGGACGAAAATATGAAGAACTGGTGTGAGTATATAGAAAATACATAAATATGGTGACCAGCAAGGTATGTCATATGGAAACTGGTGGATCCAGTATGAAAAATGATGAAGCATGGTCCGCAGTGGTGCTGAGGGTCGAAGCCTTTAGAGAGGGGGTTGTAGCTCCCTTCCAGTGGTAGCTGGTAAACGAGAGCAGGGGGTAGTAGCTCCCTTCCAGGAGAGGCTGGTAAACGAGAGAGGATTGTAGCCTTCTACAGGTGGGTGCCTGCGTACTGGTATAAGTCTGCACCAGCATATATTGTAAGAAGTTTTCTCTATAATAAATATTGAAGACTGAGATTACAGAAGCGGTGGTTTTCTCCCAAATTGGGTTTCCACCTTAAATCCTGGTGTTCATATGTGTTGTTTATGTTTGATGGTTTTTTCTGTTATTTCTGTTCATGCTTAATGCTTATCTGATGCAATGCTCTAAGTAACGACATAATAAGATATTTGGACATACATGTTGGATGTTGTACTGTAACATATGGTTTAAGAGAAAGAAAAGAAAAATTGTTCATCCCTAAATACTGATTCACCCCTCCCCTCTTAGTATTTTTCTCAAAAATGTTATGATATTTTGAAATAAGTTGCTAATCTTACCTCATTTCTAATTAAGAGTAAATGTGACCCTTGACTTATAGCAACTGTATAAATTTTATCCACAAACCACAAAACATTTTTTTTCAATTCATTCATGCCATCTACACCGTTTTGTGGCATGTCTCTGAAGAGTGTCCATTCTACAAAAAAATAAAAATTAACCTTAGAAACCTAATTCCATGATTTCTGTTATCGAGCCAAGCAACTACAATTTCTTTTTGTAAACTTAGAAATGTTAGAGAATGAAAAAGGCAGAAAGATTCTCTTGTTCTTGATTATTTACTTGTGATATTCTTTAGTTATTTTTATGTTCTTCTTATCTTTCTTCTTATTAGTTCATCAATCAAATATCAAAGCAAATACATATAGGTCAAGTACAGTAGATGTAGGCCAGTAACCAGGGAAAAACCCCCCTCAAGGGGAATCCCCATTCAATATAATTATTCCTTTCAATAGTATAATTTGATACTCTTAACCATAGAATTGAACCAAAATTTTCCTCCACACAAAGTCAACCATCCAGATATTCGACCTAGCAGCCAACAACCAGTGTTCTAGCAGCTTCACATATTTGCAACAACAACAACTTCCAAATTTCAAATACTTCAATCTCCCAAGGGATACCACGAAACAGAGAGATTCCTTCACAAAAAATTATATTTTTTCTTTATCTTTAAGATAAACCCAACTGACACTTATTTTTCCTCCTTTTCCAATTTCACATTTAACAATGTAAACTTTGAAACAAGAACTAATACGAGTACCCACTTTTTTGAGGTCGCAAAAGATCATCTAATTTTGAAAAGTGATTATTCAGAATACACATTTTTTTTTTAAATTTTTGACATATTTTTGACACTTTAAATTTTTTCATGTATCAAGAATGAACATTTTTTTTAGAATGTTAGAGATTTTTCATGCGAATTTTGGAAAGTGTTGATGCAACATCAACCCTATTTTTTTGGAGGCTTATTTTCTAGATTTTAAATTTTATAATGTATGAAGTGTTGAATTTTTTTTTAAATGTTGAATATTTTTATGCAGATTTTGACCATTTTTTTAAATGTTGATTATTTAACCATTTTTCAAGTGGTCTTATTCCTCTTCATGTTTTTCGTCCTAAGATATTTGGTTTTTAAAGGTTTCCAATTTTTTTTCCTTTGCAATATATCTATCTATCTATATATATATATATATATATATATATATATATATATGTTTCCAAAGTTAAAAAAATAAAAAAAAAATTACTATTTTGAGTTTATGATTTCTTTTATATTTAAATATCGTTAATTAATATTTCAATACAAATAAAATAATTGTCACTAAAAAACAACAGATTTAAAAACTCAAAAAAAATATACATTTTGCATATAAATATAATTAAAAATATATATATTTTAAGGCATTATCGGTAAAAAAGACATGTTAAATAAATACAAATTATGGAAATTTTGAATTTTTTTTTTTCGAAAAATAACACATTTTATAAATTTTATATAAAAAAAAGATGACATTTAAAAAATAAAAATTCCAGAAAATTTATTTAGATAACATTTGAAGTATTAAAAAAACTTAAAATTAAAATAAAACATACAATTTTTAAAAATAATAAAAATCATAAACATAAAAAAGAATATAATTAATTTAATAAAAAAAAAATTGTTAAAAATAAAAAAGTAATAAAAAAAATGATATGGTGATGATGATGATGATGATGATGGTTAACGTCCACTGAGACCAAACTTTTATCTATCGGACAAAAAGAAACGAATTGTTTAGTTTGTTTTAAAATTGTACTCATACGCTCAAAGAGCTTGGAGAGAAGTGTCCCGAGCTCACTATAATATTGACATGTTAAAAGGCTAGGAAGGTCGGTATTGCAACAAAGATTATGAAACCAAGATGTAATGTTGGTGTGTGTAGGGCACACTAAGAGGAAGTGATTTTCATCCTCAATGTTCATATTCTCACAGAGATTCCATATCCTTCCCACTCACGGTGTTTTAGGAACTGCCCAACGACTTGTTTCACTATGGAGCTCATGAGAGTTCATTCTTATCTTGGCTATATAATTTTTTTTCTTTGAGGTAGTTAAAACAGAGAGATACTTTTTATCTTGTATAGTAGGGTTGATGACCTCCGTATAATATCTTAATTTTATTTTAGCCTCTAAATCTTTCTCACACCACATTTTCTCTTTAAACTTAGAAGTAACAATATTTTTAATGTTATTAATATCTTGCAATGCAACATTTTTGTTGATCTCCCAATGGTTTAACCAAGACCTGGTATCTTTATACCAACCTCGCTTGAACCTTAGTTGGTTTTAGCTGGAATTTAAAGCTAGTTTACGAAGTATTTGGTCTCCCATGTTATTGATTTTGTGCTTGTACAATAGGAGCCTAGTCACAACTAGGCTCTCGATAGGGGAGAGACCCACTTCTACAAGGAGAATGGGATATGGTGTATTTATTTTAATTTTGACGTTATACGTTATAAAAAACTTCTTGATTTGCTCAATCTTTCTCCAGGATTCTCTATATATGATCCAACCCCAAACCGCACATCCATACAAGATAATATGAGTGACTAAATTTTCAAAGAGGAGATTCTTTTTATCCCACATTAGAAGGTTTGCTGCTTTACAATTATTTTCAAGACCAAAATAAGCTTTCCACCCTCCATTAATCCTTTTTCAATGCTTTAGTTCCAGTTGAGCTTGTGATGAATATCAATTCCTAGGTACTTGTAAGAAGACACTTCCTCTAATTTTCTATTGTCATATACAAAATTAGCGTAAGTGTCCTTGGATTTGATAATCATAACTTTTATTTTATCAGTGTTAATAGTCATACCCATGGTAGAGCAGAAATACTTAACAAGTCTCAGTTGCTTATCAAGATCATATGGGCACCTTGCTAGAAGAACAATATTGTAAGCATAAAGAAGAAGGATGATGACTATTCGAGCTAAGATCGTGTCAGCTAAGCCTACTTCCTATAAGCAACCTTCTAGCTTGTCGATGTAAATGCCAAATAGGGTAGGGGAGAGGGGGAAACCTTTTTTAACTCCGATATTACACTCAATATATTTCGATCACCCCTCATTTCTCTTAAACTTGGAAATTACATTTTCGTATAGCCTTATAGTGACCTCTCTCAACTCGAAAGGAACCTTTAGCTCTTCTAATATATTCCATATGTTATATCTAGGTACCATATCGAAAGCCTTTCTAAAGTCCACAAAGAAACAAAAGAGATTGGATTTATCATTACGACATTACTGCACAATGATCCTAAGCATAACGAGGTGGTCCATTGTTGAGTGTTTCCTTCTAAAACCTGCTTCACCTTTAGCCCACTTACCTTCACTTTAAAGCCACAGGCTCATCTTCTTTTCCAAAATAATACCATATAACATGGCCAAGAGAGGGCTAATCATAATTGTTCGATAATTAGAGGGGTTATTTGTATCCCCACTTTTAAAAATTTAATAATGAGGCTCTGAGTCCATAGTTTAGGGAACCCTTGCTTGACATCTTGATTGAAAATCTTGTGGATGTGAGGGGTGAGGAAAAGACCTTCAATTTTTAAGATTTCTGCCTGGTAACCTTCAATGTCCTTAGCTTTTCAATTTTCCAAGTGCTTAACCCCAAAATATATGTCTTCTAATGAGAAAACTTCTCGTGTTGTGAGAATGGTTTCAAAGTTGTCAATGACATTTGGAGACTCATAAAGATTTTTAAGATAGGAATTCCAGTCGTGTAATGAAATTCTATTATTATCTTTATTTTTTCTAGTTAGAATATGCGTCCAGAATTTCTTAGGAGCTACCTTACAGATGTGTAAGAGATTTTCTTGTATTTTATGAATATATTGCATTTTTTTCCTTTTAGTCAGGGCTTTGTATATTTTTATCTTGCCAACTTTAAGAGACTCATCAACAGCTTCCTTAATTTCTCTCCTCGCCCTTTTATAATCTTGATCATACCAAGGGTTGGCTTTGATATATTGTTTATTACTTGAAGCATCAATTCAGAACTTGCTAATAGAATATGAGAGGGTTGTAGTAAAATTATGATAGAGCTCTTCTATGTTATCTATACTAGATAAAGGAAGTAAATTTATTTTTAACTCATTTAGAAAAATTTCATCTTTATTCCTATCAAATATTAAGTTCTTTTGGTTATAAGGATTATCTTCTAAGGGCTCTGTTGACGGGAAAATATGTCCGGCCAACAGTAGGGGATCTCCCCGGTAGAAAGTCCCAATTAGAATTTGAACCGTTTGGAGTAGGGATCCCGTCTAGGGTGTGGGTCCGGCTACCGCTTAAATGACTTTCTCTTCGGTCTCGAACAACCTGATTGAATCTGCAAACATACACTTATTCACATGATACAAAATACATGACTGATGTATCAAACCAATATATGGCACTGTGCGTAGAAAGGTAATAAACAAAATGCATACGCCCAGGAAGTGTCGTTAGCAACACATCTATGGGGTAATGCACGCAAGATAATCTGACCATCAAAGAAACAGTTCTTTATGGCGAGAATATCCCTTAACTTTACGAAAGATATAACGAAATGCTAATAAAACTATTCATTAACATTCATCATAAGAGTAAATAGCAAACTTTGAGCATCATCAACACAATCACAGATAGCTATGGAGCATGAATGATACTATTAATAACACAGACTCATTAATCAAACGATATTCTGAAACTGTACGCAGAATACACACAGTGTTGTCACAGCTAAACACATCATCCAATCAAAGGGGTTTTAACAAGTATTTGTATTACATATGTCAAGAGTATGATTCTTCAATTACAATGCAATATTGCTCTTCAATCCACAAAAGTGAAGCCTTTAACTATGTGCCCCACAGGGGTATTTATAGACCCAAGAAACGCCCTTTGGGGCTTTCTGACGCTTCGACTTCCTGACGGTTCAACTGCCTTGCGACCTTGACGGACAATGCGACCTGCGACCCAGAAGATCGCGACCTGCGACTTGGGCGCCGGTGCGACTTGCGACCTGGGGGACAAATGCGACCTGCGACCCAGAAGTTAAGCTATGGAGGTGGTCGCGTAATCGAGAGGTCTGGAGCGTCGATCTTCTTCTCCTTGAGGAAGTCTTGCTAGGCCTGGTAATCCGCTGCTATAGGGGAGACTAGAGAGATTTCTTCTTTTAACCGATGCGTACATTCCAAAGCATTCGGTATCAGAGTCTCCTTCTTCTGGGAAATCTGGATTGAGAGGGAGGAAAGCTTGGTATAAATTTGTACTGGAGTGACAAGCAATCGATTCAGGTTCTCTTGTGATGCCTCAAATTCTGGTGCAACAGCAGCTTGTCTCACGGGTCGCAGAAACGACTGGATTTCCTGATCTACCTGCTCCCAGTCTTTAGTTTCATCTAGTGCCCCTAACGACGAAATGTGATGAAGAGCGTTCATGGAGTCTATACCACTGATCAGGTGATTATATGCAGACACCACTTTGTCCAAGTCTTTGGCCAGCTTGTCTCTGGACTGCACCTTCATCCGGATTTGTACTTTGGCGTCTTGTGTGTGACCCCAATCCTTCCTAGGCACATTTTCGGGAGCTTGCTGGTACTGCGCTGTCCAGTTTATCATTTTGTCTAAAGCTACTGAGGCTTCCCTGAGCTGCTCATGCTTCTGTTTGGTTTCCGCTCGTGCCTCTGCCAACGGGGCCACTGTTTGTTTTAGGGTGAGCATTTCCCTATATACTTGCTTCATTGTCGTTTCCAACACATCACACTCTTTCATGAACGCCAGTGAGACCTCATTGACCTGGGAAGGCTTACCTTGAAGCTGTCGTATCTCACCCTCCAGTATTGATTTCTCCTGTTCTGCTGCTTTTAGCCTGTTTTGTAGGGAAATAATCTCCCTGTTCATTCTAGTGACATTTTCCTCTGTGGCCGCGGCAAAAGCGGTGCCTGCTGATGCTATCATTACCGGGTTAGTCCTGGTATCCGGGACGATGTCCTTTTCAGTGGCGACCGTAGATATGGCGGGATGGATTTGTGCTGAGGATTTTCTTCTCTCTTGTCATATTTTGAAAGAGAATTGGTCAAATGTCAATCTAGTCACATCGAAGACCTCTTCCTCTTGTTCTCCGGGAAAATCGTCATCAGGGAGGATACTTTTCTTGCCACTCAGAGGGTTCTCCAGGGGAGATATGTCGATATCATCTATCAGTTCATCCTCTTTATCCTGCGTTTGTCCTTTTCCTTTCTCCTTTTGCCGGTATTAAACTGCTATGCTTGTCATGTTCTCCTTCTTCTTAGCGTTGACTGCGCTACTGCTTCTCTCTGACTTTTCTCTTTAAGCTCTGTGTGACGGCAATTACGCCTTCAACTTGGCGATCGACTTTTTCAAGTTCTTCCTTAAGTGCTTGTTACTTGCCGCTTGCTTGTGCTTCCTTTTCTGTCTTTCATACTCCTCCATTACATTTCCTTTTTTAAATTTGTCCTTGCATCTCTTCTCTTATGTTTCTCTTCATCCTCCTTCATTTTCTTTTCCTCTTCCTTCTTGATGCAGGCCTCTGCTCCTTTACCTTTGTCAGAAGTGTCGAATACTGTATTAGTTCGGAGTTTTCTTATCCCAGGAAAACCCCCTAGTTTGTGTCCCTTGTCTTCTAAATTTTGGTGATCCTCTTCTTCTCGGTCAGTCCCGATCAGACTAGTTGCACATGCTGTGTTATTGCAGAGTTTCTTTTATCATCCTCGTAGGAGCATTATGCGATAGCTCCATTTAAAATTGGCCCTTTTACAATGCTCAGGAACTATCCTGACTGGGTCATAAGTTCGGCAATCCAGATTTCTAAAGTGGTAACCTTTTATCTCTTCCCCTTCACGCCCTACTTCTCTGAAGTCCTTGACTGTATAAGCACCAATGGTGAGGGGTAGAGCGGGCCAAGGTTTCTTCTTCCCTTTGGAAAGGACATTAGAGAAGCCCGAGGTCATCTGGAAACATACCTCCTGCATGAGCACCTTATCGGTAATAAACTTAGGCAGAGCATGTGGTGCTTTAAACGAGCCAAATACTCGGATGATTGTGAATTCAGAGAATGGAAACCAGTGTGCCACCTGACCTAGTGTCTCCATTGCTCGCCAAGACATGCAGGGGGTGTCTTGACCAAATAGTTTCCCGTAAAGGGCGGGAATGAATATCTGAGAGATTTGCTCAATATCTGAGTTGTACCTGGATTCCCAGAATACCTTGGTCTACAAATGGATTTCCTGGGTCTGTTCGGAGTCCCAATTATGTGGCCATCCCTCAACATGCAGCTGGGCACAGACAGAATCTAATAAATA
Organism: Pinus albicaulis; assembly: GCA_034641835.2. Taxonomy (NCBI): domain Eukaryota; kingdom Viridiplantae; phylum Streptophyta; class Pinopsida; order Pinales; family Pinaceae; genus Pinus; species Pinus albicaulis. The sequence goes on from CM076583.1 coordinate 199,438,158, forward strand.
CGAAGCCATATAAAATTCTGACGGCGTTCCCTCATCTAGGGCTAAAGCCGAAGCCAAATTTGTTTGCATTGAGCCCATTAATATACCAGCCCAATTGAATCGAGTGTCATGCACCGTTACGTGTTCCATTATAGTTTCCCATGCGCCGTTGAAAGTGGTGGCGTTAGGATGTCCGTACACTCTGAAAAGCATGGCGGCCACTAGTTTATACACTTTCCTCAGACTGGCCACCGGGTACTCCTGGTCTTTCTTGACTTTAAATTTATCTGGTTCCGCCCACCATTTCCTGATTGTATCAACCATCGGTACTTCATTTGCAGAAAACCATCTCGGGGTAAAATTTTCCTCTGGTTGGGGTAGCGAGTAGTAGACCTGGGCTTTTGGGCCCTCCAACGTTGCAAAAGCTTTACCTCCGCTATCTCGGATTGCGAACCTCTTGGGATCCGTCTTCTGTATGATCCAGTCTAACATTTCTGGGCACGAAAAGATGGCCGGATGTGCCCCTGCTAGGTGCAATTTGGATCTCTTGACCTTTAGGTATATTTCCCGGTCCGGGAGATCTTCTGGAAACTCATCTTCTGGTATGGCGAACTCGCGGTATACTTCATACCACCTAAGGCTGTCCCCCTTTGCGAAGGTGCAAAGGGTGTCTCTGTATATTGGTGGAGGAGATGTTTGTATGTCTGTGTCTGACTCTTCCTCCACCACCTGCCTACCTTTCTTTCGGGACACCCGGGGTGCCATGTTGCTAGAATCAGAGAGAACCGGTATCATGTCTGCTCCAAATTCACCTGTTGCATTCAGGAAAGAATCCCATGATGAGAAAGACATGATGATAACAGGCTAAATACAGTCTACCATGCAGAATTTAATTAACAGTTCTCTTGGGGTCGCAGGGTCGCTGATTAACCAAAGAACTCACATGCGACCTCGCGACCTTGCGACTAGGTCGCAGGGTCGCAGAGTCACTATCAGAGGATCGCGTGACTTTGCGACCTTGCGACTGGGTCGCTGGGTCGCAGGTCGCACTTGGGCCTACCCGGGGGTTTTCGAACGCGCGCGGTTTTGCGGATAATCTCTCCCTAACGGGAAACATACGCGGCTGGAAAGGGTCTAAACTGGAGATAGGGCACGGCCATGAGGATCTGGGCAAGACAAAGGCGACCTTGGGGTTTATGAGAATCAAAACAACAATAAAACTCAGCAGAAAACCCTACATCCTCACCAGCAAGCATTTAAGACCATGGGGAGGCCCAAAATTTGGCAAGAAATGCTCGTGAAGGAAACACAGGGAGGAAATGGCAACTTACCCAGAAGAAAACGCGCCAGTCGACCTGTCAGAGAAATTCCACGATTTTCGCCGCGAGTCACAAATGCGACCTAGCGACCTGCCCTTATAAAAAGGAGTCGCACGTGCGAGCAATAAATGAGGTTTCAAGTTGATAGTTTGCAACCTCGCGACCTCCGGGTCGTTGAGTCGCAAGGTCGCTGAGTCGCCAATTCCCTAAATTACTTAATTTTGCGACCTTGCGACCTCGCGACCTTAAGGTCGCTGGGTCGCAAGGTCACAAATTTCATGACTTCCGACTCTTGCGACCTGGCGACCTGGCGACCTTAGGGTCGCAGAGTCGCATAGGTCGCATGGGTCGCAAATCGTGGATTCGCGACTTAGTGACTTGCTCTTAAAAACTTTACTTAGCTTCTTCTTCTAGTTTCAAAGGGGCTCCAAAAAATTTAGAAGTGTGTGTTATTATCTTTTTTTTTGTATTTTTTGGAGGGTGTTGTAGGGGCTACAACAAATGGTGATTCACTGGATGAATACAGAGTCTCTGCCGATGAAAGGTCGATGAGGGAGGAGGGAGGTGCCTAATACTAGCTTGTTCTTTTACCTCAGAGTTTACACCTTCCTTCCTTTGTCACCTCGCATCGTTGCCTGGCCTTTTGGCTTATTGGGTACAGATCAACCGAAACTTTAAATTTTCGTGCTCCAGGATCGGAAGGGTTGGAGAAACCTTGGACAACTGCAGGGTCCGGTACAATTATTTCGTCCTCATGGTGTTGCTCCGCTGCCAGCGAACCTCTCGGCTCCGGTGGAGTCACTGCCTAAGGAGTCATGAACGTTGCTCAGCTACCAGCGAGCTTGGTCAGTACCCCGACGGAGTCGTTACATCACCTCTCTGCGCAGGAAGCCTTTCTCAATCCTTTACCCTTTATTTGTGTGCGATTGCACTTATTTGAGAACGTGCCTGTGGCACTTATTTAGATGGGCATATTTTGCCTAGGCGGATGAGGGATCCCGACTTATTTTGCTTGCAGATAGGTTGCTCCTGGTCTTATATGAGGACTTGGGTTTTTCCCGGATGACCTGAAATTCCCCTGAGTTAGCTCTGTTCCCTTGCGATCCGGTTGCTGCTATGTGAGACCCTTTCTGCCTGCACCTTTCAAAGCCGCAAGGTGGTTCCTTATGCTTGAAAGACTCCAGTAAGGCTGTGTTAACCCTTGGTGCCCATCACAAGCGAGTTTTGACTGCTCCGTGTTTTGCGGGAGGGCCCTCCGTCAGCATAGAACCTGTCAGGGAGTGAGCCAGCTGCAGGTAGCTTTAGACAAGGCCTTAGGGAATTTTTTTTTTTTATTTTTTAATTTTTTTTTAATTTTTTTTAACAAGTAGAACAAAAACACGACCTTATAATACATGGGCAGAAACAGCCCTTTGAGGGTTGTTCAAGTAAAATAGTGTTTGAGGTCATGCCCGTTTATCGGGAGGACCTCGACTCTTCCCTCCAGCGTTTGTAGCCGGAATGTATGGGGACCCACCTTTTCTTTAACCTGAAAGGGACCTATCCATAGCGCTTGAAATTTGGCATGTTTCCCCTTTTCTTCGTGTGCTTTATCCCACTTTAGGACTAGGTCTCCTACTTCAAATTTCTTATCTCCTGCAGACTTTTTATCGAACCATCTCTTGATTCGACTATGGTGGATGGCGAATTTCTCTCGGGTTTTTTGCCTTTCCTCTTCTAATTTCAGCAGGGTGTCAATGCGGGTTTGCAAGGCGGGGCAAGGGGTACCATGACACTCTTGAGATAACTGCAGAGCGGGAAGAGATAAATTGGGGGGGAGGACAGCTTCTTTCCCATACACGAGAAAATATGGTGAGGTGCCTATTGAGGACTTAGGGGTGACGCGGTCAGCCCAGAGTGCATTTTGGAGGGCGTTGTGCCAGTTGCGCTGGTGAGACAGTAAGGTCTTTTTAATGATGCGAATCATATTTTTATTGGTTGATTCCGCTAGACCATTTCCTTGGGGATAGTATTTTGCAGAGTGTTTAAGAACGATACCATTTTCTAAAGCAAAATCATATAATTTAAAAGATGAAAAATATGTTGCATTATCAAAAACCAAGGAAGTCGGAACGCGAAACCTGGTAATGATGGAATGAATGACAAATTGCATTACCTCCTGATCATTGACTTGGCGTAATGGTACTGCTTCAACCCACCTGGTGAAGTAATCAGTGGCTGTTAGGATGTACCGGTGTTGCTTAGAAGAGTGGGGTAGGATCTCGCCAATGACGTCCAGACCCCATTGTTGAAAAGGCTCTTCCACTGCTACTGACAACAAAGGGGCGGCGGGGCGCGCTTCTCAGTTTGCGAATTTCTGGCATTGAACGCACTTCCGAACATATGCGTGGGCATCTCTGAAAAGAGTTGGCCAATAATAACCTGCTCGCATTATTTTATGGGCTGTAGTATCCCCGGCAAAATGACCTCCTGCTGGTCCATCATGCAGCTCGATTAAGATTTTTTGAGCTTCATCATATTCCAGGCAGTGTAACATGACCCCATCGGAATGTTTCTTGAAAATCTTCCCTTGGATTATCTGGTAAGACGCGGCTTTGAGTCTGATTGCACGTTTCTGCCGAGTATTTAGAGCGGGGTCCAATACGCCGTGTGCTAAATATCCTGAAATATCCGAGTACCAAAAAGGGTTCCTTATCTGAGGCACGACGTCAGTTTGGTACATATCAATTTCTTTCTCCCAATTATCTTCTTCAACCTGGTGGGAACTTGTGGCTTCTGCAGCCATTTGGCATAGACCTTGCCCTTTAACTGTGCGTGCTGGCTTAAACTCTAAATCATACTCTTGCATACACGCAACCCAGTTCCCTCGTCTCTCGCCCAGCTCCTGCTGCATCAACAGTGATCGAACAGCTGGGTGAGGAACGTAAACCGTGACATGGTTTTTTAGGATGTATGGTCTAAAATGTTTGACCGCTTTATATACCGCATAGGCCTGTTTTTCAATTTCTGGATAATTCAATTCTGCCCCCTGCAAACCAATGCTCATGAATGAAATGGGGGGCTCGTCATTATTTCTGTCCTTTTGCGTGAGTACAGCTGCTAGGGACGAATCCGTAGCGAAAGTGTACAAGCTAAAATCTCTGCCGAAATCTGGGCTCTGGAGGGAAGGTGCTTCGGCTATAGCTTTCTTGATCTGGTCGAAAGCTTCCTTTTCGGGCTGATTCCATTTGAAGGTAGCATTTTTCTTTATCATTCCCTGTAGTGGCTTAACTATCTGGGCGAAATATGATATAAATTTACGTATAAAATTGATCTTTCCCAAAAAGGACTGCATTGCTTTCTTACTGCTGGGGGGAGGAATCTGAGCAATGGCTTTCGCATGTTCTGGATCAACGACAATGCCTTGCTTAGTTATGATATGACCCAACAGATTTCCTTCCGCTACGGCGAAAATGCTCGTCTTTGGGTTGAGCGAGATACCGTATTTTCTGCACCTTTCAAAGATCTGTCTGAGGTGACGCAAATGATCCCCCCGATGTTTAGAAAACACAGTAACGTCATCCAAGTAGACCACCACACTCTGGCCTATCAGACCCCTGAATGCTATATCTATAGCTCTTTGGAAAGTTTCCCCTGCGTTGATTAATCCAAAGGGCATACGCCTGAATGCGAAGGTTCCCCACTTAGTCCGAAAGGTAGTCTTTAACCTATCTGGTTCAGCCACTAGTACTTGATTGTAGCCAGAGAATCCGTCCAACAAAGAGAACATTTCTGATCCGAACATTGCTTGTAGTATTTGCTCCATAGGGGGCACTGGGTAATTATCTTTATTCGAGGCCCGGTTTAAGTTTCGGAAATCTACACATAAGCGAATTTCACCTGACTTCTTCCGTACCGGAACCAAATTGGACACCCATGTGGAATGGCGAACTTTGAAGATAATGCGTGCATCCAAAAGTTTTTTGAGTTCTTTTAGAATCAAGGGCTCCATCGTAGGATGTAATTTCCTGAGCTTCTGTTGGAATGGTTTTACATTTTCTTTAATGGGTATCACATGTTGTATGATTCGAGTATCGTATGTTCGTAAGTCCTCATATGTCCAAGCGAATACGTCACGATACTTGCGAAATAGCTGAGTGAAATCTTGAGCCTCTTGGGGGGTGCAGTCTTTACCCAGGTTGACGAATTTAGGATTATCTTCTGATCCCAAGTTCACTTGTCGATGGGCCAAGATAAAGCTCTGTACTTTGGCATTTGGGGGCCCTCAGAAACGATTTTGCAGATCAAAAAGCTTCTCAAGTGACACAACCCCTTTAGGCATGGGGTTTCCTTTGCCTTGTTCGTACTCCTTTTGCATAGCTTGGTCGTGCTCATCTTCATCTATAGCAGCGTCTTTGAATATCTCTGAGTTACACATGAAATCCAGCACCTGTTGATCATCATCGAAGACGCGCAAGTTAGTGACATTGTCTGGGATGGAGGGTTTATATATAACTTCAATAGAAAAACCATCCCTCAAAGGGGTAAATCTGGCAGCGGCATTAGCCAGAGTATCTGCCGCTGCGTTATGCATCCTAAGAACAGATTTAATTCCAAAAGCGTCAAAAGCAGAAATTAATTTCCATACCTCTTGCTGATACGCCTTTAAATGTGGAGACAAACAGTGAATAGTATTGCGTACCTGCCAAGTGATAATCTCGGAGTCTCCAATGACCCATAAGCATTTTACCTTCAAATCCAGCACCTTCTTAAGCCCAAGGATCAAAGCTTCATACTCGGCAGTGTTGTTGGTGCATTGGAACTCTAGCCGACAGGAGATTAAGAATTTATTCTTATGAGGATCAAGAAAAACGCAGCCAGCGCCAGCACCATCGAGATTTTTGGAACCGTCGTAATACAAGGTCCATATGTCACTTTCCGGGCCCTTGGGGGTAGTGGATTGCAGAGGAGTTTCGGCTTGATGTGAGACAGTTTGGGCTTGTTCCTCTGCGACAAGTGCCATTTCAGATTGGACCTCGGGGCCTACTGAAGACTGAGGAGGTCGGTAACATCCAAAAATGGAATCTAGAAAACACATACCAAGTTCCTCCTGGGCAAAGCTGATGGGTTCATTTGTGGCATCCAAATCAGTTACAGTGTGTTTCATGTATGGTTCACTGTCAACTCTGATTTGGTTATTTCTCCCCTTGTAAGGTAGCCATAAGTGGGACCAATCTGTGGCAAAGTATCCTTGCCACTTGCTAGACCAGTCTCTGCTAAGCAGTACACCATAGGCTTCAGGGATGTCAACAACCACAATGTCAATACATTGATGGACTCTAGAGTGGAATGAGAGACGGATGATGACATTGTTTAACTCCCCAATGGCTGGTACTTGTGATCTGTCAAGTTGAATGATTTTTGCGTCAGTTTTCTTTGGGCGAATGTTGAGTTTCTTGCACACGGACAGAGGCATGACATTCGTGGATGCACCGGAGTCAACAAGACAGTTGTGAACGTTGAAGTTAAACATCTCAAAAGACAAGAGGAAGGGAGGGGTGGATCCTCTCGAATTCGTGTTGACAGCGTTCACTATAGATTGGATATCTGGACTGGTTTGTGCAGATGTGTTGCTGACAATTTTCGTATTTTGGTTGTTGGCGAAAGATTTTAGAATAATTTCCTTTTGATTCGTGATGCGGGCCAACTCGTAGAGTGAGATATTAGCTCTGGTCTTTTTCATGTCCTCCACTATGTTGTAGCTAGTATCAGTTTGGGGACTAGGTTCGGTAGTGAGTTTCGAGGGTTCCACCGGGAGCTTGCTCTTGTGACTTGCTTTGCTGTTACTATTTGTGGGCTTCTCCAGCGTAGCTTGTCCTTCGTTTCCAGGGGGAAGAATTTTCCTCAGAAAAGCCCTTTTCTTGTCTTCATATGATTGTTCGGGGACAACCCCTTCGCTTCTAAGACTATAATTTCGAATGGGTTGAGCCTTGGGACTGCCTTCCATGTTGATATCAATGGGAGCAAGACTCTCCCCCACGCAGATTATATCAAAAGTTAGGACAGAGGCTCCTGGTTCCCCATCTAGGAGCGAACCTTCATCTCGATCAGAAACATCATCCTCTGTCTGGTTTCCTGGAGTTTGGTCATCCAAAATTTGGTTAACCACCGCGGTCATGCTACCAATCCATTGTGGGCACGTTTTTTCAGAGTGGGCAGCTTGGTGAAAAGAGAAAAAATTATCTTTCCCTATCTCTTCCACGTTGAGAGCGGCGCTGGAGTTTGACGGAGGTCTACTGGTGTTGGGATTACTTTTCTTGAAAAATGGTTTTGGGGGTTTAGTAGAAGTTGATGTTTCAATGCCTTTTCTCTTCAAATCAGAGACCTCATTCGTTAGTAGTTTGAGGGTCTTGGCCATACTCTCGAAATCAAAAGTTTCTTTCTCTCTATTAGGGGTGGAAGAGTGACCTTTTTTAGCGATTGGTTTGTGATCATCCTTTCCTTCGTGGTCCATGACTCCTATCGACAACATGTCTTTTTCTACCGTGAGAGCAGCAGCGTAATTTGCTGTAAGGGTAGCGCGGGCTTCACGTTTGATGAAAACGGCAATATCCCTAGGGAGAGCTTTAGTATAGTAGTCGATGGTGATAGAATCGTCCAATGCTAAGTTTGGTGGAAATTTTTGCAATATTGTGGCGAAGCGTTGGTTAAAGTCTTTAACCTTCTCTTTTCTATGACACTTGATGGTGCTTAACTCTGTGAGGAGCATAGAGGGTGTTTTATCCTCTGCAAAATTTTGCAGGAACACGCGACGGAACTGGTCCCATGAAGTAATAGAAGCACTGGGTAGGGAACGGTACCAGGTGGCTGCAAGGTTTACAAGAGTATGTGGGAACAGTCGACATGCGACATCATCGGACTGAACTCTCATGATTTGTAGGGATAGATAGAAACTACTAATATGATCTTCCGCTGAGGTGCCTTTCTCAGGATCAAACTTAGGAAGATGCTTCTCCGGGTGTCTAGGCATATCATGGAGAGGACCTAAAAGAGCCAATGGGGATTGAGCCATCCAGGCTAGGGGTTGCACCCTCCTGGGGTGCTGATGATATCGAGTTTCGGCCTCGGACTCACTTCCCGTCCCCGACACTGATGTTCCTCCATGATGGCGAGAGTGTTCATCTCGGTGTCTTTCACGGTCATTCAGGTTTCTAAGATACTCCCAGTTGTGGGGAGGGGGTCTATTTTGGTTTTGGTGGTGATGATGGTTGGTGTGATGTCTCCGGCCGTGGACCATATCTCCTCTACCTCCACGTCCATGACCCCTGTTAACCCCACCCTCATTTCTTCGAGGCCTATTGCCTTCCCTTGTATTTCTTCGGGCTGTGTTACCTTCTCTCTCGTTTCTTCGACCCCCCTCTCCTTCTTCTCGCGGGTCATACACTTGGTTGTTGTTCCACTGATATAAGTCAGGCTGAGGTTCGGGGAAAGGTTCAGTATCAGGGAAACCTTCACTATCTTGGAGAACGGGGTCATTTTCCTGGACAGCCCGCCCGAGGTCTTCAATCATGGAGTTCACAAGTTCAGGTATGGTGCTGACCAGCACACCATTACGAGTGATGTTCTCAGTAGGGGTCCTGGTATGAGCTAGAAACTCCATTATGGGGGCATATCGTAAATCCCTGACGATATTACGGGCAACTGGGCGTAAGGATCTCAACTGTTCATTAGTGATTTCAAAGTATCGAGCCACCTCCCTTGGAATATCCTCCAAGGGGGGAAGAGGCGGTTCGTTATTTATGACCTCCCGGTGGGGAGTTTGTGACGGAATATCGGTCGTATGCTGGGAAGATGCCATGGCCCTCCTTCTAGCGCCAAATCTGTTGACGGGAAAATATGTCCGGCCAACAGTAGGGGATCTCCCCGGTAGAAAGTCCCAATTAGACTTTGAACCGTTTGGAGTAGGGATCCCGTCCGGGGTGTGGGTCCGGCTACCGCTTAAATGACTTTCTCTTCGGTCTCGAACAACCTGATTGAATCTGCAAACATACACTTATTCACATGATACAAAATACATGACTGATGTATCAAACCAATATATGGCACTGTGCGTAGCAAGGTAATAAACAAAATGCATACGCCCAGGAAGTGTCGTTAGCAACACATCTATGGGGTAATGCACGCAAGATAATCTGACGATCAAAGAAACAGTTCTTTATGGCGAGAATATCCCTTAACTTTACGAAAGATATAACGAAATGCTAATAAAACAATTCATTAACATTCATCATAAGAGTAAATAGAAAACTTTGAGCATCATCAACACAATCACAGATAGCTATGGAGCATGAATGATACTATTAATAACACAGATTCATTAATCAAACGATATTCTGAAACTGTACGCAGAATACACACAGTGTTGTCACAGCTAAACACATCATCCAATCAAAGGGGTTTTAACAAGTATTTGTATTACATATGTCAAGAGTATGATTCTTCAATTACAATGCAATATTGCTCTTCAATCCACAAAAGAGAAGCCTTTAACTATGTGCCCCACAGGGGTATTTATAGACCCAAGAAACGCCCTTTGGGGCTTTCCGACGCTTCGACTTCCTGACAGTCCAACTACCTTGCGACCTTGACGGACAATGCGACCTGCGACCCAGAAGATCGCGACCTGCGACTTGGGCGCCGGTGCGACTTGCGACCTGGGGGACAAATGCGACCTGCGACCCAGAAGTTAAGCTATGGAGGTGGTCACGTAATCGAGAGGTCTGGAGCGTTGATCTTCTTCTCCTTGAGGAAGTCTTGCCAGGCCTGGTAATCCGCTGCTATAGGGGAGACTAGAGAGTTTTCTTCTTTTAACCAATGCGTACATTCCAAAGCATTCGGTATCAGAGTCTCCTTCTTCTGTGAAATCTGGATTGAGAGGGAGGCAAGCTTGGTATAAATTTGTACTGGAGTGACAAGCAATCGATTCAGGTTCTCTTGTGATGCCTCAAATTCTGGCGCAACAGCAGCTTGTCTCACGGGTCGCAGAAACGACTGGATTTCCTGATCTACCTGCTCCCAGTCTTTAGTTTCATCCAGTGCCCCTAACGACAGAATGTGATGAAGAGCGTTCATGGAGTCTATACCACTGATCAGGTGATTATATGCAGACACCACTTTGTCCAAGTCTTTGGCCAGCTTGTCTTTGGACTGCATCTTCATCCGGATTTGTACTTTGGCGTCTTGTGTGTGACCCCAATCCTTCCTAGGCACATTTTCGGGAGCTTGCTGGTACTGCGCTATCCAGTTTATCATTTTGTCTAAAGCTACCGAGGCTTCCCTGAGCTGCTCATGCTTCTGTTTGGTTTCCGCTCGTGCCTCTGCCAACGGGGCCACTGTTTGTTTTAGGGTGAGCATTTCCCTATATACTTGCTTCATGGTCGTTTCCAACACATCACACTCTTTCATGACCGCCAGTGGGACCTCATTGACCTGGGAAGGCTTACCTTGAAGCTGTCGTATCTCACCCTCCAGTATTGATTTCTCCTGTTCTGCCGCTTTTAGCCTGTTTTGTAGGGAAATAATCTCCCTGCTCATTCTAGTGACATTTTCCTCTGTGGCCGCGGCAAAAGCGGTGCCTGCTGATGCTATCATTACCGGGTTAGTCCTGGTATCCGGGACGATGTCCTTTTCAGTGGCGACCGTAGATATGGCGGGATGGATTTGTGCTGAGGATTTTCTTCTCTCTTGTCATATTTTGAAAGAGAATTGGTCAAATGTCAATCTAGTCACATCGAAGACCTCTTCCTCTTGTTCTCCGGGAAAATCGTCATCAGGGAGGATACTTTTCTTGCCACTCAGAGGGTTCTCCAGGGGAGATATGTCGATATCATCTATCAGTTCATCCTCTTTATCCTGCGTTTGTCCTTTTCCTTTCTCCTTTTGCCGGCGCTCGGCTTCTGCCTTGTCATGTTCCTCCTTCTTCCTGCGTTCTGACTCTGCCTCTGCTTCTCTCTCAGCTTTTCTCTTTCGCTCTGCCGCGGCGGCTTGGTCTGCCTTCTTTTGACGATTGACTTTGTCAAGTTCTTCCTTAAGTGCTTGTTCTACCGCCGCCTGTGCTTCCTTTTCTTGTCTTTCCTTTTCCTCGGCCTGTTTCCTTTTTCGCTCTTTCCTTGCATCTCTTCTACGTTTCTCTTCATCCTCCTTCATTTTCTTTTCCTCTTCCTTCTTGGTCTGGGCCTCTGCTCCTTTTAGCTGATCCGAGGTGTCAGGCCCTGTATTGGTTCGGGTTTTCTTATCCCGAGAAGAAGAAGAGCCCCCTAGTTTGTGGCTCCTGTCTTCTAAATTTTGGTGATCCTCTTCTTCTCGGTCGGAGTCAATCCCCGGAGCTAGTTGCCTGTCTGTGTTGTACCAGTTTCTTTTATCATCCTCCGCCGGGCGTTCAACATGCTGATAACTCCATTTAAAATTGGCCCTTTTACAATGCTCGGGAACTATCCTGACTGGGTCATAAGTTCGGCAATCCAGATTCCTAAAGTGATAACCTTTTATCTCTTCCCCTTCATGCCCTACTTCTTTGGAGTCCTTAACTGTATAAGCACCAATGGTGAGGGGTAGAGCGGGCCAAGGTTTCTTCTTCCCTTTGGAAAGGACATTGGAGAAGCCCGAGGTCATCTGGAAACATACCTCCTGCATGAGCACCTTATCAGTAATAAATCTAGGCAGAGCATGTGGTGCTTTGAATGTGCCAAATACTCGGATGATTGTATATTCAGCGAATGGAAACCAGTGCGCCACCTGACCTAGTGTCTCCATTGCTCGCCAAGACATGCAGGGGGTGTCTTGACCAAATAGTTTCCCGTAAAGGGCGGGAATGAATATCTGAGAGATTTGCTCAATATCTGAGTTGTACCTGGATTCCCAGAATACCTTGGTCTGCAAATGGATTGCCTGGGTCTGTTCGGAGTCCCAATTATGTGGCCATCCCTCAACATGCAGCTGGGCACAGACAGCATCTAATAAATACGAAGCCATATAAAATTCTGACGGCGTTCCCTCATCTGGGGCTAAAGCCGAAGACAAATTTGTTTGCATTGAGCCCATTAATATACCAGCCCAATTGAATCGAGTGCCGTGCACCGTTACGTGTTCCATTATAGTTGCCCATGCGCCGTTGAAAGAGGTGGCGTTAGGATGTCCGTACACTCTGAAAAGCATGGCGGCCACTAGTTTATACACTTTCCTCAGACTGGCCACCGGGTACTCCTGGTCTTTCTTGACTTTAAATTTATCTGGTTCCGCCCACCATTTCCTGATTGTATCAACCATCGGTACTTCATTTGCAGAAAACCATCTCGGGGTAAAATTTTCCTCTGGTTGGGGTAGCGAGTAATAGACCTGGGTTTTTGGGCCCTCCAACGTTGCAAAAGCTTTACCTCCGCTATCTCGGATTGCGAACCTCTTGCGATCCGTCTTCTTTATGATCCAGTCTAACATTTCTGGGCATGGAAAGATGGCGGGATGTGCCCCTGCTAGGTGCAATTTGGATCTCTTGACCTTTAGGTATATTTCCCGGTCTGGGAGATCTTCTGGAAACTCATCTTCTGGTATGGCGAACTCGCGGTATACTTCATACGACCTAAGGCTGTCCCCCTTTGCGAAGGTGCAAAGGGTGTATCTGTATATTGGTGGAGGAGATGTTTGTATGTCTGTGTCTGACTCTTCTTCCACCACCTGCCTACCTTTCTTTCGGGACACCCGGGGTGCCATGTTGCTAGAATCAGAGAGAACCGGTATCGTGTCTGCTCCAAATTCACCTGTTGCATTCAAGAAAGAATCCCATGATGAGAAAGACATGATGATAACAGGCTAAATACAGTCTACCATGCAGAATTTAATTAACAGTTCTCTTTGGGTCGCAGGGTCGCTGATTAACCAAAGAACTCACATGCGACCTCGCGACCTTGCGACTAGGTCGCAGGGTCGCAGAGTCGCTATCAGAGGATCGCGCGACTTTGCGACCTTGCGACTGGGTCGCTGGGTCGCAGGTCGCACTTGGGCCTGCCCGGGGGTTTTCGAACGCGTGCGGTTTTGCGGATAATCTCTCCCTAACGGGAAACATACGCGGCTGGAAAGGGTCTAAACTGGAGATAGGGCACAACCATGAGGATCTGGGCAAGACAAAGGCGACCTTGGGGTTTATGAGAATCAAAACAACAATAAAACTCAGCAGAAAACCCTACATCCTCACCAGCAAGCATTTAAGACCATGGGGAGACCCAAAATTTGGCAAGAAATGCTCGTGAAGGAAACACAGGGAGGAAATGGCAACTTACCCGGAAGAAAACGCGCCAGTCGACCTGTCAGAGCAATCCCACGATTTTCGCCGCGAGTCACAAATGCGACCTAGCGACCTGCCCTTATAAAAAGGAGTCGCACGTGCGAGCAATAAATGAGGTCGCAAGTTGATAGTTTGCGACCTCGCGACCTCTGGGTCGCTGAGTCGCAAGGTCGCTGAGTCGCCAATTCCCTAAATTACTTAATTTTGCGACCTTGCGACCTCGCGACCTTAAGGTCGCTGGGTCGCAAGGTCGCAAATTTGATGACTTCCGACTCTTGCGACCTGGCGACCTGGCGACCTTAGGGTCGCAGAGTCGCATAGGTCGCATGGGTCGAAAATTGTGGATTCGCGACTTAGCGACTTGCTCTTAAAAACTTTACTTAGCTTCTTCTTCTAGTTTCAAAGGGGCTCCAAAAAATTTAGAAGTGTGTGTTATTATCTTTTTTTTTGTATTTTTTGGAGGGTGTTGTAGGGGCTACAACAGGCTCTCAATGCATAACAAAATTGAGAGTTACAATTAAAGTTCTATGATGAAAATGAGGCTCGTGGTCATTTAAGATGTCAAAATTTATTATTTCGTTATATAAAGGGATATCAGAAATAACATTGTCTACCACACTGCTACCAAGCCCATGGATACAGGTCATGTGGCTAGAATTGGGCCACTTTTTTAGATTGTTGCAAATTAGGAGATCTTGAGCACTGTAGAGCTTGACTAGCTCAAACCCAAACAAATTTTCCCCTATATCTTCAAAGCTTATTTTGTACCGGCTAGCTGGAGTAAGTTATTCATCTAGCCAAAGAGGATTATGGTTGGAATAATTTCTTAGAAGAATAACTTGGTTGCTTGAAGTTCAAGCATTAAAGTCACCCATAAAGAGGATATTACCTTCATTCCTTAGGGTAGAAATATCATTGTCTAAACCATTGTAAGGACCATTTTTATCTAAATTGTTTTTCTTATAGAGTTTAGAATTGATAGGGGAAAAATAATAGATTTCTATGTAGGTGTTTTTTTATATTAATGTCAGTAATCTCTATCCAAATATATTGGTTGTAAGGGTATTTTTTATAAAGCCTAGCACAGGAGGATATGTTCTTCCTAATGCAAGAAGCTATACCCCCAATTCCTCTACGATAGGATCACTTGTTCTAGATTGACCATAGTAGAAATACATCTATGTTAGGGACCTTATATTCTTCATGCTCCCAAGTTTCAACTAGCAATATAATATCAACTTCATTCGAGATCGAACTTAGCTTGGGGCCCTTGCTCCATGGAAAGCCCCAAAAGTTCCAAGAGATAAGCTAGAGCATGTTGAATTTCTATTTATTACTATATTTTTGGTTTCCATCTCAAATAATGACTTTTCTATTTCTGATTATTGTCCATTTTCCTTCCTTCCTAGCTTCTTTTACCTTTTTAACCTCCTTTCTAAATTATCCTTGATATTATGAATGAGATATTCATTTATAAATATTCTCATTCCTTTTAGACTTGAGGTTTTACTAAGTGTGTCATACTTATGGTAATTAGAACTCACCTTTATCCGGATCAACCTTCCTTTATTCTCCGTTAATTTCCACAACCTTGTTTCTTCTATGAGACACATTGTTTTAATTTCTAATCTATTATGTAGTTATATCTGGGTTATGGCTAAAGTATCCTCATCTACCTCCTTTTTCAAATCGAATATTATAAGGTTCAAGGCATTTTTGTTATTCTTATGGTCTAATTCTATCCATTTTTTCATTTCTTCTTTAATGTGTGTGATATCTAGTTTACCTGCCACACTATTTAGGGTGAGATTGTTATTAACTTTTTATTCCAGTTCCTTAATCATGTCCTTCATTTTAAGACTTTATAAAGTATCAACATCTCCTTCTTGGGATGTTTGGTTCATATCTTGGCTTTTTTTTTCTATTACCTATATTCCAATATCCATTGTCTCCATTTTATTCTCCAATAGTTTTATTCTATTTTCTATTTTTTTTTGGATCTTGTCCTAAAGAGATGTAAATTTATTTTGGAGCATGGCTTATAACTCTGTTTGTAGCTTGACTTCTCTTTCTTCTCTACGTTTCTCTAAAGACTATATATACTTATAAAGGCTTTGTATAGTAACTGTGCTATGTCTACCTTTCACAATATTTGGTAGATGGGGTGAGTTATTCATACTTGTGAAAAATATATTAGCAATAGATATCAATTAGGAAAAAAAGATAAGGAATGTGTGCACCTAATATAGCCAATGGAGAAATGACCCACGAAACCGTGAAGAATTTGTATCGAAGTTGCCTACAATACTTATCTGGATATCACCCTAGCAGCAGATCTGAAATTTTATATATTAATATGGTCCACGGAGCCGCAGCTACAGAAACAAGGAGCCGTCATCCAATCCCCCTCATCGCAGAAGACATGATCTAAGCTCATCGTATCCAAGCGTTCCATAGAGACCAACCTCAAAATAGAAGACTCGATCTAAGCTCTCCGTAGAGATGCTCAGATACAAATTCAATTATAAAATAAAACCCTAGCCACAAAATATGTATATGCAATCACCGTAGGAGACACGATCCGAGGTGTGACAATGAACCACAAAGTATAAGGTTATAGAGTAGCTTCATAATAAAGTCCGCGGGATGTGTTGAGAATTCATTGTATTGCGATTAAGTTAAGTTTCTGTCCCTCACTGTAGAAGACTCGATATGAGTAATGAACTCACCGCAGAAGACATGATCCAAGCTCTTCGTAGAGACTGGCCTCACCAAACAATACTTCACATGAGCAATGAAATCACCACTTAGATTCAAATTCAATTAGAAAATAAAAACCTAACCAGAAAATATGTATATGAAATAGGCTTTCGATCCAAGCTCTCTGTTGAAACGATCAGATCTGATTTCAATCGCAAAAGATGTATATCTGTTTTTATCAAATTTGTAGAATGTGACAGCTAGGAAGGCTTCACAAGGAGGACTGTTGAACTCCATGAAGTCGAGAATAAGCTCAGAATTTCTCAAATCCAAATTCAATTAGAAAATAAATATTTCAGTGAAGAATTTGATTGAAGGGAGTGAAATACCTCACTCTCAAGAAGATGGAATGGCTAATGTTTTTTCACCAGGGGAACTCATTGGATTATCATGAGCACAAAGAATGGATCGTGCTCTGGAAGAGGCAATCTACTATAAAACCATGTTATTAGGAATAACAAGGGCATCTCTAAATACTCAAGGTTTTATATCTGAAGCGAGTTTCCAAGAAACTTCTCGGGTCTTAGCTAAAGCTGCTCTACAAGGTCATATCAAATGGTTGAAAGGCTTGAAGGAAAAGGTAATTCTCGGGGGGATGATACCTGTTGTTACTGGGAAACATATTTGTCGTTTAGGGAATAGAATGGAATAGATCCAAGAATAGGGAATAGGAATCTATTTAGCAACAAAGTGAAGGATATTTTATGTCATCATGACCAATTATCTTTTTTTCCATTCAATTAAATTCTCACAATATATTAAAACAACGATTAAAAGAGTATTGAGAAATATATTTCTTTTTATGTTCATGGAAATCTCTTCTATAATAGGAAGAATATGAAATATTCCACGAGTGAGAACATTTCTACCACGTACTAGATAGACAAACAATCTTTAAGATGTAATCGATAGCGTTGGAATTATTAGATATTATGGTAAATTTTATTTCGCTATTTTGGGGTGGAAAGCGAACGAGATTGAGCAAAAGATATTGGAACATTGATTTGGAAGAGATGATTGAAGCAAGAGATTGTTTAGGGCATAAAACTATGAAATGGAACCCTAAGATGGCACCTTACATGTTTACAGAGATGAAAGATACTCATATTATAAATCTAGCTAAAACTACTCATTCTTTATCAGAAGCTTGTGATTTGGTATTTGATATATCAGGTAGAGGAGACCAATTCTTGATAGTCAGTATGAAATATCAAGAAACTGATTTAGTAGCATCAACTGCTACAAAATCTTGATGTCATTATGTAAATCGAAAATAGCTTGGTGGTATGTTAACTAAATGGTCTATTAAAAAGACAAGACTTCAGAAGTTCAAGGATTTAAAAAAAGAACAAGATATAGGACGATTCAATCGACTTCAAAAAAAGAAGCAACTATGCTCAAGAGACAATTGGAGCAATTGCATAAATATCTAGGTGGGATTAGATACATGAGGAGCTTACCTGATATTTCGATAATTACCAATCAATGAGAAGAATCCATTTCCCTTGGGGAATGTAGAACTTTGGATATATCAACAGTTTTATTGGTTGATATAGATTGTGATCCATATCTCATGGATATCCCAATTACAGCTAGTGATGATGGTATAGCTTTAATCCAATTGATCATGAACATATTAACGTCATCAATTTGCGAAGGAATGCCATTAAGGTCATTATAGCTATATGAAGGGCTAATAGAAAGTGAATTAGTAATAAAAATAAAATAGAAAAAAGGGGGAGGGCGGGGGGGGGGGGAGGACCTCAGGATTTACTGAGTTGGCTTCTATTCCATCCAAAATATTGTAAGAGAAAATTTCATTTATTGGTTTGGTTGGCTGCTCCAAATTGAAAAATATTCGTAATGAAATAACCATTTTACTATCTTGTGACATCGAAAATTCTGATGAGAGTGAAATAATTGAGGAATCTTTCATTTGATACAAAAAATTATTTTCTTCTTTAAGTTCATCTTTACAAGTGGGTAATATGGATATGGATATCATATGATCCCCTATAATGAAGCCAGAGTATCCTCACTAAACAACTATATCTACGGAGAAATATTCACGTACTTTTCTATTTTGTAACTGGATTTGTTATGCTGGTGTGCAATAGGCAAGGTTGCATTCCTATGATGTGCATTTCCTTTCCTAGATGCTCTCCCTCCCCCAACAAAGTCTTGGCATCTCCTCCCACTTGATCATTTTCATCCCTGTGATTCCATTAGCCATGCAATTTCTTGACAGCCATTTTTTTTTCATGTACACTCCTCTCTTGTTTTAATAAACCAAATCTCACAGAAAAGTGAACATAAATCCACGATGAAAAAAAACAGAGAGAAAAATGAATAGAAATATAAAAGGTAAAATGTATTAACATAGAATCAGAAGGAAGAAACCAAAAATTTCACTAATTTTATTCACACAAAAAAACATTTGATTTTGGAATCCACCAGAAAACTTCTGTTCGTCTCCCCCTACTGCCTTTCTGATAACCTACTATTAACCTCACTCTACTCCCCACTATTTTTAACTAACTAACTCCTAGAAAACTGTAACTAACTAAGTGGCTCGACCTCCATGCAGGGTGTCATAAATAGCCCTCCTATTCTTATCTAAACCTCTAAATTGACATCACATTATCAATTTCACAAACAAACTTTACAATAAAAAAAAACATTTCTTCATTGACCCCTAAGATCTCTTCCTCCATCTCTAGACAACAACATGTGACAACCATGGTCACATTGCTGGCCTCAATCAGATGCTCCTGCATCACACTCCCAAGGTGAAAAGGTTTGATCCCATGTTCACAAGATCAACAACAAAAAAACCTTTTGCTTTTAAATTTTCTGTGCTCAGCCAAGTGGCATCCTCCAGAAGATGTGTCTTCCATTGGATCAAATACTCTAGATAATCCTTATTCCTAGTACTCCTTTCCACCTTAGTGTCCGGGATTTCTTCAGCTTCTAATGGTTGTGCCACTATAATTTTCTTTAGCCACTGTAGATCATCATTAGGGTCCCTGTCTCCTGTAATCTGTCCAGTATCATTTTCTACAAAATGATAAATTTCAACAACATTAAAAATAGGTGATATGCCAATCCCTGTTGGAATTTCCAGCTCATAAGCATTTGCAGAAAACTTTCTAAGGATTTTTCATGGCCCAATGTTCTTCATTTTCAGTTTTTTATACTCTCATTTAGGAAATATCTCCTTCCTTAGGTAATCTAATACCAAGTATCCTATTTGAATTTTCTTCTTTCTTCTCTTTGAATCAACTCTTTCCTTGTAACTTGCATTTCTTTTCCATAATCTTCCCTTAACTTCCTCTTGGATTTCACTAATTCTAGCTACATAATCTTCTCCATCACCACTCCTCTTTTCTAACTGTACCAAATCTCTTAGTTCATACACCCCTCTAGGATGCATACCATACAGAATCTGAAATGGGCTCATACATGTACTTTGGTTTGGAGAGTCCTTATAAGAAAACTCTTCTTCTGCTAATACTCTATCCCATTGTCTTAAATTTCCACCAAACAAAATCCTCAACATATTACCCAGGCTTATATTAACTAATTCAGTCTGCCCATCAGACTGTGGATGATAAGCTGAACTGAAGTTCAAATTAGTACCTAACTTCTTCCACAATGTCCTCCAAAAGTGACCTAAGAACCTCACATCTCTATCAGAGACAATAATTTTGGGAAATCCATGCAACTTCACCACTTCATTAAAGAACAAATTAGCTACATGAGTGGCATCACTTGTCTTATAACAGGGATTAAAATGTCCAATTTTAATAAATCTATGAACCACTACAAGAACATAATCATTCCCTTTTTGAGTTCTTGGCAATCCTAAAATAAATTCAATACTCATAAAATCCCAAGATCTGGTAGGAACAAGCAATGGAGTGTATAAGCTTGTATTTTGGCTTCTTACTTTGGCATGCTGGTAGATCCTACATCTAATTACAAACTTCTCAACCTCCAACCTCATCCTTGGCCAAAATTAAAAATGAATAAACTTCCCATAAGTCATATCACTTCCAAAGTGACTATCCATTCCACCATTGTGATTTCCTTGAATTAAATTCTCCCTCATTGAGAAATTTGGGATACACAACTTACTGTTCTTGAAGAGTAAACTAGCTTGCAACATATATTTTGTCCACAACTCTCTATCCATTTATACATGATTCTTAGAAGCTGTGTATGCATTTTGAAAGTCACTTTCAGTCTCCTATAAATCTCTAAGACATTCAAATCCAAGAACTTGTACCTGATTTTCTTGTACGATTAAGTTTTTCCTACTTAATGCATTAGATACTCGATTTAATTGTCCACTAATATGCTTCAATACAAAGGTAAAAATCTGTAGAAACTCCACCCACTTGACATGTTTCTCATTTAACTTGGGCTATTGCATAATGTACTGCAAACCATGATTGTCAGAGTACAACACAAACTCCTTAGGAAAAAAATAATGCCTCCAATGATTCAAGGCTTGGACAATGACATAAAATTCCTTGTCATAAGAGGAATATTTCTGTTTTGCATCATTGAGTTTCTCACTAAAATATGCCATTGGTTTATCTTCTTGATTGAGTACTACCCCAATGGCTACTCCGCTGGCATCACATTTAACTTGGAATGTTTTTCTAAAGTTTGGTAACCTCAAGATTGGCTGCTCAGTAATATTTTTCCTTAGGAGACGAACTTACTTTCTACCTCTGCTGTCCATTTAAATGGCTGCTTGTATTTTCTAGTGGTCTCAATAATTGGGAAACACATACCACTAGAATTCTCTATGAACTTTATATAAAAACTCGCCAAACCATGGAAACTTCTTACCTCAAAAATTCTACGAGGTGAAGGCCAATCAACAATTTCTTGCACCTTCTCTGAGTCCATATTTAAACCATCCCTTGAGATCACAAAGCCCAAATATATCAACTCATATTTCCAAAAAGAATATTTTTTGATATTAACCAATAACTTCTCTGATTTAAAATTTTCTAAGACACATCTTAGATACCTCATATGCTCTTCTTTTGACTAACTGAAAATCAGTATATCATCCAAATAAATGATAATAAATTTACCTGCGAAATCCCTCGGGACTTCATTCATTAATCTCCTGAATGTTCTTGGAGCATTTGATAATCCAAATGGCATACCCAGCCACTCATACAGTACCTAATTTGTTTTTAAGGTTGTATTCCACTCATCCCCTTCTCTAATTACTATCTGATGATATCAAATTTTCAGATCTATCTTAGAAAAGTATACTGCTCCACTTAGAAATTCCATTATGTCATCCATCCTCGGCAATGGAAATATATTTCTGATGGTCATTTTATTAATGTCTCTGGATTTTGTACACATTCTCCATTCAACACCCTTCTTTTGGCTTAACATTGCTGGCCCTGCACCTGGATTAGACACTTCTTGATTAGTCCCTTGTCCATCAATCCTTAGACTTGCTTTCTGACATATTCATTCTTGTAAGGTGTCAATCTATATGTTTCCTTTTTGGGTAAGCTAGCTCTAAGAATGAAATCAATATGATGGCTGATATATCTTCTTGGTGGTAGCTCATTGGGTTAGTAATCCACTACAATGTCTCCAAATTCAGTCAACATTTCTTGAACTTCTTCGGGAAAGCCTGAAACAATA
The DNA here is from genome assembly GCA_034641835.2 of Pinus albicaulis. Lineage (NCBI taxonomy): Eukaryota > Viridiplantae > Streptophyta > Pinopsida > Pinales > Pinaceae > Pinus > Pinus albicaulis. The sequence goes on from CM076583.1 coordinate 199,460,217, forward strand.
GTATTCATCATTACTACCCTAGGCTTGCATATTACAACATAATTCAATTCATCTTCCTCTAACTTTTGTAAATACTTTTTTCCTGACAATATTAAAACTTTTGTTGCATGTTGTTCCATTATACCACCTTCGTGCAAGGTAAGTAATATATGTTTCATTCCATCTTTATTAAAACTATAGCAGTTCCTTCTACCCTCGTGGATTACTTTCTTATCAAATTTCCGTGGTCTTCGCAAGATCACATGACATACATCCATGGACATAACATCACAAATAATCTTATCTTTATAAGTTCCTACTTGAAAATCAACTTCACGTTGTTCCCTTACCAAGATTTGATGTCCTTTATGCAACCATGATACTTTGTAACGAACTGGATGTTTAGTCTTCTTCAAGTTCAACTTCTCCACCATCTCTAAGGAAACCATATTTTCGGTGCTCCCACTGTCAATCACCATCTTAGAGATTTTTCCTTTTACCTTGCACATGGTTCTAAACAAGGATTTTCTTTGACCGCATTCAACACTCTCTTTTTGAGGCTTCAATAGAACTTTATTTATCATCAAAGCCTCCCTTGTCTCAGGTAAATTCTCAACTACTGGAATTTGTTCTTGCTGCTTCTTATTTTGAGCTAAGTAGGCTCCTCCTTGTCCTATGTTATCCCTTTCTGGGCATTCAAAGGACCAGTGACCCAGATTTTTGCACTTGTAGCAACGAAAGGTATTTTTTCTGCCTCTTCCTCTACCTATAACTCCTTGGTAGGGTCTTATTCCTCTTGAGTCACTGCCTCTATCTTACTACTCCTATTGATTTGAGCTTCTAGACTCTCCTTTTTGGGCTGGAAACTTTCCTCTTCCAACTGTTTTCCCTTTGTCCTTAACTGAATATTTTCCTCTATTAAAGTTATGCTTCCTGAACAACTTCTCTTCTGCTGTGAAGGCACATTGGTAGGCATATTTCATTTTCTTGCGAGATATCATACTAATCTCATCCTGAATTTCCATTCTCAAGCCATTCACATACCTAGGAGTCTTCTCAGCTAAATATTCCACATAACCATCTCTCAAATTCACTTTGTAAAACTCCTCGGTATACTCTTTCACAGTCAGTATCTTTTGTGTGAGGTTCTACATTTACCTATACAATGTCAGTTGGTAATTTGTAGGTAAGAATATAGCCTTCATCTCGCCACCATCCTATCCCAACTCTTGATTAATGGCTTGTTCTTTTTCCTCCTTTCATCTTGTATACTATCCCACCATAGGGACGCATGCCCATTCAATCTTGTCACTAATAATTTTCATTTCTTGTTCTCCTCAAACTCATCATAATCAAAGTATTTGTCCAACTTATTAATCCAGTCAATGAGGTGTTCTACAATAATAACGCCTTCATAGGTAGGTAACTTAGGCTTTGGTCTTGATGTAACTCCTAGTATTGATCGCAAATACCTGATTTCAGGTGTCTCTACCATGGGTTCTACCTCCTCATATTTTTCTACACCTTCAGGCTCACTCACATCTCCTGCCACGTGATATCTTTGTCTATCCAGCTCCATAGCTACCATACGAGCCCTCAATTCTCTCATCTCTTCCATGACTTCCAAAATTGTTGTTGGTCATCCTCTACCATGACCTAGAGCTCTATCAAATTGGACATCCATATCTTTTATTTATTATGTTGAGTATAAACCTTGGCTCTGATACTAAAATTCAATGCCAGAGTAGCCTGACTAAAGAGGTATACTGACCATGAAACCTTCGTGCACTTCTTTGGTTTGAAGCTGGATTTGTTATGCCAGTGTGCAATAGGCAAGGCTACATTCCTCTGATGTGCATTTCATTTCTTACATTCTTTGCCTCCCCCAATAAATTCTTGTCATCTCCTCCCACTTGATCATTGTCATCCCTGCGATTCCATTAGCTATGCAATTTCTTGACAGCGAATATTTTTTTTCTTTTGTATACACTCCTCTCTTGTTTTAATAAACCAAATCTCACAGAAAAGTGAACATAAATCCACAATGAAAAAAAAAAGAAAGAAAAATGAATAGAAATGTAAAAGGTAAAATAGATTAACATAGAATCAAAAGGAAGCAACCACACAGTTCATCAATTTTGTTCACATAGAAAAAACATTTGATTCTGGAATCCACCAAAAAAAATTTGTTCATCTCGTCCTATCGCATTTCTGATCACCCACTATAAACCTCTACTCCACACTATTTTTAACTAACTAATGCCTAGAAAATTGTAACTAACTAAGTGACTCGACCTTCACGCAGGGTGTTGTAAATAGCCCTCTTATACTTATCTAAACCTCTAAATTGAAAACACATTGTCACAAACAAACTTTACAAAAAAATAATTCTTCATTGACCCCTAAGATATCTTCCTCCATCTCTAGACCACAACATGTGACAACCATGGTCACATTTTTGGCCTCAATCAGATGATCCTACATCATATTAGCACACTGAATCATATCCACGATATACCCGGTATGGAAGTGGGTCAAAATTTTTACTGGAAAATAGAGGTGTTTCATGTTCATGGATAGGTACTTATAACTTCTTGGATTATAATTTTTGTCTTATTAGGTTCAGCTACCATAGTTGTTCGAGATCCACAAACCATTCCTATCGGTGGCCAAAATTTTGTTGAATATATTCTCGATTTTTTTCAAGGCTTGTCCAGAACTTAGATTGGGGAGGAAGAATATGGTCCCTGGGTTCCTTTTATTGGAACTATGTTTCTATTTATCCTTTTTTTTAACTGGTCAGGTGCTCTTCTTCCTTGGGGAATTCTAAAATTACCTCAGGGGGAGTTAGCTGCACCAACAAATGATATTAATACTATGGTTTCTCTAGCTTTACTTACGTCAGTAGCATATTTCTATGTAGGCCTTGCAAAGAAGGGGTTAGCTTATTTTGGTAAATATATTCAACCAACCCCAATACTTTTACCAATTAACATCTTAGAAGATTTTACAAAACCTTTATCACTTAGTTTTCGACTTTCTGCAAATATATTAGCTGACGAATTCGTAGTTGTTGTTCCTGTTTCTCCAGTACCATTGCATCCCTTTAGCCATTGCTAGCCCGATGGGTTGCAGCGGGTGGAGCTGTCGCAGCTCCGCCCACCCATGCCAGATGGCTCCTAGGGCCAGAAATGGGCTCAAAGAATCAGCTTTAAGCCGTTGGTGGCCAGAAGGGTCGCCTGTCATTGGTGGATGAAACTGCCACGGCTCCACCCACCCACAACAAGCCGCCCCTTGAGCCACCAATGGCTCAAAGCTGATTCTCATAATTGAATTTCAGTCATTGGTCACCCGAGGGGCCACCTGCCATGGGTGGGCAGAGCTACTGTAGCTCTGCCCAGCCATGACAGGCCCCCTTAGGGCACCAATGGCTCAAATCTGGTTCTTAGAATCAAATTTGAGGCATTGGTGGCCACATGCCATGGGCAGGTGGAGTTGATGCAGCTTGACATTCTCACGGTAGGTAGCCCCTTGGACCACAAACAACGCAAATCCAATTTTGATAATCGGGAAGCGACTACCAATGCCTCAATTCTGATTATGAGAATCGGATCCAATTCTCATAATTGAATTCAAGCCATTAGTGATCGCCTGCCATGGGTGGGCGGCACTGCAAAAACTCTACCTACCCACGGCAGGCTGCCCCTTGGGCCATCGATAGCTCAAATCTGTTTATGAGAATCAGATTTGAGACATTAGTGGCCTCCTGTCATGGGAAATTAGAGATGCTGTAGCTTCTTCCGCCCACGAAAGGTGCCACCAACGGCTCAAATCTGATTATGAGAATCTCATCCAATTCTCAAAAATGGATTTGAGTCATTGGTGGCCTGAGGGGCGGCCTGCGGTGGGCAGGTGGAGTTGCTGCAGCTCTGCCCACCCACGACACGCATCCCATTGGGCCACCAATGGGCTCAAAGCTGATTCTAAGAATCAACTTGGGCCCCCAACAGATTCTGAGAATCAGTTTGAGTCCGTCAGTGGTCCAAGGGACTGAATTCTTATATATATATATATATATATTTTAATTATATTTATTAATTTTCATTAGTTTTAGTTTTTTTTTTTAATAGTTTTTTTTTGCTATTTTAATTTTTTATATCTTAAACATTTTACTTTTTCTTGTTTTTAATGTTTTGTTTTAATTTTTTTTTTATTTAAATAATTTTTATAATTGGTTTTTTTTTAATGTTTTCTTATTTTTTGTTTTTTAATTTTTTTTAAAAAAATTTTGATTTTGATTTTGATTTTTTTTTTAAGTTTTTAAGTTTTTAGTATTTTAAATTTTCTTAATTTTTTTTAAATGTGTGTGTGTGTGTGTGTGTTTTTTTTTTTTTTTTTTTTGTAAGTTGAGCTATTCTGCTAATTTCGAAAACATAAAGTTACATATGCTACAGGTTGGGTTGGTGAGCTGTGCTCAACCAATCCTAGCCTTTTTTACATTGTTTCTGGGCTACCTCGAGGGAGGAAACAAGCCCAGAAAAAACATAGAACCGAGTAGTACATTATGCGCAGTAGTGCTAATGCATCTAAACAACACAAAGTAAATGATAACAGAGAAGCTCTGAGGGCGGACTTGAAAAAAAAAAGAGGAAAAATATGCAGATGCATAGACGTTAATCATCATCTTCATCATTACTGTTGGGGTTCTCCTCCTCAATAGGAAAAGCTGGAGCCTACGTAGGAGTTGATTCCACATCGGCTATAGTACGCTTGGGAATGCTCACATGAGTGGAGAGGATGGGATAGTTTGGGTCTATGTCATCTGGAACCCACATACAAATTCCATTAGAATCCATGACCTAGATGTCCGTGTCCTCATCGTCCTTCTCCGGAGCCATCAGAGGGACAAGCATGCGATGTGAAGAGTGCACTTGGGGAGAGGAGGTGGACCTCCTCGAACCACGACCACCTCTCTACGTAGCCTGCTTGGAGGATTCTGCCCGCTGCTCGAGATCAGGTCTTTGGCTCAGAAAAGAGCAGGAAGAGGAGCCATCAATCAACTCAAGATGATTATCCGCTCTATAATGATATCGTCCCAGGATAGCCCCTCTCTGTCCTCCGCAGATAGCATGTTGGCAAAGTCTGGGAGCCATCGTGCACCTAGGATGGGGTGAGAAGGTTGGGTGAAATGGAAGCACACAAGGCCAAGGAATGGAGATAAGAATCACATTGGGGCTGAAGGAGCATAAATATCTAGGGGGAAGATTCACAGGATGGAGAACAGAAATGCGAAGCAAACTGTGCAACTCCACGCTAGGACAAAGGCTTTGCAGCCAGTTGAAGTAGGTGAGAAGTTAAAGTAGAGTGAGGGGAGATAAAGGAAAAGGTAACATGTTGAGTTAGGAAAGGGGCAGATAGGTTGGCATTATAAAGGGGTGGAGATGAGATCTGTAAGGAATACGTTGAGTGTCCTTTGCACGTTTTTGTGTGTTATGATTGAGCACCTAAGCAGGCTCTAGGGAGGAGTTATGGTCGCGATGTTGGTTAATCATGATGGACATTAATGGTAATAGAAGAAAGGTGATTTTTAGGGCTTCGTCGCATATTACCCATCCTCTCGTCATCATTTCTGGTTTTGCGAGGATCATGCAAGGGGCTAACAGTATTTGGATCCATAGCAAGTGAAGCTCTGCGTTGGAGATCTCCATTATCTAGGTGGGGTGGGATGTGATTGTCAGTCATGTCCAATCTATCACCTGCATCCGGGGGTTGTTGATCCTTCTAAATGAGAATGAGACAGTGCTGTCTGAGAGCAGCCTCCTCAACCTGTATAAATTTGGAGTGATGTGGAGCATAGTTGCTTTCCACCACTTTTCTTGCAATAAGATCCACAACAAAGTTGGCTTTCTTGCGCAGGTGACCAAAAGTGATGGCTTTGTGCTTATGAAGCGGCAGTTCCAATACCTTAAGCTTGTGTTCAAGTCTCCAATTGTTGGAAACTTTTGAGGAAGCCATGCCTTAAAGTATTCTGGTGGCAACCATCATTATGATTTGCAAATATCCATCCATTTCCAAAGGGAAGTAGTGGAATTCTATGGCAATATGAATACCCTGTATCAGTCCTTCCAATTCAGCTGAATTATTATTGTCCCATCTGATATTCCCATAGTAGATTCTGAGAGGATATCCCTGGGAGTTCCTGATCATACCTCTGAAACCAGCATTACCAGGGTTTCCTTTGGATGCCCAACGAAAATTGCATTTGAAATTTCCTTCGGAGGGAGGAGACCAAGTTTATGGAGTAGGATTTCTAACCACGCTTCTGGGATTGATGTCCATGGGAGTGTTTAGAATCATGTGCCATTTGTTCCATATGTGACATTCTACTACCATGGTGGGTAGGTCCTCCTTAATCCATGCGTCTAAGGCTAGAGTTTCAGCAAGGTTACAGTGAATCCTGTCCCAGAGTTGATCAGTAATGAAGGAATTTTCCTTGAATATGTGGTTGTTTTGTTCCTTCCAGATGTTCCAGATGAGGATACCCAGAATGATATGCCATAGTCTATTCATAAGGGTACTGGGGTAAGGATTGTCCTGCTAGTTGTTGATGGTGTTAATAAGTTTAACTCTAGCGCGGTTAGAACGATGGCATAAGATAGAAATTATATCCCATAGTAAATTGGCAGTCGGACATTGTTCCAACAGGTGGTCGATGGTTTCCGAGTTGTCTTGACATAAAGGACATCTGGAGGGCCCTACGAACCCTCTCTTGAAAAGATTCTCCTATGTGAGGATATGTAGTTTATTGAGTAGCCACAAGAAAGTGGCTATTTTAGGCCATAGATTGGTTTTCCATATCGTTTTCTAGATGATGTTGGTTGGTCTAGAATCATGTTGATGGAGGGTGTTGTAAGCTTCCTTCGTTGAGTAGGTTCCGCTGGGCATATGCCCCCAATGAAGGAGATTAGGTCTTTTTTTGACCTCGATTTTTCTTTTTATGCTGATCTCCTCCTAGATTTTTGTGTGGCTTTCATTGTTCTAGTGTTCTTTGTTGAACCCTTAGTTAAACTAAGAGGGGGGGGGGGTGAATCAGTTTAACACATACATGGACTTTTAAAACATTTCCATTAAAACTTATTTACACCTTCATTTCATGTTCAGCTTAATATGTGAGTAATCTTAGAATGTGAGCAGCAAGTATTAAGATAATCTAACAACAGAATTAATATGAGAGCAGCAAGTATTAAGCAGATTAGATAAACCATATCAACACATAAACATCATGCACAAAGACACTAGATATAAGTGGAAACCCATAAAGGAAGAAAACCACATCTTATTATTGCTATGATGCAAAGGCAAGCTCCAACTCCCTCTCACCACTGATTTTCTGTAGGCACCAACCTACAGGAGGCTCCTACCTCAATTCTGCAAGCTACAACTTGCAAGGAAGCTCCAACTCCAATCAATTTTCTGTAGGCACCAACCTACAGGAGGCTCCAACTTCAGTCAGCTACAACTGACATTTTATCAATCTACAACTTGATGTGGAAGCACCAAATCCCATCTATTTTCTGCAGGCTGTTAGCACTCAAATCTACCTCAGGCTGAAATGAAGTAAAACTCAAGGCTATATCAAACCACGCTCAGCCTCGTAGCTAGCCCTACGAGGACAGGAGAGGGCTCTCTCCGTCAATCTCGAGAAAATGAGCAATAGTATGCGAGATGACTTACAATAAGAACTGATTTTAGGCTAGTAAAGAAATAGGTATGTTTGATTTTTTGGTTTTTGGGTTTTCGCTGGAGAAATGGGAAAACAGATTTTGGGTCCGGGGATAAGGTCAGACCTTTGCAGATTTCGAGTTGGGGCGAGGTAGGTGAATGTCTTGATGATTTGATTGGATATATGGATAGATTAGACCGACGAGGAGCTGAAGAGGGCAAAGAAGAACTTGGATCCTCTCCAAACAGCTGAAAACATATAGAACTAACTGAATTCAAAGGCCAAGCACTGTAAACAATGGATTCAGCCTTATTCACTCATTCAATTTAGTTCAGAAGCATAATGAAAGGATGGCATACATTAAACATGAAGAAACTTACAGTAAACAAATAAGAAACACCATCAAGAACAGAACACCACAAGGATCCCAACAAGTGCCGCAAAACCCCTGATCTTTCCTTAGCCAAAATATGAAAAATATGTACAATGATATCAAAAGTATCCCAAGAGTCCAACCTCTCTAACCTCTGAAAATGATTGAGAAATTACAATATATAGATCACTCTAACACCTTTCCCCACCTCTAGGGGTCGAATTCCCTCTTCAGGGATCAGTTTCAACCAATTCTAATCATGGAACTACAATCTAGGCAGCTAACAACTTGCCTCTAAAAGAGTGGGAACTGATCCATTTACATGATTTTTACCCTTTTCAGAGTGAATATTCTAGAATAGATAAAAATAAGCCAAAGTTACATGCCCAACATAAATTTACATCATAAAAACCCAAAAATTCCATCCACAAGCAAAACTGGTCCATACTAGGCGAAAATCTGAGCTGGCAGTTGAAAATTCAGCAAAAATTTAAGTGGGTCGCATTTGAGCCGAGTGGGTCGCATTTTTTCCAGCCTGAATTTGAGGTATTTCCTAGCATCCAAATTGAGCTCATGATAGCTCGTTGGAAAGCCCTGGATGTTGACTATCCAACCCAAGTGGAATTTTCCAATTTGGAGCTCATTTGACCCTCCAAAACTTCTTTCTCCCAGAAGTACTTCCTGCTGGTGCAAAAGGTGGCAGCAAGGTAGTTTTCATGGTGTTTTTGAGCTCTTTGACCATCCAGATTTTGATGAAATGCTTAGGTGATGTCTGAGGATGCATAACTAACCATGAAAAATCCAAAAATGCAAAAATTTCCTCCAGCAAGTGTCCCGAAAAAAAGTGAGCATATGAGGGTGAGACCCACTTAACTGAAAAACCTGTTTTTAGACCAAAAAATTTCAAAATGACAAAATTTTCTCCGAATTTGCTCAAATTCGGAGCGAAGATCCTCCATCATGTATCTTTCCCAGTCAATGAGGCCTCGGCCAAAATCCGGAGTGGATCAGGCCTTTTTCCGCCATTTTAGTGCTCTCCTGGTGCATGCAGCTCCTGTGGTGAAAACACTGTCTCGGTTGTATGTGTTGGTCTCTATCATGGTGTCACAATGTGTATGAAAGTATACTGATATGGTTATGATGAAAACAAGAGTTTGGTGTATGCTCCAATGTCAGATGTGTCACATATATGTCAAAGTGCTATAGGAAATATCACAATGGGAAAAGGACTATCACAAGGAATTTGAATGGAAAATAGCCACTCTTTGACTACATGGGGATTTGACACATGAATAGGAATGAGTATAGTGTAGGTCAATAGAAATAGCCCTTGCAACGTTTGAAAATGTCAATGGAGGATGTGGACAAGTGAAAATGGGACTATGTCATAACATGAATGATGAATAGTGTGAAAATGACAATGGCAATAACAATGAGAGCAGCGATGTAATGGCAATGAGAGAGCGTGAGGCTGAGGTAAGTAATGAGCAGGGACACCACAAACAGTAGAGGCATGAGCATATATATCAACAACACAACCTTGGAAATCCTTCACAAGACTATCAACATGTCTCTCAAAACCCTAAGAAATGAATTTGCAATGAACATAGGTTTTACGTTTCTCCACATCAAACATTTGTTTCTCCACTTTCAAAACACCATAATCATGTCCAAAAATCACTGAGCAATGTTTAAAAACCTACTTGCAAGTTGTTGGAGTCAACTTGAATCAAAACTGGGCACAAAACACAAATTTCTGGGATTTGTTGTTTAAGTGGGTCGCACCCCCCAAGTGGGTCTCACCCGTGCAAATTTACACTGGCTGAAGCTAACAAGTCGGTCGCACCCCTCAAGTGGGTCGCATTTCCCTCTTGCCACATAGTGCATTTTGCAGGAAGCTTTTTGAGGCCTTCCTGGTGTCCAAATCGGGCGTGTGATAGGTCGTTGGAAAGCTCGTGGAGTCTATTTTCCAACACAGGTGGAATTATGCAATTTTTATTTCATTTACCCTGTCAAAAATCAAATCTCCCAAGACTAGTCAAAATGAGCAGAATGAGGCTGCCTCAAGGCAGAGCGCTGTTGCAGTCAACTTTTCAAGGTCTTCCTCAACTTCAAATTGAGCTCATGATAGCTCATTGGAAAGGTCTTTCTGTCTAGTTATCTTTTGACTCATCAAGAAAGTCATTTGGCCAACCATGCTAGGAGAAAACTTGATTTTCCCAAGGTCACTTCAGAGGTGCATTCAATTCTCCTGAAGCAACGGTATTTTTGATATTTCTCTAAAACCATGATACCTGTGTAAAAAGTGAAAGAGGTTTTTCTTCCTTGGGATGTTTTGGACAAACACCTCTCTCAGTTTTCCGAAATTCATCTTGGATTGCTCTGAAACATCTTTTGAGTGAAACCGATCCCGATGTGTGGAACAAGGGATTTTGTCGAAATGAAGCGAAATGAAGGGGATAAGGGGCTTCTAAATTCTTGGGGGAATTTTTGGAAGTAGGGAGGGATGTTAGGAAGCAGGGGAAAGTGGAATCTCAGAGATTGAGTGAGGGGAAGGGGTCCAAAAGGGAAAAACAGAGGCCTAGCCTAGAAAATTGCCAAGTTGTGGCAAGAAACTAGGGTTTGTGCAAAAATGAGGAATTTTGGGGATCTCAGTGATGGGAAGTGTTTAATAAGGTATATTAAGGATAGGGGAAGGTGTGTGAACATCAGGATACAAGTTTTTCCGATGATTTGACCCTCCAAGAGAAATTACCTCCAAAACCCTAGGAGAGGGAAATGGACCTTACCAAGGCACAACTGAAGCATGAACAAGATGCAAAATGACTCTTTGGAACCTGACATGATGATGAAAACCCTCTGAACGATGGTACACTCAGCTGATTGGTGACATGGACCGACATTTGGACAACTTTGGAAAGAGTGAAAACAAACCCTAGACCTAATGCCTAGTGAGCAAATTTTGCTTGAAAACTCTTTGAAATGACAAAATTTGACCTTGACATTTTAAAATCACTTTGTAAGAGCATGTTTGATCACTGGAGGAAGGATGCAAAGGCTGACACTAACATTGGCTCCAATGGGGATGGTAGCTCCTCGGAGGTGCCAAGAACGGCAGATCTTTGGGAGAGCAGACCAGTGCCTTATCCATTGGGCCATGGAATCAAAAACTCAAACTGAAATGCATGACTGAAAATTGATGACTTGACGACACAAATTGATTCTCACTCAACTAAAAACTGACTCGATACTTAAACACAACCGACAAACTGGAAAAGATGCTCAAAGTAGAGCTTATTCAATACAACCTACTCTAATTGTGCTTTTCACCACCCGATCAAGTGTAATGGAACAGCCAATGCAACCATGCAAGCATGCTGGCTGCTGTTTGATTTCTTCCCAAATGCTTGCTTATGAACAACGAGAAATAACTACTGAAAGGCAACTCCCATGGAAACTTTGAACCAAGTGGACTGTTGATAAACTTGAAAAGCATAAATTGACTGGATGACTGCAGGAATACTGCGAATGGATCTTCATAAACATAGCTCTAGTCCAGATAATCTCCATACCTTGATCTTAAACTTTTCGTCACATATGCAGTGCTTTTCTTTGATGATTCCAGCAAGCTGTCAAAAGGATCCTGAAATTCATGAAAAATCAAACTCTGTTGCTGATTCCAGACAAAACAAAAGTCTCCTTCATCAATCTCCTCATATGAATGGAAATCTTGACATGTGCTATGCAATGAACAATCTGTTAAACAAGACAATGAAGGTGACCTTTGAATAAGATTATCATCAACATTCTTTTCGGGCACATGGTTAGCTAATGGAGCAGAATTTTTATAACAAAAATCATCCAACACACGAGCAATAGGATCATCAAAAACTCGATAAGACTGCTGCACTGTATCCCTTGAAACTGTATGACATCCTACTCGTTGTTCCTCTTTTCCTTGAGACATATTACGAATATTCTGCCTTATAAACTGAAATGATTCGAAACAAAAGGGTATAGAATTTTCGTGCATCATCAAATCATGTATTTCATCCTCCACACCTTCATCTGTAATCTGACCTTCAATTGCATTGGATGGCTGCAAATCTGATGCTACAAGCTGCTCAAAAATCTCGTTATCTGTCTCATCCTCAACATTAACACTGAGAGATTGCTGATTTCCTATGGGCTGCTCATTTGAAGATTTACTATGCAATTTTTTTCTCAAAAACTGAAATGATTCAAAACATAAAGGTACGGAGTCACCTTGAATCATTAAATCATGTGTGCCCACTTCCAAATCTTCAGCTGCAACTTGACAATCAATGACTTTTGGGGGCTGCAAATCTGAATATGAGAAGTTTTCGTTGCCCTCAAGACGATCCAGATCAAGACTTGTTGACGTTTGATTTCTGATTGCATGGAAGTTATCTCTAATGAACTGAAACGAATCAAAACACAAAGGCAAAGATCCTTCACTTACATCAAAATTTGCTACACTTTCCTCATCATTGCCATAGCTGATATGCATCGGTTGATCATCGTACTCGAGCTGCTGAAAGTGAACTTCCTCCTCACACAAGCTAGCTGTTGATTCGTCTGCAAGATTAGCTTCTTTTTGGAGAACATAATCATCATCATACTGATCAAACTGAGGCAATTCATCATCAAACATACACATCATATCAACAACTCTCTCTTCTTTACAATGATCTATAAAACAATCACTATGACAACTGGGATCAGAAACAAAATGTTTTGGGTCAGCCGCTTGTTCTTGAATGTCATTTTCATTTTTTGTATTCATTTTCCGCACCATCTCTTCTACTGCATTTACAAAAAGATCAAGATTTTCCTCTGAAAGTGTCAGCTGCTCTGAAACATTCTTCTTTTCTTCTTCCTTCAACCTTGCCCTCAAGATCAACAAATGAGCCTCTACATTCACTGCCTTGTTCTGCATCTCGTGAAGTGTTGCAATATTCTTTTCTCTCAGCTGAAACTCCATTTCCGGATCAAAGGCACCCGGGTAGTGCAAGAGAGCAGATCTAGGAGAAGGTCTTATATCAGCTGGCATCGAAAAATAAACTTGGTTAAATCTAGCAGAAAATTGTTGTACTGTCTCCCCTGGCAATCTTTTCAGCTGATTATACTCTTCTATAATCAACAAAAAATTCTGTCCGATCATCCACCTGTCAAGGAAAACTTTGAAAAACTGCTGGAAATCTGAAATGCTCGCATCAGGCAGGGCTTTAAACCAACTCTTCACTTGGCCTTGCAAAGAAAGAGAAAAAAGCCTAATACTAACATCTTCATCATCAACTTCAAAAAGATCTAGAAAAGTCTCAACATTCTGCACATGTTGCTCAGCGTTGACATTGTTACATTCACCATCAAATCTCGGTAGATATAGATCATAATTTGCAGGAAAAGCATGAAGAACAGAAGGTAAAACAAGAGGTTTGTACCGATCTGGAATTTTTCAAGGTGTAGGGGCATATACCAGAGCTGTGGAATCAGCTTGATTTTCTTGCTCATCACTCTGTAGAGAGTCATCATAAGATGTGGGAAAAGTAAGGAGACCAGGATCAAATGGAAACTCAGCATTTACACTTTTTGAATGGGTCGAGTGAAGATTTTGATCATCTTTCTCATACAACAAATTTTGAAAAACTTTCAAGACAGCTTCAAGACCAGCAAAGAAGTAATTTATGAGAAAGCAGATTAAATCTTGAATACCATTCCACTTTAGATACCTGAACTTTGTGTAAGATCCTTCCATTTTCTCAGAGAAACAGTCAGTCCTCCAGAATTTGAATTGGAGTCACCAGGTGAATGATTTCAGCCTTCTTATGTCTGATCGTTGTCCACCATCAACCATCAGATCTGAACTCGATACATGTACTGGGGCAATTTATAAGTTAAGTGTTACGATTACAAGCTAGACCGGAGATCGACTGAAGCAGCGTTTATCTACTATGCACTCGCAGAGAAATGTGCAGTTCGAAGTCTACCTGGTGTGACTTCAGACTCCGTCTGTAGCTATAAATCAAATAACACCCACAAGCAAACCATGTTCTTCCCCAGTATGGTCGCCACTATGTTAGCACTCAAATCTACCTCAGGCTGAAATGAAGTAAAACTCAAGGCTACATCAAACCACGCTCAGCCTCGTAGCTAGCCCTACGAGGACAGGAGAGGGCTCTCTCCGTCAATCTCGAGATAATAAGCAAGAAGGATGCGAGATGACTTACAATAAGAACTGATTTTAGGCTAGTAAAAAGATAGGTATGTTTGATTTTTGATTTTGAGTTTTAGCGGAGAAATGGAAGCAATTTTGGGTAGAGATAAGGTAAGACCTTTTAATTCCGGTGCAGGCGTGGTAAAATGTCTTGATACTTTAATTGAATGAACCGTTCGGCCAGCAGTGAAGAAAAAGAACAGATCCTCTCTGTTAGTGAAAAGATATAGAACTAAGCAAGATTCAAAAGGCAGAAGGCAGGTAAACAATGGATTTAACCTTATTTCACTCATTCAATTTAGTTGAGAAGCATAATGAAAGGATGGCAACATTAAACATGAAGAAACTTACAGTAAACAAAGGAGAAACATCATCAAGAACAGAACACCACAAGGATCCCAACAAGTGCCGCAAAACCCCTGATCTTTCCTTAGCCAAAAATATGAAAAATATGTACAATGATATCAAAAGTATCCCAAGAGTCCAACCTCTCCAACCCCTGAAAATGATTGAGAAATTACAATATATAGATCACTCTAACTCCTTCCCACACCTCTAGGGGTCGAATTCCCTCTTCAGGGATCAGTTTCAACCAATTCTATTCATGGAACTACAATCTAGGCAGCTAACAACTTGCCTCTAAAAGAGTGGAAACTGATCCATTACATGATTTTTACCCTTTTTGTGAGTGAATATTCTAGAAGAGATAAAAATGAACCAAAGTTACATGCCAAACATAAATTTACATCATAATAACTCAAAAATTCCATCCACAAGCAAAACTCGTCCATACTAGGCGAAAAACTGAGCTGGCAGTTGAAAATTCAACAAAAATTTAAGTGGGTCGCATTTGAGCCGAGTGGGTCTCACTTTTTCCAGCCTGAATTTGAGGTACTTCCCGGCATCCAAATTGAGCTCATGATAGCTCGTTGGAAAGCCCTGGATGTTGACTATTCAACCCAAGTGGAATTTCTGAATTTGGAGCTCATTTGACTCTCCAAAAATTCTTTCTCCCAGAAGTACTTTCTGCTGGTGCAAAAGGTGGCAGCAAGGTGGTTTTCATGGTGTTTTTGAGCTCTTTGACCATCCAGATTTTGATGAAATTCTTAGGTGATGTCTGAGGATGCATAACTAACCATGAAAAATCCAAAAATGCAAAAATTTCCTCCAGCAAGTGTCCCAAAAAAAAGTGAGCATATGAGGGTGAGACCCACTTAACTGAAAAACCTGTTTTTAGACCAAAAAATTTCAAAATGACAAAATTTTCTCCGAATTTGCTCAAATTCAGAGCGAAGATCCTCCATCATGTATCTTGCTCAGTCAATGAAGCCTCAGCCAAAATCCAGAGTGGATCAGGCCTTTTCCGCCATTTTAGTGCTCTCCTGGTGCATGCAGCTCCTGTGGTGAAAACACTGTCTCGGTTGTATGTGTTGGTCTCTATCATGGTGTCACAATGTGTATGAAAGTATACTGATATGGTTATGATGAAAACAAGAGTTTCGTGTATGCTCCAATGTCATATGTGTCACATATATGTCAAAGTGCTATAGGAAATATCACAATGGGAAAAGGACTATCACAAGGAATTTGAATGGAAAATAGCCACTCTTTGACTACATGGGGATTTGACACATGAATAGGAATGATTATAGTGTAGGTCAATAGAAATAGCCCTTGCAACGTTTGAAAATGTCAATGGAGGATGTGGACAAGTTAAAATGGGACTATGTCATAACATGAATGATGAATAGTGTGAAAATGACAATGGCAATAACAATGAGAGCAGCGATGTAATGGCAATGAGAGAGCGTGAGGCTGAGGTAAATAATGAGCAGGGACACCACAGACAGTAGAGGCATGAGCATATATATCAACAACACAACCTTGGAAATCCTTCACAAGACTATCAACATGTCTCTCAAAACCCTAAGAAATGAATTTGTAATGAACATAGGTTTTACGTTTCTCCACATCAAACATTTGTTTCTCCACTTTCAAAACACCATAATCATGTCCAAAAATCACTGAGCAATGTTTAAAAACCTACTTGCAAGTTGTTGGAGTCAACTTGAATCAAAACTGGGCACAAAACACAAATTTCTGGGCTTTTTTTTTTAAGTGGGTCGCACCCCCCAAGTGGGTCTCACCCGTGCAAATTTACACTGGCTGAAGCTAACAAGTGGGTCGCACCCCTCAAGTGGGTCGCATTTCCCTCTTGCCACATAGTGCATTTTGCAGGAAGCTTTTGGAGGCCTTCCCGGTGTCCAAATCGGGCGTGTGATAGGTCGTTGGAAAGCTCTTGGAGTATAATTTCCAACACAAGTGGAATTATGCAATTTGGATTTCATTTACCCTGTAAAAAATCAAATCTCCCAACACTAGTCAAAATGAGCAGAATGAGGCTGCCTCAAGGCAGAGCGCTGTTGCAGTCAACTTTTGAAGGTCTTCCTCAACTCCAAATTGAGCTCATGATAGCTCATTGGAAATGTCTTTCTCTCTAGTTATCCTTTGATGCATCAATAAAGTCATTTAGCCAACCATGCTAGGAGAAATCTTGGTTTTCCCAAGGTCACTTCAGAGGTGCATTCAATTCTCCTGAGGCAATGGTATTTTTGACATTTCTCTAAAAACATGATACCTGTGTAAAAATTGAAAGAGGTTTTCTTCCTTGGCATGTTTTGGACAAAAACCTCTCTCAGTTTTCCAAAATTCATCTTTGATTGCTCTGAAACATCTTTTGAGTGAAACCGATCCCGATGTGTGGAACAAGGGATTTTGTCGAAATGAAGCGAAATGAAGGGGATAGGGGGCTTCTAAATTCTTGGGGAAATTTTTGGAAGTAGGGAGGGATGTTAGGAAGCAGGGGAAAGTAGAATCACAGAGATTGAGTGAGGGGAAGGGGTCCAAAAGGGCAAAACACAGGCCTAGCCTAGAAAATTGCCAAGTTGTGGCAAGAAACTAGGGTTTGTGCAAAAATGAGGAATTTTGGGGATCTTAGTGATGGGAAGTGTTTAATAAGGTATATTAAGGATAGGGGTAGGTGTGTGAACATCAGGATACAAGTTTTTCCGATGATTTGACCGTCCAAGAGAAATTACCTCCAAAACCCTAGGAGAGGGAAATGGACCTTACCAAAGCACAACTGAAGCATGAACAAGATGCAAAATGACTCTTTGGAACCTGACATGATGATGAAAACCCTCTGAACGATGGTACACTCAGCTGATTGGTGACATGGACCGACATTTGGACAACTTTGGAAAGAGTGAAAACAAACCCTAGACCTAATGCCTAGTGAGCAAATTTTGCTTGAAAACTCTTTGAAATGACAAAATTTGACCTTGACACTTTAAAATCACTTTGTAAGAGCATGTTTGATCACTGGAGGAAGGCTGCAAAGGCTGACACTAACACAGGCTACAACCTACAGGAGGCTCCTACCTCAGTCAACTACAACTGACATCTATCAAGCTACAACTTGATAGGGAAGCTCCAACTTCCTTACTCTTTCAAAAGAAAAAACACTTGCTGATTTACCTTGGATATCAGCTCTGTTTTGTACCATCTTCACTACAATGCATCAATTTTCGTATCTGCCCTGTATCATCTCTGCATCTTCTCAGATTCTCTATTAGCTTCTCCTTCTTCTCTGCTCAGCTCCTCTTTCTTCTCTGCCTCACTGCTTCATTTCTGCATTCTCTTCACTCACTCTCTAACCTCTCTATGCATATCAAGTTGATATTATATATAGAGTTCATCACATGACTGTTTACATTCCTCATGGAATTTGAAGTGAATAGTCCTGACTTTTTTCCTTCTGCCTCATTATTTCTTTTATCAGCTCATTCAAAAAAATATAGCAATATATATTAATTTCAAATTTACAGTGGGATTTTTGTTTTCCTCTGGAGACTTTCCAATGCATCACAAACAATATAAAATCAATTATAACATTTACATTCACAATTTTAGTTACACACATTAATTTCACTCAGCCCCTTTTCTGGCTTTTGGTTTTGCTGGCATTTCTCTTCTGCTGTTGTTAAGTAACTGATCTACATACTTTTGTTCATCATGCCTGCAAAATGCCCTGTGACTTTTTCAGTTCCTAAATTCTTTGTTTACCTTTGTTAGGCCAACATTTTCATCCCTGTGTTTATTCACCTGTTCACTGTACTTGTGTGCACCTGCTGCATATATAGCTGCTTTTCAAGTTTATCCTCAAATAAATATAGATCTAGGCAATGTCTGTTCATTATCAATCTCTGTGCTTGGGCTACCTGCTTAGACACTCTCTGTCCATAATATATTTTCAAATCAGCCCCCTTCAGCCTTTTTGGATTACTGCACATTTTTCTGCAGTTGTCTCTCTCTTTCGTTGCTGCACATATAACTGCTGATTTTAAATCTGGGAAAACTCTCAAGGTTATAATCTCTTGGGCTAGAAATTTAATTAACTGTAGAGGCTTCTTATACTCACGCTTATAAAACCCATAAAACACATAATATGCTCTTGTAATAAACCCAATCAATTTTTTAATTCAATTTCAGAGCTATATTACAGCCCACTCGTATGTATTCGAATTGCCTAATTCAAATTACATTTGGCCCCAAATCAAGGTTATGAAACATTTAATAAACTTTGAACTTTATTAATACTCCTGTAGATATTAAGGTTTGGTTGGGACTTTGAATTTTACTATTTCAACACCCCAAAGCTTCTCACCTCAAAGGCTCAACCCAATCTGTGAACTTTATAAAACCCACTATATTAAATACCAGCGTAGTATATATATCATCATATATATATGTTCCCCAACCAAATGTGAAGACCCATGTATTCACTTTAACGTATGCCCAACATGCACCTCATTTCATATAGGTTTCGACTTTAGCACAATATATAAATATATCACCATGTATGCATATTCCCCGAGTCAAGCGTTCAAACTATTAATAAACCGTGGCTTTTATTTAGCGCCCAACATAAGCATGGTCACGGTTTTATAACCTTTATAACATCAAACTGTATTAAGTGGAATCTCCTCATACAAATCCTTGCCATGAATACTTCTTCACCATTAATAAATGGTTATGAATCCATAGCTACAACACTCACACATATAATATGCTTTCATATACAAAGAACCCAATCAATCCCATCTTTCAGCTCTTTTGTACACGCACCCTTGTGACAATTTATATCAACTATGATTTATTAATATATTTGCATCCTCTGTCAAGAACATTACAACAAAGCCTCGGCCTAGGCTTAAACTCAATAATAACCGTATGGCATATTTAGGCCCATATTCAACCGCTTATCTCTCACATCTGGCGGTTGATAAGTTATTGCTTTGTTTTGGGATGATCCGACGATAATCGCGCAACCAAACTGCCCTCCTTTTAACCACTCAAAAACGCGCGATGACGATGGGTCCCGGCATTAACTTACCCTGATCATCCAATGGTCGCTGTCTTATTGCACTTCAACCCTCTAGTCCTATGGAAATCGCATGAGTTAGATGCATGGGATTTAACTCGCGATGAGAGTGGGTTTTCAAAAACGCTTAAGACCACATGTTAGCCTATGGCGTTAATCGCATTCGAATTGGGAATACAACTTATCGTACAAAAGCGGTGTGATGAAAACCGTCTGGTGTTCCAAACCCACTATCACTGTTCATACCTCGTGGTTCCATGGTTCTTCAAGGTTCCATACCATCTCTTTTAGCATGGTTTCTCCGCGTAATAACGTCAGTTCATTTAACCGCAATGCTGTTATATAGTTCCGATGGAATCCTTATAGACTATTCAACTCGGGTTTTTTGCATTCAACGGGAACACCCTTCACATGCGAAACACACTATTACTTTGACAGACAGAGCTAATATGCCCTGTATACCCAGAACACGTCCATGACTCGCTCTCCCAACAGAGCTTCACAAGTGTCCACAGTGGTTCACACCAACTTCAGAGAGGGTTCTTGATGCGATAGGCCTCTTTGCACAAGATAGTCATACCTTCGATATAGCCACAGAATGGATACATCTATGAGCATTCAGGAGTATAAGCACTCACCCAAATATTCACATCGGCATCACCCAACAATCGTATCTTAAGAGTAGCCCTCAGCAAGGATTCATCACACTGATTCTCATACCCTGACTTATTAGATTCGAAATAAACGACACTGAAATCAGTTACTCTTATTTAAGAAAGCATATACATATTCAATACCCGGAAATAACATCAACTCCCTCATAAGATATAGAGTACCATTCAATCCCTCCAATTAAATAGGACATCATTCAAATCTAAAGCTTTTAGCTGGCCAGATCTTCGATCGATTGGCCCTTCTCTTCTACTGTCCTCACTACTCTGCAGCACCACCTCATCTGTCTCCTGCTGCCTTTGTTCCTTATATGTTGCCTCTATTCCCTGTCTTCTACTTTGCCTTATTGCTGGTTCAGGAGCTGCTCCTTTGTGCTCCTTTTCCATTAATGACAACATTTCCAACATTCTTGCCATCTTCTTGTATGTAGCCTTGGGAGATGTCGTCCGTCCAAAAGTCTTGAGCCTTCTATATTTTCCTTCCTTATAGAACTGCACTCCATAAAGGTCTACAGAACATGGAGGAGAGGCTTCGCATCTGTTTCCAGGAGTCCTCCTAGAATCTGGCTTGGTTACCACTTCGCAACTCCCAAAACCTGTGATTTTGGATTATACATTTTTGATTGCTAGGTGCTTTCCAGATTTGTGAACTAGCCAGATCTAAGTTGTACCTAATTAGATCCTCCTTTAGCCAATACTATGCATACTAGGTAGCCCATAGTTTGGTCCATTGGGTGTTGGGGTTGGAGACCCATTTCCACCAAATTTTTTCTCCCATTATGGTATTGTTGTGCTCACAATCCCGAAGTCATAATCCTCCCTGACTTTTAGGGGTGCAAACATCCTTCCAATTAACCAAGGCCTATTTGTTATTTTCTTTTGTGCCTCCCCATAGAAACAACCATTGCAGATTGCGCATGGATTTTAGAACCCATTTGGGAGCTGCAAGAATGGATAAGAGGTAGATGGGAAGAGATTGCAGGATGGACTTAATGAGGACAAGACAACTGGAAATGTTGAGGATACGGTGAGTCTAGTTGGAGAGGCGAGTTTCCATTTTGTCTAGCAGATCTCTCCAGGAGGAGTGATTGATGGCTGAGTCAGTTAACGAAGCTCCTGGGTATTTGGATGGAAGAGAAGCAATAGAGAATCCAAGGATGGGGGCGATAGTACGTTGGGTTCGAGGGAGGGTATGGAAGAAGAATATATGCGATTTATCAAGGTTGACCTATGTCCCAGAGGCGTCAAAGAAGGAGTCAAGAACATATTTAAGGGTACGGGCTTCCTGGACTGAAGGGTAGCCCATGATCAAGTTATGATACACAAATTTCTAGTGAGAAG
Organism: Pinus albicaulis; assembly: GCA_034641835.2. Classification (NCBI taxonomy): domain Eukaryota; kingdom Viridiplantae; phylum Streptophyta; class Pinopsida; order Pinales; family Pinaceae; genus Pinus; species Pinus albicaulis. The sequence goes on from CM076583.1 coordinate 199,481,985, forward strand.
AGGGAGGATGGTTATGTAGAGGTAAACCAAGGAAGGCACCAGTCTGCATAGACATCTTGATAAGGCGACCCAAGCCTTCTGCCATGATGATAAGATGAAGGGAGATATAGGGTGCCCTTGTCTTATGCCTCTTGTGGGGTTGAAGGTGGAAGAAGGGGATTCCATTGACCAGGATGGAGTGAAAGGGAGATGTGATGAGACTCACGATCCATTTGACCCAGGTGTGACTGAAGCCAAAGGCTAAGAGGAAATTTTTGATGTAGTCCCAACTGAGTTTGTCAAAAGCTTTGGATAGGTCAATTTTGAGAAGCATACCTAATTTTTTAGTGGTTTTGAGGGAGTGAATGACTTCATGGGTTAAGATGATGCCATCAAGGATCTGTCTCCATTCCACATATCCAGTTTGCTCCAGGGAGATGATGAGGGGCAGGAGCTTCTTTAGCCGGTTAGATATGACTTTGGAGATAGTTTTATAAATTACATTGCAAAGAGCTATAGGTCTGTACTTAATTGGTGAGGCTGCTCTGTCTTCTTTTGGAACCAGAGTGATGAAGGTGGTATTTAGCGTAGGTAGTAGCTAGTGAGTGGACCGTGATTCCTCCACAACTGCATAGACTTCATTTTCGATGATGTCCTAGAAGAAGTGGAAGAAGTTGGTGGTAAATCCATCAGAACCTGGAGCTTTCCCTGCTTTCAGTTGGAAGACTGCAAGTTCCACCTCAGCTAAAGTGGTAGCAGTGAGAAGCATATTGTTATGATCTTCCGTTATCAACATGGGGATATGTTGGGTAATTTTCCCAATGGCTTCCCACATTTGGTGGTTGGGTTCGTGAAGGATGTCCCTGAAATGATCGTGCAACTCCTTAGTGATGGTATCTTGCGTTTCCAGCCTTTCCCCTGTTTGGTTCTTGAGGACTGTGATTCTATTGTGCATCCCGTGTTGAATAGTGGAGGAGTGGAAGAATTTGGTGTTTATTTATCTCTCTTTAAGCCAGTTGATTCTTGATTTTTTTACTCTAGAGGGCTTCTTCTTGGTTCCTTCTTTCTTCAAGCTGAGTTTTTAGAGTTGCTTCTAGTGAGCTGTCTCACCTCTGTGCCCCTCTTGGTTGATATTCTATTGTAGCTTCTTCATTTTCTCTTCGAGGTATTTTTATTTTGTGAAAATATTTCCAATGAACTTCGATAAGTTTCAGTTTTATCTGGACGTGGAGAATTTTGGTGCCTTGAGGGGGTGCTAAGGAAGACCACTAGTTGGAAACCATTTCCTTGAACCCTGGGTGCCTGAACCCGTAATCTTCAAAGCGGAAAGGTTTAGGAGCTTTCTTACCTGGTTGGAGCCATTGGAGTTGTATTGGCCAATGATCAGATCCATCCGCGCGGATAATGGTGGTATTAAAGTTACCTTCGAGGTGGATAAGATGATCGGTGATGAGGAATCTATCCAGTCAAGAGGCTATTTGATGGGCACCCCTTCTTTTGTTGTTCCATGTGAAGATTCCACTGGAGGTGTGTAGATCAATGAGGTTATTGCTTTGGATGAATTTTTTGAATTCATTACTATCTGATTCCAGATGCAACCTTCTACCTTTCTTTTCCTGGAGATTGGTTATCATTTTTAAATCTCCCCCCAGTAGTGAGAGAGGGAAGGATCACAGTTTATTGATTTCCTCTAGATTATTCAGGAGTGCTAGTTTTTTTTGAGCATTTATGGAGAGTAGACATTAGTAAGCAGTCCATGGATGTCCGTTCTAGTGAGGTGAAATTTGGCCTGAATGAAATGTCTGTTGCCATGAAAGTTCTCTAAGGAGATGATTTGAGAGTTACAGATGATAGCCAGTCCTCCAGATGCCCCGTTTGCATCAACCAATATTGTATTACTACCTTCCCATATCTTTTTGAAGAGTAGAGCTGGAACATTTGGTTTCTTTCATGTATAATATTCTTGGATGTTCCTCATAAATCATTTTCTTTATGATCCTGTGCTTCATGGGGTTGTTGAGCCCTCTAATGTTCCATGAGATTAGCTTCATGGGATATAATTGGAGGTGAGGGCATATAATCTAGTTAGCTTTGGGAATCACTCAGAATCCACCATTTCTTTCCCAATTTCTATGCTTCCCTGTAGGGATGTTTTCCTGCCTCTTTTGCAGGACTATTTTGTGAAGTATTTTTTGTTGATAAACGTGCCTCGCTGAAAACCTAGGGATGGGAGCTGGTGTGCTCTGGCTAGGATTTCCTCCATTTTTTGGATTTTTTTCTCCAGGATTGATGTGTAATCCCTATTGTTGCAGGCTTCCTCTAGCCCAGTGAGATCTAAGCCATCTAGATCTATGATTTCTGGTTCTTCCTCCATCACTTCCAAGATCGTTTCCATGATCAGTTCTTTTCCCTTTATCAGATTGTTATCCTCTGCATCATTTGCGTTGGGTGGTTTCAAGAAGGTCTCAAGTGGAATCTTATGCTGCTGAGTCTTAGAGGACTGAGCCTGCGCTGTGGAGGTACTCCCAGCTTCATTGACTGGTTCGGTTTCATTGTCATTTATCTGATTTAGGGTTGCGAAGCTGTTGCTGGTTGTAGGTCCTTTTTTATTCTTCTGAGGGGTAGCTCTCATGTTATGTCTTTTTTTCTTGCTACCTCATATTCGCTGGATTCCTTTTCAGCTGTAGCTTTCCTGTTTAGGGGACAATCTCTGAAGAGATGCCCGTGTTGGTGACATTTTCTGCATCTAAAAGGTATATGTTCATAATCTATAGTTTGTGTTCATTAAAAATATTCATGCATCATACTTACCTCGCCTGGTAGCGGTTCGGCTAGGTTGATGTAGACGTAAATGCGAGCATAGGCTACGTAGCGATTTATTTTGGTTTCTTCTGTAATCTTGACGAAATCTCTTAAGACTTTTCCAATCACTACAAGGAAAAGACCCTCTAGTGGATGTTTTTGAGGAATTTCTTATAAAAATACCCTAGACATCCATTTCTAGTGGAGGTTACTAGAGGAGGTTGACGGGCGGAGGTTTTTGCAGATATTTTTCATTTGGTGCGCTTATCATCGTAAACCGCACCACTACTTTCAATAAGAGAAAGTACCATTGTGCAAAGCATTGGCACACCGGACACCATGCACTCATTACACACCTGCACGGTGCATCGTTTTAATGCAACGCACTAGGTGCTTTACAACTCTTTTTCACCGATGCCTCATAAAAAAATGTAGCCAAAAAAAAACCGCTCGGTGCGGTATTAAGAAATAGAGTCTGTGCGCCCATAAAACCCTGCACACCGGAACAGGGTTAAAAAAATTATGGCCAAAAAACTACATTTTTCACTTTTCTCAGTGCTCTAGAGCTCTCAAGCACCAGTGCAATTTATCCTTGTCTAAGCCACCCTAACACCAGTGCTCCCATTGCATCCATTGCATGCACTTCTGCTGTACATTGCCCACCAATCTCTTGCTTGAATTTTGCAAAATGATGGGAAAATATTCTTTTGCAAATTCTAAAGCCAACATGCCTCCTCGAAGGCCAAATGTACCGGTATTTTTCTTTTTTTCCATAATTAAGCCTTTTAGCGGAGTAGAATTTCAAATAGCCTTAAAATTAACCATTTAAAAGAAAAAAAATTGTCACGCTGTGCACTTGAGCCGTTCATCTTGCACTAGTTGGTGGTGATGTCTCTAAATTTACATCCCACACCCCAACTGGTGCTAACGGTATCTGCACTGGTTTCGAGGGAGTACCAATAGGCGCACCGTGTTATTTTAAAAAAATTTAAAAAGTGCGGTGCAGTTGTTTAACCGGCCGCACTGTTGACCATGTGGAATAGCAAAAACATGGTGCATTGACTAAAATATCTGCCCCGGAACCGACATTTTTGTCAGCATACCGCATTCCAAATTTCGACAGGGTCAACGATGTGGCCTGGTAAAATACCACACTGTTGACTATGTAATGATGGCAGGAGTTCGGTCCGCTAACTTAAATATATGCCCCAGGGCGTAGAGTTTAGTCAGCGCACACACTCATGACACCATACATAGTCAATGGTGTGCTGAAAATTTTTAGGAGCACTGCCACTGGTGCGTTGAATATTTCTGGTGCATCGCCGGTGGTGCGCTCAATAAAAATATGCACCGAGACCAATGCATGCCTATTTTTTTTAGCGCACTGACTGTTTTTTTTCCAAAAAATATTATATATGTATATTTCTAAATACATATCTCATTTAATAAAAAAAAATGTATTTAATATGTCAATCATTCAAAGATGTTAAAGGAGAGAAGAGGGGGAACAACAACAACAACATGCGGACCAGTATAACATGGTTCGCTTGTGGGAGGCACGAGAGAGGGAGAGAGATGCATATCCTTTCCCTATTATAGTAGCTATCGAAGGGCTCCTAAGGCAGGTAGGCCTCCTCAAGTTCTATGAGGAGGCTACTTCCCTAAAGGGCCATGGTTTGTTTTTGAGACATCTTATCCACAGGTGGAATATCCACCAACATGATTTTCGGTTTGGTCGTAACTAGTGGTACATGCCCACTGAGGAGGAAATATATTTCATTATAGAGCTATCGAGGAGAGGGGTGGATTTTCCCTTGTTCCTAGAGGTTCCAGCTAGCTATGTAGCAAGGAGTCAGTTAGTGTACTCCCAGAGATACATTGGAGCAGATGTATTGTCTCCTTCAGATTTTCAGGTCTCTAGAGGTCAGTTACGTATTGGTGCATTTGGTGATCAGGAGGTGAGGTGCTTCTCACTTCTCATTTCGACCATTTCACACAACACCAGTTATGGGAAACACATTACTTGATCACTTCTATATTATTTTGATTCTTTAGTACAGAAACCATGACTTGTCAGGTGGTCTACCATTTTTTTGCAGTATTTCTGTACAGCCTTAGATAGATGTTGTGCTCATGCACAAGGGAGGGTAAACTTGCCTTTTTCTTTAGAGATTTTTTGTTTATTTTTTGAGAGGTTTCCAGAGATGATGCCTACTTTTGTTCAGCAGCCTCGTAGGCTGATGTTCAAGGCACAGATGCACGTGTGGGGGTAGATGATACCCAAGAGGGGCGAGACTATGTTTCTAGTGAGGATATTGAATGATGCATTAGAGTTTCTAGATAGTGGTGACGAAAATCCCTTCATTATGGTCCCCTGTCCTTATGCAGGTTTGGATTGGTGAGGGTGTGCTAACATCCTCTTCACAGCTGATGAGCCACTAGATGATAGAGGTAATATTACTGTTTTATTTAAATTTATTCTAACATGTTCTTTAACTTTTTTTATTAAATTGTTTATTGAAATTGTCTAATTATTGTTGTGTACTTGTATATATTTTGTAGAAATTGGGTCTTTTGATGGCGAGGACATGCCTGCACCACCACATGATCTAGGTGTGGATCCTAATGACGATCAAGGCATGTGAGATGCTGAGGATCATTAGGAGGCCGGTGGAGAGAGACCTACTTCTGCTAGTGCGTCGGTATCACCTGTTTCTTGGCATAGTCGACTTGATAGGGATGCAGTTGGGCGACCAACTCACTACATTTATTGTTGAGGCGGGCATCAGGCCCGCTAATATGAGAGAAATACAGGCCGATGGTAGGCTGTTACATATGTGGAGAGGCATGACGTGTAACATGTACAGCCTGATGCGGCATGTCATAGGAGTTACGACCTTAGTTACGTGGCTGAGGAGGACCATTGCACGTTATAGGCGTGGTCGACACGCAGCACATGATCGACAGTACATGAGCAGTGACTCATCATCTGATGATCATTCACCTTGCGGCATGCCAGATGAGTAGCCTCCACAAGCATCGAGCAACAGTCATCATGGAGAGTAGGCTGGACCATCAGCCATGTCTAGTCAGCAGCTTGTAGCATCCAACAGTACTCATGATCATGAGCAAGTTGGACCATTGACCGTCGAGGCTACATTGACTGAGCAGTCCTCTACTAGTACTGATATTGATGATGTACCACCAGTGCCTGATCCATGACATTTATATTACAATTGTATATTTTTTACATTATTCAGTTATATATATAGATATATATATATATATATATATATATATATATATATATATATATATATATATATATATATATATATATATCTGTGTGTGTGTGTGTGTGTGGTCCATGTATTTTATGTTCATGTATTATATGTACTTCATTTAATGTGCAACTTGTAGATAGATGTGTATGTGATAGCAGTTATTTCACATGGGATCTATATTTGATGTTTGTGTTGTGATGATGTTAATATATAATGTTAATTGTATTTTTTTAGATGATAATGATCACGATGATGCTAGCGATTTTGAATGTGTTTTTTAGTCAAATATGATGTTTGTACGCTGGTTATCATGAACGTGATGTTTATTAATTAATTTAATATTAAATGATCATGGTATTACAAAATTGTAATATTTGTAATTCTAATTGTATGTAAAATTCTAAATTTGTAATTGTAATGGTATATATGTAAATTTGTAAAATTTTAATTTTAATTGTAATTTTTTAATTTGTAAAATTGTAATTGTATATATGTAAAATTCTAAAATTGTAATTGTAATTGTAATTGTACGTGAAATTGTAAAATTGCAATTGTAATTATAATTATAATTATAATTCTATGTCAAATATTTGTAAAATTTTAATTGTATTAATCTGAAAATTTTAATTGTATTGATGTGAAATGATTTTATTAAAATTTTTAAATTTGTAAATTTGTAAAATTTTAAATAATTGTAAAATAATAAATCTAGAATAATATGAATTATTTTAACATAATAAAGTTTAGAAAATAATGCAAATAAATTCGTTATCCTTATTTTATTATGATATTATATACAAAAAAAGAACTAATTTATACAGTACACCATTGTTTTTGAGATCAACATAATTTCAAATTATCAAGTGAAATATTTATTTCAACATTAACACAATGAAAATTACCAATTAATTCAAAATAGATATTATAATGTTTCGAAAAACCCATCTTAAAAAGTATAAATATTGATGAAATAACACATGTATCATATCACTCTCAGTTCTCATGATCACCCTCATTATCTTCTAGCTCACATGGAATGATAACACTATTGTTCTGAAAAATATGTTTTGATCTAGGGTCATGTGTCAATAGGAACCACAAATCCCTATCTAACACATCTGGGTTAAAAAACACCTGGTTGTAGTGTTTGGGGAAAAAGTAGGGCTCCTTAGCTTCATCCCACGTCTTTCTAGAGTTGATACATCTCAGCATACTATCACAATCTTCCTTTACATTATTCCGATAAAAGGAGTCCCACGTCTTTCTAGAGTTGATACATCTCAGCATACTATCACGATCTTCCTTTACATTATTCCGATCAAAGGTGTCCCACCACTTGCACCTAAAAATAACACATTGGAAAGAAGACAAATCCACTTCAATGATCTCTTGTATCTTTCCGACATAACGTAACATCCCTCGTACTAGGTTTTCATCACCGTGGCTACATTGAATAGATTTATCAAACTCAACTTCCACTCCACAGTCTTGTGTGATGTTTCTAGCATCGACATTTTCTGTGAAAAAATGGTGTCCATATGCCCACATAGATGGGAATAAATGCACCTATTATAAAAAACTTAAAAAAATCATAGTGTCATGTGTCTTATAATAACCCAATAGTTAAAATATGAAATATAGATGTCTTATAAGTTTCAAATTTACATATAAATTAAAAATATTGTTATCGAGTTGCTACACCCAATCCCTACGTTTAGCGCATCCTCTTTAGCACGCAGGTAACGGCCGGTTGCACTGTATTTATCTCTGACTTGGTTAGCAACCCAACTGTTGGGGCATATTTTTGGCATATTTTCTTTTAAATGATCGGGATAAGGCACACTTCTACCATTCAACCGTCTGAAATTTTTCCTGTCACTATCCCATTTCATACTCTTTTTTTCGTACAATGTGACCCATGATTGTGTCTCTTAAGAATTGTAAAGAACGAATTTATTGATTGCTTCAATTTCTACATTCACTGATGAAATCAAACCAACATTATATAGTACTTAGGAATCAAATAATCCATTATATTGAAGTTCAACATGAATATTAACTTTGTGTAAATTTGAAAAATTATAATTCGCTTACCCTTTATCAAGCGCATTTTTCCACTCCTTTGGAGTAACTCCCCTTCTCTTTTGTCTTCATCCCTTTCATCATCCCAAATAACTGCACCTGTTTTATTGTCGATCTGATTGATTTACTCACTAACATAATAAAAAGACTCATACGATATGTACCCCTATGCCATAGGCCCCTCGGGTTTTGCCCTTTTTTGAATAAAACCTTTCAATTTCTTCATGTACCTCTCTAAGAAGAACATCCAACGACAAGAAACCACCCCAACTAATTCAACCTCATCTACTAGGTGGATTAGAAGGTGAAGCTGTAAGTGCATGAAACTCGTTGGTAGTTCCTTCTCAAACATACAAACAATCTCAATTATCTCTTGACGCCACCGTGGAATGCTATCCACATGAATCTCCTTTGACGTGATCCAACGTACAAATGTAGATAATTTAGATATGGCACATCCTAGGTCTTGAGGGAATTCATGTTTCACACACCCATGCATGAACAAAGGATAATAACACTGCAAAGTTATAAACATGTGCAATAATATAGAAAATTAGTTATGTTTCATGATCCCCGCATGGGATAAAATTTATTAATATAACAAATAATAAAATCATGATTTTGACATTATACGTACTCTTAGAAGATTCAAATGGGCATGTGATTTCAACCCTGACAAATGGTCATCCACGGTGAAGTAGCACCGTAGTGAAGACCCGTATGAAGTTGGCACCTTCACACACATTATAACTTCCCTTGTCGAAGAAATATCAGCTTTTTAAAAAATCCATGCGACATCACCTTCTTTGAAAAACCATGAATTAGAGGGACCAGTTCCTACCTCCGATCCCGTAGTTTATAATCATATTGGAAAATTTTTCTTTTTAGTTTTTGAAGTAATAAGATCTTTCCTAACAGCCAATGTGTCACTTTTTTTTGATGATATATGCCTCCATAAAGAAGATGAAACATTTTTAAATATATGCATGGGATATAATAAGTGGGTAATCTTAAAATGCTCACAATATGGAAGGTTATAAAAGATATATTTCCTTTTCATCCCAACGGGAAATTTCTCAACATAGGTGTCGAAGAATTATGGATCATTGAACATAGGCTTCCCATTTGAATTGAACATTTCTATGAACTCCTTATCCTTATCTCTCTCATACTCTCCAAGCCATTTAGCTGGTGTCGTTATTGGAGGCGTTTAGGTTCTCTCTCATTTCCCATTGAAAGAAGATGCTGCTCTTCTGTAAGGGTTTTCTTCTGGGAGGAATACCTTGGAGAAATCATACACTGGCTTTCGTAGGTCGTTGGACCATCTAGTTTTTAGAGAAGGTCCACAACATTTACATCCAAAATACCCTTTTGTTACAAGACCTACGAGATTATTGTATGAAATTAATATGCATGGCACGTTACAGAATATCATGAAGACTAGAAGAAATATTACAAAAAATTAAATAACTAATATGTGAAAGAATATTTTTACATATATCAAAAAATCAATAAATTAAACATGTAATTTACTAGAGAAAACTCCTAAGCCTAAATAATCATGTGTCTTGTAAGCACATATGCCATACAACGTAAAAATCCTCTCTGTTGCGATGGGTCTTGATACATCGTATACATTTATACCATCCCATAATTCCTTCAATTCTTCTACCAGTGGTTGTAAGTAGACATCCATATTGTTCACTTGTCTTCTACCAAGGACTAGCAGAGCCAATGTAAGGTGTTCATTCTTCATGGACAATCATGGGGGGATATTTTTATTGATCACTACTACAGACCAAATAGAATAGTTGGTGTTCTGGTGGGAATATGGGTTGACGCCATCCATGGCTATGCTGATTCGTAGACATCGTACTTCATCCTTGAATTTTTCGGGCCATGTATCCTCTATATGCTTCATGGCTATTTAATCAGTTGGGATTCGCATAACTCCCAACTCACTTCTTTGTGAGGCATGCCATCCCTACAACATAGATAATTCTTTGCAACGAAAGAGCCTTTGAATCCTTGGAATTATAGGCATGTGCCTAAATATCTTAAAAGGAGGACCAGTACGTGATTTACCCTTCTTTTTTTATTTATCATACCTTTCATGCCCACATTTTGGACACATATCTTTGTCTACATATTCTCCTCTATATAGAATACAATCATTTGGACATGCATGATATGATATGTACTCAACACCCAACATTTTCAACAATTTATTTGCCTCTTCGCAGCTACCGGCCAAGACATTATCACTTGGAAGAACCTTATCTTTGAATAACCTGTAGTTGGTGATCACAAAAAAATATATTAATAAATGTACATTAATGCCGATATAATTATTAACTTTCATAAAATTTACTATTTGTAATGTTCATTACAGTGTACTAATTATATTTCAAATGTATATAAGGGAGTACTTTATGGTAACTTACCTCAAAATTTTTGAGAAACATGCATTTGAGAAGCCAAAATTTGCTTTCAAGTTGTATAGTAACATTGTTGTCCCCAATTGGGTAGACTTTTTCTGACCTCTAGGTCCAAAGAGAGGGGTGGTGGAAGCAAATTTAAGGCTTTAGAAAAAGGTGTCAGCGATATGAGCGTCATCCCATAGCTGATAATCGTTTTGGAAGTCATCTAACAACCTTGTCTCGATGGTAGTCATATCCCTTAAGTAATCATCCATACCAACCTCTATTTGATTTCCTCCATTTCCAGCTTGTGAAGAAATACTATTGATATAGGCATTCCTAATTGGTGAATCTGGATGTACCGGGAATTGAATCGGTGGTTGATCCAATCATTCTTGGTATCATGCCTCTATGATTTTTTCTCTTAATTCAGTCTTCTCTCAATTTGACCTTGTCGTGGGGTGCAACAGAAGATAGTAGGTAGGTTTCTCATCATGACTAGAATCCTAATAATTTTAAAAAAATATTTGAACATGATTATTACAAAATATATGATATCAATTAGTAACCACGTTGAAAATATTGCATGATTATAAATTGATTTGACGTTGAGATAATTACATTAATAAATATACCAAAAAATTATAATTATTTCCATTATTGTCCCGGGATTGTGGCTAGAAGATGCAATATTGTTACAATTGGCAAGGTGAAGCGGTTGTCCATTTTCATCTACTAAATACGTCTTGCGGTATGCATCTCCTTATAAGAGCTTCCGACGTTTTGGAATTGTTTGAATATTTTGTGCATATGAACTCAATGTTGAATTTGCATGAACCTGCAAATTTGTATACATAATAAATTTAATTGAGCTGTGCATGATTCACATGGATAAAAAATATAAATTCAATTACATAATGAAAATATAAATAATATCTAAAGTAAATATTACATCTCAAGATGGATAGGGAGAAATCCGCGATGGAATTTGAGAAATATTATGGAATGAGTTGGATTTTGAAGAATTGTCCATTCGATATAATTATGAAATTTTCTCCCTTCATTTGAGAAAAATCAACAATAAATTTTGGTGCATACACCTAAAAGTAATTTCGGTGCCTTAAAAATGGACTTCTTGTTATCGGTGCTAATGTACAAATCACCGCACCGGTGCATTTTTGTTACTACACACCAATGATGTTTTATAAATAGACACACTTGTGTGGTGCTATTAAGTGATGCACCGGTGACGAATAACCACAAATAAAAAGAAGTGAAACTCTATTTTCTTTAAGTGAAAAAAAAGCGATAAATTGAAAAATGGGCGGTAAAATATTTTCGAAAATCTAATTTCATAAAACATTTATTTAAATACTAAAAACTTTTCATTATTTCACTATTTTTGCAAAAAATTTGAACAAGAGATTTGTAGGAGACATACCTAGAGAAAACAAAGCACCAGAGCACTGTGGAGCAGGGAAATACGTTCAAATAGAAGTATTTAGACAATCAAAATTCCAAACCTCTAGTGATTCAAACCCTATAGCATATAATTTCAAATGATCTCATGATTAAATTTTATTACTTCTTTTACTTTTTCTGCAGTTTTTTACGTAGTAAAAGAAAAAATTCAATGTTTATTATTTTTTTCACTTTTTTTTTGTATTTTATTTTACGCAGTAAGAGAAAATTTTCAACTTATTTTCCATTTTCATAAATAAAATAAAATAAAAAATCCATTTTTGGAAACAAACCCTAGACTTTGTTTCTGTCCTTTCTTCTCCCTCTTTCTGTGATTTCAGAATTAGGACTTTTCAATTTAGATTTATAGGGTTTGTACTGCAAAATATAGGCCTAAGACATCCAACCCATGGAATGAATTGCACATTCGGATCCCAATCCATTTCGGCCCTTGCGTGAATTAAAAAAATAAAATATAAAAATCATTGGTGTGCCTGACGTAACCTAGCACAGCAGTGCACTATATTATCCCAGTGCACCATGAACGTACTGAGATAAAAAATTAAAAAATATATATATCTTTTTATCAGTGCGCCATATGTAAAATATGGCACCGGTGCACTATTTCATTGTGGTACACTGCGAACATGTTGTTTCGCACAAAAAAAAAATCCATTTTAGAAACAAACCCTACATTCTTTTTTTTTATGCTCTTTCTTCTCCCTCTTTCTGTGATTTCAGAATTAGGGCTTTTAAATTTAGATTTATAGAGTTTGTGTTGCTAAATATAGGCCTAACACATCTAACCCAAGAGATGACTTGCATAGTCAGATCATAATCCATGTTGGCCCTTGCGTGAATTTAAAAAAAAACATATATTTTTTTTCATCAGTGCGCCCAACATAACCTAGTGCACCGGTGCACTGTATTATCCTAGCGCACCGCGAAAGTACTGTCGGAGGCACAAGAGAGGGAGATAGATGCGTACCCTTGCCCTATTACAGCAGCTACCCAAGGGCTCCTAAGGCAGGTAGGCCTCCTCAAGTTCTATGAGGAGGCTACTTCCCTAAAGGGCCATGGTTTGGTTTTTAGATATATTTTTGTTTCTACCTTTTCTTCTCCCTCTTTCTGTGATTTCAGAATCAAGGCTTTTCATTTTATATTTATAGGGTTTTTATTGCTAAATATAAGCCTAATACATCGGACCCATGGTACAATTTGCATAGTCGAATCCCAATCCATGTCGCCCCTTGCGTGAATTTAAAAAAAAAATAGTTTTTTTTTCATTGATGTGCCCGGTATAACCTTGCACACCGGTGCGCCATATTATCCAAGCGCACTGCAAAGTACTGTGATAAAAAATTAAAAGACAATTTTTTTTATGAGTGTGCCATATGTAAAATATGGCACCGGTTTAAGCTACAAAAACTAACACTCAATGATTTTTATTATTTTATATGTGTTAATTGGTGCGGTGGTTAACATGTAACACACTAGTGCTCCTTGTTGACATAGAGCACCATACGGTCTATTATACTATTTGTACAGTGCATTTATAATACCTCCATGTACTAACGTCAGTGCGTATAGAATGAATGGCACACCGGTTTCTTGAGATTATTTTTTTACCTGAAAATTTGACAATTTATTTATAAATATATTAATGAATGATATGGTACAGGTTTCAGATTGATAAAGAAATGACTGACAAGAGATCAAGTAACAAAATACTGATAACACATCAAGAAAAGAATAAAAGGCAAGTTCATTGTAAATCCTTTACAAAAATATTATTTTTGAACTATATGTAAGTTTAACTAATATGTATTGTTTATTGTGTATCGTGCAGAGCCACAAAATGATGAAGCTCAATAAGACTATTTTTGATCTAGCACTAGAAGAGCGTAAAAGCTTGATGGAAAGAAGTATTCAATAAAGTATTTTTTTTTTTTAATTCTTTCCTTCATTTGTTTTTTCCTATATTTTTCCTATATTTTTTTTATATTATTTTTTATTTATATTTAATTTTTTGTGTGTTTTTATCTTTTATAGGTTAATTTGGTTTGTTTTTTTACATTTTTAGGTTTGATTTTTTGTTTTGGATTTTTATATATTTTTATATATTTGTTTTTTTTTGTCTTTTTTTATTTTATTTTATGTTTTTTTCTAATATATACTTTTATTTACTTTTTATTGTTATTTTTCACTTTTGTTTTGTTTTTTTATTGTCTTAATTTTTTTATTTTTTTTTTCATTTTTCTTTTCAAACTTTAAGGTTTGTCGGAGTGATGATATTTTATCTTTTATTTTATTATTTCAAAATGTTGAGAATCTATCATGAAGAAAAAATTTGTATTCTAGCATGAACACTTTTTGTTTTCAGGGTGTTTTTTGCATCGGAAAATTTTTTTTCACTTCCATGTTTAAAACATGTTGAAAAGTTACCCCAGAAAGAAAAAAAAACTGGTATTCCAGCATCAACAATTTTCATTTTCGAGCTGTTTTTATATTGTTTTTTAGTTTTCTTTGCTATAGTTCTTGTTTTCAGTTTATAGTTCCAGTTTCATAGTTTACATTGTTACTTTTTCCTTTGATGTTGTGACTTGTAGTGCATTGGTTAGAAAATGAATTCGACCTCCTTGCATTTATATCTTTCTGATGAGTTTGAATTCCTTCCTTTGAGGATGAATTGATCTCCTATAGGACAACTTCATGTGGAGGGCTACTATACCATTTTTGACTAAAAAATAAACCTAATTACATGATTCAAAATATCATGGATGGTTAATATAAATTTGTAATGACTAACCTAGAAGTCCACAATTGGGACCTTATACTAAACATGACCCAAGCATGAAAAAATTTATTTAATAAGTTATTTAATAATAAAAATAAAGAATATAATTTATCTTTCTACAATTATTTTGATAAGTACAATAAATATAGATTATGACAACCAAACATAGTTACAATATTCAACATTGGCTCTTAACTAGGGAGGTATTCATAATATACAAAGGGAACATCTCAAACTATATGAAATTGTGAAGAAATTTTTGGCACCATAATGCCATGGACTAAATTGCTCACTAGGGAAATATATCCCTTTGATCACTCATCTCTTTAGACACCACAATTCCATGGACTAGATTCTTGACCAAGGAAATCTATCCATTTGGGCCTAAGGTGGACTAAAGCTTTCAACTTGTATAGGTACTATCCAGATTACTTACTAACCACCAACCCAGGGAACTAGGTGCACATCCACCTGATGCCACCCTCCGTACCATAAATCAACATAAGGTGTCGACATTTATGTCTTTCCAGGTAGTTATTTACTTGAAAAGCCTCAACACACCTTGATCCAGTAGGTAAAGAACATTTCCAGGCAATGTTTCACTCACAAAGCCTTACGAAATGCTTCACTTAGAAAACCTCAATACACCTTGATCTAGCAGATCAAGGACAAACTTTCTCTCCAAATAAAATTGATTGGTAACCAGAATGCTATCAAGTCCTTCGAGAGATTCACCTGTGTAAATGCAAACCCAAATAATCAATAATTTAAAATGCATAATTAAAACAAACTGTGAGGTTTCGATTTTTCCCTCCAACTAATTCTAGTAGTCTTATCAATAAAATAATTTGAGGAGAATAATTATCTTCCTATTTCACATGTGGCAACATATATTTTCATAACATATTCTCCAACAATAAACTTTTTAATGCCCTCCCTCTCAACTAGGGAGAGGTCTTTTGATTAGCGGTTGTCATTGATATCAACCCAAGCAACACCAGGGGCTACCCCAATATTGCATGGGAATTTTGACCTAAAAAATTACTATATTCTAGGTCAGGAATGATTTTTATGGTTTCTTCTTATAGAGATGTTTCCGTTGATATATGGCACGCCACGTAATTCTTCGCGGTTTGAGAGATATTCATGTTCGAAGTTTGTAACGATAGTTAGTGGGCTAAAACCCCATGTGGTTGTGGCATGGGTCACTAAAAAGTCATAATTAATATTTTCTAAGCTCCTAAAATTCCTCCCACATTCACTTGTTGAAGCCCCTCTCAACCTAAGCATTTATATAAATTGTGATCCTCATATCCTCCTTATGCAAGGGATTTCGATATATGAAATAGGTCATCATGGCATTGTTTCTCTAACTCCTTTTATACGAATTTTCAGAAGCTAAAATTTTTATGAGTCAAAGCCAAACTCCTAAGAAAGAGCCTGTGAAAATTTTAGTTCAAGGTGTGCAATATGTTTAGAGATATGGTCTGTAGAAGTCAGTGTTTTTGCAGGCTCCTGAAATTCATCTCAAAGAAGTGACCTTGGGAAAATTTTCATAACTCTCTATCTGAGTATCAGATTGGAATTATGTAAAAAGTGGTAGATAGTGTATGGACCATAGTTTTTTCTCTATCAATTTTAGAGCTGAATGAAGAAACAGTGACACGTGGAATTCCATACAATTTCGCTCTACTAAAACAGTCCATAATTAGGGCATTGTGAAAGATTGGGCATAACTTAGAGGAATACTACAAGACTAAAAATCACATATTGGGGATATAAAATAACAAAGATACACCAGATTCAATATCGAGCTCCTAGAAGACAAGAAAAAGCTAAATCATGTGTTGTCAAGGGTTGCAAAGGACCAGACTTTCTAGGGTAGCAAAGCAAAGCAAGGTGCAACAGAGGGTAGCATGACAAGAGCAGCACCCAAGGTGTAGAACAACAATAAGATGTTCATCACATGAAGTCTTCAAGTGGGTAGCACTGCATACAGCCATTGTAAAGGCATCATTGTACTAAGTCATTGTAAATACATTATTGTAAAAATTGTACTAGTTTCTATCTACCAAGAGTTGAAGAGGCAGTGTCGGGAGGTCTAGGATCATCATTAGGTGGTTGCGTCATATTTTGGGTTATGGTATAGGGTGTCTTCTTCTTTTGCATCATTCTATATCATTTTAAAATGGATCATTTTCCCTGGTATGAGAGTCCATTGTTCTTTTATTCTTCTATAGGGTGGTAGGGTGGTGCTAGGGTGAGTTGTAGCTCATTGGGTGTTGGGGCTTCAATTCAGTTGACTACTGAAGAATCTCGGGCGTTGGAGCATCCATCCAGTGAGAGCTTGAGAAGAATTATTTTCTAGATTCTAGGAAGTTGTAGCTTTATTTTCAATTGGAGTTGTATATTAAATAATTATTAGAAAACAATTAGGTGGTTTTTGTCCCGAAGTGGGTTTCAACCTTAAAAACTGTGTGAATTTTTGTTCCTTTTTTTTAATGCTATAATTGTACAAACATTGATAATAATTGAATATTAACTAATTCTCTAATTGAAAGGAATATTGATTCACCACCCCCTCTCAGTATTTCCAACAATTGGAATCAGATCTTGGTTCCTTCAATAGCAGTTTAACAGCTGGAAGGAGGTCGTGGAACATACCAAGAATGGTGTACCTCTGTTGAATGAAAATAATTATGCACTCTAGAAAGGAATAATGGAGGTTTATCTCTTGGCGCAAGGTTATGAAGTATGGGACACTGTTCAAAATCGATTTACATCAACCGCGGTTGAACAAGGTAAGAAGAATTTGGTAAATGATGTAAAATAAAAGAATATTATTATCAGTGGACATATTGAATCTGCTTATCATAAGGTGTTGGGTTGTAAAACCACCGAAAATGTATGGGACGGGCTTGAGAATATATATGCAGGTGACTCAAATTTCAAAGAAGAAAAGCTTCAAGTCTATAGAGCAAAATTTGAGCAACTCAGAATGAAAGAAGATTGCAACATTGTTGCATACTTCCAATACGTTGATGAAATAACCAATAGTCTAGAAGGATTGGGAGACCCAGTTGAAGAGAAGACTATTATACGAAAGATTCTTAAAACGTTACCAGGGAGATTCAACCCAAAGGTATCGGTTTTACAATATAGTGAAAATCTAGAAAAACTCAGCAAAGAGGAATTACATGGAGTTCTCATAGCATATGAAATGAGACTTGATGAAGAAGAGGGTACTTCGCATCTAGAAACTACGTTCGTTGCATCTAAGAAAACCAATAAGGACAATCAACCTTCAATTGAAAAGACATGCACCTGCAAGTGTGAAGAAAAGGGAGATGATGGAGAAGCTCTTTCAGATGAAGAATATGCATACTTTATTAGAAAACTAAAAATTGGTAAGGGAAAATTCAAAGGTAAACTACCATTAATATGTTTCGGTTGTGGTGAGGTTGGGTATTTCACAGCAAAATGTCTGAAAAAAAGTGATGGCAACTCAATAGGAAAGAAAGGCTTTAAGAAATTCAAAAATCAAAGATCCAAAAGGAACTTTCTCTCTAAAGAAAATAGCTCATCATTCGATGAAGACAATGACAGTGAAGAAGAAGCCAATGAGAGAGTATTGTTTATGGCCAAGCACAATAAACAAGAGGTATCAAACAACGAAGAAGAAGGATTGACCATAGACGAATTTTCTAAGGAAGTAGTTAAGCTTATAAAAGAGCTCAGGGAAGAGAAGTTTCGTTCCAATACTCTTGAAGAACAAGTTCAAGGTCTCAAAATTGAAGTTGAAGAACACAAATGTATTGAAGAGTCACTTCAAAAGAAGTTGGAAGAAAGAAACCAAGAAAGGGAAGCATTAGAAGCCAAAGTAGTCTCACTGCATAAGAAAATGAAGAAGGGAAAAATTGTCCAAAACTATGGTGACAGCTTAATGGCATTGGAAGAAATCATCAACAATCAACGATCTTACAATGACAGAACTGGCCTCGGTTACAAAGAAGAAGAAGCAAGACCTTTTACAACCAAATACAATGAACCTATGAGATCTAACATGCATGTAGACTTCATTGGACAATATTCACAAGCACATCCTTGGAAGATGATTCCTCGAGGGAGATTTCCATCCAGGTACCAACATATTTTTCATGGCTATTGTTATTCATGTGGAAAATTTGGTCATAATGTTGTAGAGTGTCATACGTACCCTAGGAACCAGTACAATTTCAGGAGATCCTTCAAATATGAACCTCTCAGGGATCAAAAAAACATCAATAGATTTGAACATTTAAGAAATAATATGGAATGATACAAATGTCAGAACTTTGGACACATAGCCAGAGACAACAGACTTGAAAATCCTCCAGAAGAATCTTCAAAGCCACAGAATGAACGAACATGGAAGAAGAAGAAGACTGATAATTGTGCTCTCACTCTCAAGGCTCAAAACAACAAATATGTGTGGTATGTTGACAACGGTTTCCCAACGGATATGACTAGAGATAGAAAGAAACTTGTATCTCTGAAAGAGAAGAAGGATGTAATCGTATCCTTCGGAAATGATGGATATTCAAATGTTATAGGATCAGGTACCGTCACTCTCAGAAGAAAATATGTTATAGCCAAGAATGTTCTATTGGTTGAAAACATGAATCACAATATGCTCAGTGTTGGACAAATGTGTGATCAAGGGCACACAATGCTATTCAACTCCCCAAAATGTGAAATCAAGAAATGCAGGTATGGTAAAATTGTGGCTACAGCAAGTCGAGCTCCAAATGACATATATGTTCTGGATGAAGCAACTAAAGCATGTCTACTAGCTAAAGAAGATGAAAGCTGGTTATGGAAAAAATGAATGGGTTACATAAAATTTGACAATCTTGTTAGGATAAGAAAAAAGGAAGCAGTACGAGAAATGCTGAAAATATCAAAGCCTTCCAACACACTATGTGAGGCCTGTCCGAACAGCAAGCAGACAAAAGTCCAATTTAAAACAAAAGAACACTTTGCATCACATCAAATGGAATTCATACATAATGATCTATGTGGTCATATGAGAACAAAAGGCTTATATGGAGAATTATATTTCATGTTAATGATAGATGACTATACCAGGATGACAGCCGTTAGTTTCCTAAAGAAAAAATCTGAAGCATTTGAGTGCTTTAAGATCTATAAGGAGTTGGTCGAAAATAAAACTGATTTGAAAATAAAGTGTCTAAGATCAGATAATGGTGGAGGATTCACTTCCAAATTATTTCAGCAATACTGTGACGAAAATGTAATAAAAAGACAATTTTCAACAGCACGAACACCTCAGCAAAATGGAGTTGCTGAAAGAAAGAACAAAACCGTACAGGAAATGGGTAGAAAAATGTTGAAGGACTCAAAATTGGATGAAAATTTCTAGGTTGAAGCAATTTATACGGTATTCTTAATTATCAATCGAAGTATTCTCAGAAATAATTGCAACAAGAACCCATATGAATTATGGAAAGGAAAACCAGCTAATGTAAAATACTTTAGAATATTTAGAAGCAAATGTTATATAAAAAGAGAAGATCAAAATTTGGGTAAGTTTAAATCACATGTTGATGAAGGTATCTTTGTTGGTTACTCACATAAAGAAAGGCCTATAAATTTTATAATCTAAGACGAAAATAGATATTGGAGGGCATAAATGTTACATTTGACGAAGATGGTGTTCTGGAAAATAATAATGAGGATCTAGAATCTTTGAAACTTGAGATAGAGGCTGAAAAAGACACAGATAAAATTCTAGAACAAGAAGCAACTATCAACTAGGAAGAAGTAAATAATGATCATCAAGATATACCAGAACAATAAGAAGAAGCTCCTCCAAGGAGAACAAAAGACTATATTCAAAAGAACCATCCATCAAATCAAATCATTGGTGACATAAATGAAGGCTGACAACTTCGTTCACCACAACAAGATCACGTTGCTTTTCTAGCAACCTTTAAGCCTAATAGTTTTGAGGAAGTCAACCAGAATGAATATTGGGTAGTAGCTATGGATGAAGAATTGGATAAAATCAAGAAGAATAACACCTAGGAATTAGTTCCATGACCAAAAGATAAAAATTTCATTGGGACTAAATGTGTGTTCAAGAACAAATTGAATGAAGATGGACAGGTCACCAAAAACGAAGCAAGATTGGTTTGCAAAGGCTATGCACAAGTGGAAGGAATTGATTTCGATGAAACATTTGCACCAGTTGCCAGAATGGAAGCCATCCGAATATTTCTTGCCTGTGCATGTTAAATAAAAATCAAAGTCTACCAAATGGATGTTAAGTCAACATTTCTGAATGGAGAATTAGAAGAAGAAGTTTACATCGAACAACCTGAAGGTTTTCTACTATCAGAAAAGTAAGACTATGTTTGAAAGTTAAAGAAGGCTCTATATGGTCTCAAGCAGGCTCCCAGAGCATGGTATGCTAATCTTGATGGATATCTATGTCAACAAGGGTTCACTAAAGGTACTGTTGATAGCAATCTTTATGTAGAAATAGATAAAGATAATTTAACAATCGTTTAGGTATATGTGGATGATATAATATTTGGTAGCAATGATGATCGACTAAGTAAAAATTTTCTACAAAGATGCAAAGTGAGTTCTAGATGTCTTTACTTGGTGAGTTGACATACTTCTTAGGGCTTCAAATATCTCAGCAAGAGAAATGAATATTTATATGTCAAGCCAAGTACATCAAGGAAATGCTCAAGAAATTCAAAATGGAAGATTGCAAACCCGTCCTTACTGCGATGGTAACAGGTTGCAAAATGATCATAGACGTCTCATCTAAGGATGTGGATTAGAGGTTATACAAATCTATGATTGGTAGTCTTCTATATGTAACAGCCTCCCAGCTAGATGTTATGCAAGCAATTGGACAAGTAGCAAGATTCCAAGTAGCACCAAAAGAATCACATATTATTTCCATCAAAATA
Organism: Pinus albicaulis; assembly: GCA_034641835.2. Classification (NCBI taxonomy): domain Eukaryota; kingdom Viridiplantae; phylum Streptophyta; class Pinopsida; order Pinales; family Pinaceae; genus Pinus; species Pinus albicaulis. The sequence continues at coordinate 199,503,796 of CM076583.1, forward strand.
ATTCTTCGATATCTAAAGGGCATAGAATAATATGGCTTATGGTATCCCAAAGGTAACAATCTCATTACTCAAGCCTTTACAGATGCAGATTGGGCAGGAAGCATTGATGGTATTAAGAGTACTAGTGGAGCAGCATTCTATCTAGGTGCTTGTCTCGTATCATGGTTGAGCAAAAAGCAAACCTCAATCTCATTATCTACAGTGGAAGCAGAATACATTAGAATGACATCATGTTGTACTCAATTCCTTTCGATGAAACAAACTTTGCAATATCTTCAGGTACAATTCAGTGAGCCTATTCCCATATTATGTGACAACATTAGTGCCATCAACATCTCCAAGAACCCTGTCCTGCATTCAAAAACAAAACACATTCCAATCAAATATCATTTTGTTAGAGAACAAGTAGTTGAAAATAATATCAAACTTTAGTATGTTGGTACAAAAGAACAAATCACTGATATCCTCACTAAACCTTTACCTCGTGAAGCATTTGAATATCGTAGCCAAAAGCTTGGGATTATCCCAAGTTCTCATTATATTTTCCTTATTCATACTATAAAGGGGGAGTGGAAGTATGTATAGGTCCACAAGATGGTTGTGTGTCAAGGGGAGTTACCCTTTTCTGTTTATGTCAAAGCGGGAGAGAATGTTGTAGGAAGAGGTGTCATGATTGCAGGGGGAGTACTTGTGTTGCCATCAATGCTAAAGCGGGAGATTGTTGATTAGCGGTTGTCATTAATGTCAACCAAAGAGGCATTAGGGGCTACCCCAATATTGCATGGGAATTTTGACCTACCAAATTACTATATTCTAGGTCAAGAATTATTTTGATGGTTTCTTCTTGTCGAGATGTTTCCGTTGATATATATCACGCCACGTAATTCTTCACGGTTTGAGAGATATTTATGTTTGAAGTTTGTAACCCCAGCTAGTGGGCTAAAACCCCATGGGGTTGTGGCATGGTTCATTGAAAATTCATAATTAATATTTTTTAAGCTCCTAAAATCCCTCCTACGTTCACTTGTTGAAGCCCCTCTCAATGGAAGCATTTATATAAATTGTGATCCTCATATCCTCATTATGCAAGAGATTTCGCCATCTGAAATAGGTCATCATTGGATCTTCACTCTAACATTTTTTTTACGAAGTTTCAGGACCTGAAATTTTTATGAGGCAAAGCCAAAATCCTGAGGAAGCTCCTGCAAAAACTTTAGATCAAGGTGCACAATATTTTCAGAGATATGATCTGTGGAACTCAGTTTTTTTGCAGGCTCTTGAAATTCATCTAAAAGAAGTGACCTTGGGAAAATTGTCATAACTCTGTTTCTGAGTGTCGGATTGGAATTATATAAAAAGCAATAGGTATTACACAGAATCTTGTTTTCTCTCTATCAATTTCAAAGTTGAATGAAGAAACAGTGACACGTGACATGCCGTAAAATTTTTCTCTACTCAAATAGTCCATAATTAGGGAATTGTGAGAGACTGGGCATAAATATCCCTTGAACAGTCCAAATTGGGTTAGACCTATGGCATTGGAAAATAGACTCAGAGGAATACTACAAGACCAAAAATCACATATTGGGGATATGATATAACAGAGATACAGTAGATTCAATATTGAGCTCCTAGAAGGAAAGAAAAAGCTAGATCATGTATTGTCAAGGGCTGCAAAGGACCAGACTTTCTAGGGCAGCAAAGCAAAGAAAGGTGCAACAGAGGGTAGCATGACAAGAGCAACAACAAAGGTGTATAATAGCAATAATATTTTCATCACATGAAGCCTTCAACTGGGCAGCACTACATACAGTCACTGTAAAGGTATCATTGTCCTAAGTCATTGTAAATACATTATTGTAAAAATTGTACTAGTGTCTATATGCCAAGAGTTGAAGAGGTAGTGTCATGAGGTCTAGGATCATCATTAAGTGGTTGTTTCATAGTTGGGGTTATGGTCTAGGGTGTCTTCTTCTTCTACATCATTCTATATCATTGTAAAGTGGATCATTTTCTCTGGTATGAGAGTCCATTCTTCTTTTACTCTTCTATAGGGTGGTAGGGTGGTGGTAGGGTGAGTTGTAGCTGATTAGGCGTTTGGGTGATCCAAGAGGATCTTGATCAGTACAGTTCAGTAGAAAGGTCTAGTCAACTTCAGTAGTTCAATGATCAGTTCAGTCTTCATATACGCAGTTTCGCCAGTTTTGGTCCTTCAATGTCATGGTCATCATGTGGATGAGAAGGTAAATTTTTGGTTAAAATGGTGATGTAATACTATTAATTGCTAAGACCTAATTCTAAGGTCTAATCCTAGCAATAAGGATCTAAATCTTATGTAAAAATCCCTAATTTTAGACCCTAATCATTAAAACTCTATCCACATTATCTAAGTCTTATGCACAACCCTAAAAGACCGAAGCGCTAAGTTGTGAAACTTATACATGGTAATAAAAACCTAAACATAAATATAAAGTCGAAAAACCCACATTTAGACTTTATATTAAAACCAAATTAAAACAAACCACAACGCTAATTAAACCGCGTGGTTTCAAAACCGTGTCGGAGGTGTAAACACATGTAACAATGTGTATTAACCGCAGTGGAGAATGAGTTGACAGTTGTAAACCACGCAACATGTCGACTGTCATGTGACACCTATAGCTGTGACCGTCAGAGCTACCTTAACCATCAGGATCCTTCCACCCAGTTAGCCTAACTGTTGGTGCTATTTTTGGCCGTCATCTTGATCACATGCCATATCCAATCTCTACCCAGTTAATAAGCTGCTAGATTATCATAATGTTTTTATTTGGGTTTTTTAATTTAATATTAGCGCTAAGGTCAAAGGTATTTTATCCCTAGGTTTTAGGTTTATGAATATGGAGATAGGATTCGAACCCTTATCCTCCAATTTCGAAACCAACTGAAAAATGGAGAAAATAGAGGTTCGCGTTCAGCCTATAAATCCATGAAAAATTCAATCAAATGGATATGGAGTGTTTTTGGACATCAGTTTCAGTAAGTTAGAGACAATTTTATTTGCAGCATTGCTCAGCCATCGGTGGTCATAATAGAGCACGGAGATAGGCGTCGGAAAGGCGAGGAAGAGTATTTTCTGATCATAGGGTTCAGAAGTGCCTGCGAGCACAATCATTTTGTTCCATTTCAATGTAAATATTCTTCAACATAAATCCTAATAAAAACAGACACCCACTTAAAAGTGGACCCAGAGATGTAGTCCAGGAGGGACAAACTCCGTCATCAAATTGTTTGCCTCTTCTTCTCTCTGATTATTGTTGTTATTTAATTCATTTATGTTGTTGGTTTATGCCATTTTTCATTAAATCATTCTTCAGTTAACATTCAATCTAAATAACAAACTAATCAAACTGCTTAACCAATTTATTCGATCACATTTAGATCAATTTATGGTATTAGAGTAGGTTTTTCTTGTAGTTTGTTTGTCATTGGATGTTAACCAAGTTGGGATTGCAACGTAGAAAAGGCAAGCTTGAGGAATTCGATCCAAAGATCAGAAGGCAGAAAGTCGATCATCAATCAACAATGATAGGAACTGAGACCGTTGAGACTCTTGAAGCTACTAAACATGCAGCAAATGTTGAAAGAATTATATGAAGACAATAAGAAGAGGGATGCAGCCTCATCATCAAAGGCATCAAATAAGGACAAGGGTAAAGGTAGGGTAGATAAATTTTCTTCTCCTCCATCATTTCCATCATCTTCTTCTTCTTCTTCTATCTCTAGTTCTGAATCAGAAAAAGAAAAGAAACCTAAGAGTCCATTTTTGAAACTTGATGTTAAGTTTGAATTACCTATGTATGATGGTGAAATAAACCCTGAGAAACTAGATAATTGGGTAAAATAGTTAGAATTCTATTGTCGTATTCAAGATATTACTGATGATAAGACAAATATCCAATTAGCTACTCTTAGAATGGGGGGTACTGCTTTGATCTGGTGGGAAAGTAAGACACAGAGAGATTTAAAGCGTAAAGGAAAAGTTATCACCTCATGGACTAAGTTTATTAAAGCTCTAAAGAAACAATTCTATCCTTTGGGTCACACACAACAAGTTGTAATTGATTGGCAGCACTGCGACAAGGTAAGGGACAAAGTGTTCAAGAGTTCACACAGGAATTCAGAAAGAAGGCATTAGCACTTGGTATTTCTTTGGACACAAAAGAAAATTTGTTCAAATATATTGGCAGTTTGCATTCATAGTTGCAGCATACATTATTAATGTTCAATCCTGATGATTTTGATGAAGTTTGTGTCCAAGCTATTCATGTCAAATTAGGTGGTAGACCATTCAAGTTTACACCAAAGGCATCTAAGAAAGGGGAAACCAAAGACAACAATAAGAAGGGAAAATCAAAGGGAAAGAAGACTGCCACCGCTCAGAAGGAAGATGAAATATCTACCTATACACATTACCAAAGGATTGGTCATACTGAAGCTAAGTGTTGGAAACTCCATCCGGAACTTAAGCCAAAAAAGTTTCAAATGAAGAAGGGTGATAAGAAGGCTTTGAAAGCAGTTCAGTAGGACTTGGGATCAAATTCAAGTGATGAAGGAAAAATCACTGATATGGTTACAACAGGTAAAATCTCTGAAGATATTACTTCTGCGTCTTCAAATATCACACAACTGAATGAAGGAAAAAGAATCGAGTTATTTCATATAAGGGTAACTTCAAAGCATACTAAGATAGATACATTGTTCGATACGAGATCACAGGAAAATTTGATTTTTGAGTCATTGGTTAAAAAATTGGGTTTGAAAACACATAATAATCCAAAACCATATCCTTTAGGTTGGTTAAAAGATCAAACTCAGATTCATGCTACCAAACAGTGTCAGTTATAATTTTCAATCACAGCTAACTATGTTGATGAAGTGGATTTAGATGTGATACCGTTAGAAATTTGTCGAATTGTCTTAGGAAGCCCTTATCTCTATGACCATGATGTAGTATTCTATAGGAAGAAACATAAGTATCATCTTAAGAAATATGGAATTGAATATATCATAAGGGCACATAAAACTAAAAATCACTTTGACTTAATCAATGCTAATTAGATGAAGCACTTAATTAGTTCAAGTAAAAGATACATTCTCATGGTTGTTAAGGAACAACATAAAGATTTTCAAGATGCATTTATAGGTTGTGATGTTTATTTTAAATATATTTTGGTTAAAGTGGTAGAATCATTTCAGAATCTATTCAAAGAACCTAAAAATCTTCTTCCAAAAAGAGAAATACAACATGAGCTTCAGTTAATTTCTGATGCCCCTCTTCCTAATGTTGGTATGTATCAAATGTCAATAATAGAGAATGAAGAAATTAAAAGGAAAATCTAGGAATTGGTAGAAAAAGGTTTCATTCGACCAAGTACATCTCCATGTGGTTCACCTATCATTCTAGTTCCTAAGAAAGATGGAACATGGAGAATGTGTGTTGATTTTAGAGCCTTAAATAAAATCACAATAAAAAATAGGTACCCTCTTCCTAGGATTGATGATTTGCTCGATAAATTGAAAATTCTATTTACTTTACTAAGTTGGACTTATGTAGTGGATATCATCAAATAAGGATAGCAGAAAATGATATATGGAAAATAGCATTTAAAACTAGGCAAGGACTATTTGAGTGGTTAGTAATGCCTTTTGGTTTATGCAATGCACCAAAAACTTTTATGAGAGTCATGAATGATTTTTTTTGACAATATATCGACAATTTTTTCATTATTTATTTACATGATATCTTAATCTTCAATTCAAGTAAGGAGGAACATGTTAAACATGTTAAGCAGGTTTTTGAAATATTGCACAAAGAAAAACTATACATTAAACTGTCAAAATATGAATTTGGGAAAACTTCATTAGTTTATCTAGGATACATAGTTGGAGGTGGTCATTTAAAGATGTATCCAGCTAAGATAGATGTAATCCTTAAGTGGCCAAGACCACAAAATGTGATTGAAGTCAGAAGTTTTCTAGGGGCAGTTCAACATTGGAGAAAATTTATTGCTCAATTTTCTTTGATTGCATCACCATTACATGCTCTAACAGGATCTAAAGTCATTTCTCAATGGGGAAGTAAACAAAAAAAATCATTTGATAAACTTAAGCATAAATTAGTTACAACACCATTCTTAGCATTACCTAATATTCAACAGCCATTTGAAATAGAAACAGATGCAACTGGATATGCAATGGGAGCAATCCTACTCCAATATGGAAAGCCAATTTGTTTTCATTCTAAAACTTTTTCTGAGGCAGTAATTAATTATTCAACATATGATAAGGAACTATTTGTTTTATTAGAAAGTGTAAAGAAATGGAAACATTACATTATGCTTAAGGAAACAATGATTCATACAGATCATCAGCCACTTCAATACCTTCAATCACAAACTAAGCTGCAACAATCTCGCCACTATAGATGGACGAGATTTCTTTAGAAGTTTCACTTAGTAATCAAATATAAGAAAGGCACAGTTAACAAAGTAGCTGATATGTTGTCTAGACCATCTTTGAATGTTTCAGTAATACTACAAAATAGCTCATTGAAACATGAAAGTTATGTAGAAAAGTATAGTACTGATGAAGATTTAAAAGAAACATATGAATCACTAACTCATGGTACTTAGATAGAAGAAATCAATTACAGGTTATTATATCATCTGTGTAATTTATGTGTTCCATGGACAGAAAGGGCACAAGTCATTCGAGAAGCTCATTCTTCTCGAATAGCAGGGCATTTTGGTGTAAGTAAAACTATGGCAAAGATTCAAAGGTATTGTTATTGGCCTCGTATGTATCAAACAGTATCAAAGTACATTAAAGAATGTGTAATGTGTTCAACAAGCAAGCCAAGTAATCGAAATATTGGTTTGTACATGCCACTTCCAGTTCCTTTGCGACCATGGGAAAGAATTTCCATGGATTTTATTGGAGGACTACCTATGTCGAGAGAAGGACATGATTATATGTATGTCGTCGTTGATAGATTCAGCAAAATGTGCATTCTTGTTCCATGCAAAAAGCAAATAACTGCAGAACAAACAGCACAAATGTTCTTTCAACAAGTATGGATTCACTTTGGGTTACCTACTTCTATTATTTTCGGCTGAGATACTCGCTTTGTCGGAGAATTTTGGTCTACTTTATCGGGACTCATTGATACCAAGCTGAAGAAGAGTACAGCCTTTCATGTGCAGACTGACAGACAAACTGAAGTGGTGAACATAACCATAATACATATTCTTCGGGGTTATTGCGGTAAACATCCTAAGTTGTGGGATGAACCACTACCTAATGTGCATCATGCTTACAACTGAGCTCTACATTCTTCAACTCAAAGATCACCTTTCGAAAAATGTTTGGGGTATCTACCAAAGTCACCAATGGACTTTGTTTTCAATGAAGAATATAAAGTGGATGGATGAGATGATTCAAGTAAGGCAGTCAAGTTCATTCAGTGGATACAACAGATACATGAGGCAGTACGGGATCAGTTGGAGAAGAGTTAGGGAAAATACAGATTGTGCCATGACAAGCATCAAGTTGATCATCATTTTTAGGTCGGCGATCAAGTATGGTAGTATATCAACAAAGATAGGTTAAAAGGGGGAGGTAAGAAACTAAATTCTATCAAGTATGTTCCCTTTAAAATTATTGAGAAGATTGGAAATAATGCATTCTGATTAGATTTACCACCTTACATGCATATTTACTCAGTTGTGAATGTTGAAAATATAAAATTGTATGAACCTCCGATGATTGTTGATCCCGAGGATGATACACAGATTCCTTCGATTGATGGCTTATCACCTGAGTGCATGACAGAGTTGCAGGAAGATACTATCTTGGATAGAAGAGTTCGTACTTCCAGACGAGGAGATGTGGGATATCTTCAAGTGGGACTCAAGGGCATGAATCTGAGTAAGGCGAAATGGATGGAGACCCGACAAGTGAGGGAGTTGTATCCTCACTTAATGTCTACTTAAAATCAGGCTTTTCTGGTCCAAAAGCTTTTAAGTGGAGAGGATTGATCTAGGAGTATCTTAATCAGTATAGTTCGGCAGAAAGGTCTAGTCAACTTTAGCAGTTCAATGATTAGTTCAATCTTCATACACACAGTTTCGCCAGTTTTGGTCCTTCAATGTCATGGTCATCATGTGGATGAGAAGGTGAATTTTGGGTTAAAATGGTGATGTAATACTACTAAGTGCTAAGACCTAATTCTAAGGTCTAGTCCTAGCACTAAGGATCGAAATGTTATGTAAAAATCCTTAAGTTTAAACCCTAATCATTAAAACCCTATCCACATGTTCTAAGTCCTATGAAAAACCCTAAGTGATAAGTTGTGAAGCTTATACATGGTGATAAAAACCTAAACATAAATATACAGTCGAAAAACCCACATTTGGACTTTATATTAAAACCAGATTAAAACAAACCACACCGCTAATTAAGCCGTGTGGTTTCGAAACTATGTCAAAGGTGTAAACGCATGTAACAATGTGTATTAACTGTGGCGGAGAACGAGTTGACAGTTTTAAACCACGCAACATGCCGACTGTCATGTGATACCTATAGTCGTGACTTCCAGAGCTACCTTAACCGTTGGGATCCTTCCACCCGGTTAGCCTAATTGCCGATGCTATTTTTTATCGTCATCCTGATCACATGCCATATCCAATCTCCACCCAGTTAATAAGCTACCAGATTATCATAATGTTTTTATTTTGGTTTTTGAATTTAATATTAGTGCTAAGGTCAAAGGTATTTTATCCCTAGGTTTTAGGTTCATGAATATGGAGATTGGATTCAAACCCTTATTCCTCCAATTTCGAAACCAACTGCTAAATGGAGAAAATAGAGGTTCAAGTTTAGCCTATAAATCCATGAGAAATATAATCAAAGGGATATGGAGTGTTTTTGGAGATCAGTTTCAGCAGATTAGAGGTGATTTTTTTTGTAGAATTTCTCAGCCGTCAAGAGAAAATAGAGGTTCGAGTTTAGCCTATAAATCCATGACAAATTCAATCAAAGGGATATGGAGTGTTTTTGGAGATCAGTTTCATCAGGTTAGAGGCGATTTTTTTTGTAGCATTTCTCAGCCGTCAGTGGTCGGAATTGAACACAGAGATAGGCATCGGAAAGGCAAGGAAGAGTACTTTCTAATTATAGGGTTCAGAAGTTCCTGTGAGAATAGTCATTATGTTCCATTTTAGTGTAAATATTCTTCAAGATAAATCCTAATAAAAATAGATGCCCACTTAAAACTGGACCCAGAGATGTGGTCTAGGGGGGACGAACTCTGTCATCAAATTGTTTGCCTCTTCTTCTCTCTGATTATTGTTGTTATTTAATTCATTTATAGTGCTATTTTATGTCATTTTTCATTAAATCATTCTTCAGTTAATAGTCAATCTAAAGAACAAACTAATCAAACTGCTTAAGCACTTTATTCGATCAGTTACGAATCATTAGGCATCCATTCAGTTGACTACTGAAGAATCTCGGGCATTGGAGCATCCATCCAATGGGGGCTGGAGAAGAATTATTTTCTATATTATAGGAAGTTGGAGCTTTATTTTCAATTGGAGTTGTATATTAAAGAATTATTAGAAAAGAATTAGGTGGTTTTTGTCCCAGAGTGGGTTTCCACCTTAAAAAATGTGCATTTGTGTTCCTTTTGTTTACTGCTATCATTGTACAAACACTGTTAATAATTAAAGATTAACTAATGCTCTAATTGAAAGGAATAATGATTCACCCACCCCACCCCCCCAGTATTTCAAACAAGGTCTTCTATCTAGGCTCCCTCTTAATGTAGGGAATTTCTTTTTTCCAGACTCCCTCTTAATGTAGGGATATTTTATTTTTTCCAGACTCCCTCTTAATGTAAGGAAATTTCATTCTTCTTTAGGTGTTGGAGAATACTTCATGGCTTCCATTATTTTCATCATACTTATTAACTTCTCATATTCATGATGTACTTGAAAACTTAAAAAAACAAGTATAACCAAAACTAGAAAAGCATAAAGTTATCCATATCAAAGTCACATATGAATTTTCAACTTTATACATATTCTATAACCAAACAACAGATATATACTCTTCAACATTTCTGCTAGGGACTTTTTTGAAAATTCCTATAATATAATGTCTTTCATTCTATATATGGTTTCAATGTTTCTTTCAAAGGTATAATATATGTTGCTACAACATTCAGTAAACCCTAGAACTTGTATAGATCTACAATATATCTAAAAACCTTTAAAATTCACATGTTAGAATTTCCACTAGGAACTCCTACAAATCCTAGATTTCATATAAAAGAGTCAGTCAAGGTTAACCACATCTTAGCCATTGTCATGACTAGATTTCATTAAAGTTAGATGCATACCCTATATTTCAAATCTATTATTAAAACATGTCATCAAGGGATTTTAGACTTCCACAAACACATCATGAGTAACTTCCACTAGGGATTGATGTAAACTATAGATTTTCCATCTATAAATTCTCATAACACATTATATAGATTCAAATAAACATACCTACTAGAGAAATTAATCATTACTAGGATTTATTTATAGGCCCTAGACCTTTCAATAATCATCCTAGATCTTATGTTAGTCATCATTAATACATCTAGACACATATAGTCCTATAATAGGCTAGGGATTCAATAAAGAGAACACATACCTAGGGTTTCACACCAAGGAATTTCCATAATAAGGATTTTATATATTGACCTAACCAAAACCTAGGGTTTTGGTTCATTGTCAACGAAAACCCTCATTATATGAACCTTCGATGGTTCTAGATTTCGAGCAACATCATTTTAACTCCAAAATGTTTAGATATTCCATGGTCATATCAAAATCCCAAACATGACATTATCAATATATCAATCAAAATGGAAATTCCTTCATAAATATCCTTGAACAATTTTTTTGTTTCACACATTATCATCATACCCTTAGGTTATGATTTTCTATAGAACCTCTTGAAGATTCTATTTATATAATAAATCATAGGTTTGTAAGGTGGGTATATTCAGCAGGTGATGAATCATCCCAAACAAGAATCCTTTTATGATTCAACAGAGCTAGAGATAACAACAATTAGTAACATACAAATGGATATTCGAAAGAGAGTAACAAAAATATACATTTATATATTACCTTTGATTCTTTGAAAAAAAATTTGACCTTTTAGGTCTCCTTATTTTATCCTTGAAGCCTCCATGATTCTTGAACATCCAGCAGATTGATTCCTAGGTAAGGAATAGAGGTATAGAAGTGACTAGTATTTAGTATAATCAAAATATTAAATAAGTACATGAAGGAAATTAGAGAGGGAATGGGATACTTATCTTGATGAGATCTTGTCGGACACCTCCCAAGCTTGATGGAAAATCTAAAACTTAAAAAATAAAATATACATAGTGAAGAATACGTTAAACCTATACTACATGAGATATACAAATGAAACATAAGATGGAAGGGGCTTGGTATTTAAAGTTCCTTAAGTCATATATAGGCTTGATTTCTTGGGGGATGATTTCTCTCCAAACATGTTTTCATGATCTCTATCTCTTTTCCTTATCATGTGGTTGTCAGGACAATCACTCCTATAGTGTCCCATCTTGTGACAACAATAACACTCGACCTTGGACATGTCAACCTTCTTATTTGGCGTTCTCTTCTTGAATATTCCTTTATGATGAGAAACATAAGAATTTGATACTTCTTCATTGTTGGTTACCATGGAGACCCTTAACTCTTATTGACTGCATGTTGTCCATAGCTCTTCAAAGGTGGGTGTTTATTTCTAGCTATTGAGAGTTGAAGCAAGGGAATTTCAAGAAGATGGTAGTCCCAGAATGGCTGTAATAATAGTTATTTATCATGCACTACTTCATAAATGGAAATAACCACATCCCATATCCTTGATATCCTCACAAAGAAAGAGGAAACAATATCCTCCTTTGTCATCTTAGTAGTTCTTAGTTCATTCTTCATGCTTGCCACCTTTCCAATGTTCTTGACGATGAATAGCTTTGACAAGGCTTCATACATTTCTCAAGTATGATCAATGTTTTCTATGTAGGGAAAAAGGTTGTCCTTTATGCCTTAGACCATCAAAGACATGGCTAATGTTAGCTCCCCATAATATTATGGAAACCCTTTATTATTATTAGTGTAGCCCCATTATTGTTATTTTTGTGCCCATATAGCCCCAATATTGTTATTATTGTGCCCCATAGGTGTCGACCCATTATTTCTATTGTTGTGACCATGTGGACCCCATATTGTTATATTGTGACCTGTTAGACTCTTATATATAGAAGGTAGGTTTTGTCATTTGTATCATGCTACAATTGTTCATTTATGTAATTTAATGGAGTTTCCCCCCCGAAGAGGTTGATTTCTAAGTCATGATCTATATTTTATTCTATTTTGTGAGTTGGTTGCATAAAATTTCGTTTCACAGCTTTGGATTCTAGGGTTTCACTGTTGCAAATAGGTCAACTTGCAATTCTTTCTATAAATTTTTTTTCTATGAAGGTTTAGAAGTTGAAATTTTTACCAAGAGAAGCCGAATTTCTAAGGAACTTCATGTAAAAATTTTAGACCTTGTTTCACTATATTTTAAGAGATATTATCATAGTAAGTAAGGGTTTGTGCAGGCTCCATAATTTCATCTCAGGTAGTCTACTGAGCGAAAATAATTATAACTTTTGTTTAAAACATCATATTTTAATTTTGTAAGATGTGGCCAAAATCACACGGACTTTAGTTTCTTGTGTATTAATTTTAGGGCTAGTGGTCAAAACAGTGACACTTGGCACTCCATACAAGTTCGCTCTACTGAACCAGTCCATAATTAGGTCATTGTGGGAGATTGGGTATAACATTATCTTGAAGAATCCAAATTAATTCTAATATGTGGCATTAGAAAGAAGACTCACCTACCACAGGACTAAAGTTCAAATCTTAGAGATATGAAATTACAGATTTACAACTGTTTCAAGATCGAGCTCCTAAAATAAACAAAAAGGTGTGTATTTTTTAAAAACAATTGAATAAATTTTGTTTCAAAATTAGTTTTAAGTGATTCAAAGGGAATATTGAAGCACATATTTCAGTATTTAGTTCTAAAATTCCTCCAAAAAATAATTCCACACAAATTAAGCCCTTATAAATCTCTACTACAACAAATTAAGAGGAAGAATAGCATCATGATATCTCTAAATTGGAGGATCAAGTGCAACAAATTTCACTTTCACATAGAACAATCAAAACTGAAAAAAAGGTGACATGGATGGTTTAAAAGTAGACATGGAATCTAATATAGATATTTTTAAGGATGGCATTAATGGCATGAAATCTAAGATCTATGGTATATAAGTCAACATGGAAGATTTGAAGAAACACATGAAAGGTCGTAAGGAAGTTTTGACAAAGTTACTACAAGAAAGAATTCATAATGGAAAAACAGTAGTAGAGGAAACTCATCATGAGAAAAAAATAAATGTTAATAATGATTTTATAGACTCTAATATTCAGTTGAAGATCCACCATGTTCCAAAGATCGATATGAGGAAGTTTGATGGAAAGGATCCCATAACATGGATACTGTAGATGGAGCAATATTTTGATCTCCATAATGTGCAAAACACACAAAATGTGTGCATTCGAACTTTATATTTAGAACCCAATAAATTTCTATGGTATCAATGGATTTTTGCTTGTGAACAAATTGTCACTTGGTCAATTTTTACAGAGGAAATGATAGCCCGTTATGAGGATACAAAGAGAAATAAATTCTTTAGCCAATTAATAAATCTCAAACAAAAGGTTTCAATGGTGTAGCATGTTGAGGACTTCCAAAAATTGAAGAAAAGGATAAATTGTATTTGAGAGGAGCATAGGATTGATTTCTACATAGGGACTTTAAAGGATAAAATCCAACATGAGGTTCGCCTTTGGGAACTTGATTCATTGGAGAAGGCATTATGCTTGGAAAGAATAATTGAAATAAAAATTATGGCGACAAGGAAGCCTAAGAATCACAACTATAAAGATGGAAGTTTTTCTTCTCCTAGACTTCCACAACCTACAAGGTTGACACCACAATAATTGGAAGAAAAATGAACAAAAGGGCTTCACTATAGTTGTGATAAAAAACACATTAAAGGTCATAAGTGTGCTAAGAAGAAATTATTTTTCATAGATTGTGAAGACGAGGAAGAAAATAAACAAGGAATTTCAAAAGAAGAGGATATACACTAGGAACCAACCCTAGAGAAAGAAGAAATGAATCCGACCATATCTTCTAATGGATTGGCAGGAATTACCACTCCTTAAAATCTCAAGATAGAAGGACATATCAAGAATAAAAATGTAATAGTGGTGCTTGATTTGGGTATTACCCAATTTTATTCATTCTAAGGTAGCCAATGAATTTAATTGCTTCCTATACCCAGCACCAGAGTTTCAAGTGATGGTCGCAAATGGAGGAGCTATAAATTTCTCTTGAAAGTTCCATAATATAACCAGGGGGAATGTGTATTTAATAGTCAAATTCTCTCCATTCCAGTGGGTGGAGCTCATGTTGTACTAGGAGTACAATCTTTGGGGATGGTAGCTTTTAATTTTCAATAAATTTTCTTGAATTTTTTTTGGAAAGGAAAGGAAGTTGAATTACGGGGTATCAGAGGGAAGCCATAAATATAATCATATCTAATGTCATGACAAAGCTTCAAAAGCAATAAAAACAAGGCCTAATTGCACAATTATGCTCACTAGAGGTTCAAACATCAATATCATATATTTCTCCATATCTCTAAAAAATCTTGGAAAACCATTCTAAGTTTTTGAGACTCCCAAATGACTCCCGCCTATTAGTGATCATGATCATGATCCTTCGAGTGTAGAGTCTAGGGGAAGGAGAATGGAAAGAGGAAAGAGCTTAGGATATCTTAGTAAATCAAGGAAAAGCATATCCAAGTCCAGATCAGGGATAGTGTGCTGGAAATGCAGAAAGAAAGGACGCCTAAAGAAATACTGTAGATCTCAGAGGGGAAAAGAAGGAGACACACAGCAAGAAAACAATCATGAAGCAAATGTGACAGGTGATGTGTTACACGATGCTTTGATTCTTTCTTTCGAAAATGTTATTGATTCTTGGGTTGTAGATTCAGGGGCTTCATTCCATGCCACACCTGATCAGAAATATTTTCATGACTATGTTCAAGGAGATTTTGGAAAATTTCGTTTGGGTGATGATAAAACTTGTAAAATTGTTGGAATGGGTAAGGTTATTGTAAAACAGCAGAATGGAAACAAATGGCTATTAAAGGAGGTAAGGCATGTTCCAGATCTAAAGAAAAATCTGATTTCAACAGGGCAGTTAGACGGTGAAGGTTGTGTTACAACTTTCATAGATAAAGCTTGGAAGGTCACCAAAGGAGCCCTGGTAATAGCAAAAGGTGAAAAGGTTGGTACATTTTATTTATGCAATGGTATTTCTAACTCTGTTAATGCTTTAAATTCCAAAGGAGCAGATGCAGCATTATGGCATCATAGGCTCGGGCACATGAGTGAGAAGGGGATGAAGATTCTTCATTGAAGAAATTTGTTGCTAGGTTTGAAGAATGTTGATTTGGATTTTTGTGAGAATTGCATTTATGGAAAACAAAAGAGAGTCAGATTTCTCAGATTTGGGAAAGAAAATAAGAGCGAAAAATTGGAGCTTGTTTTTATCTGGATGTATGCAGGACTATGATGATGTCATCTAACAGTGCATTCTCACTGTTATATTGATATGTCCTGATGATGCAAGTTACAATACTTTCAAGAAATGGAAAGCTTTGGTGAGATTGAGGCGGAAAAGAAGTTGAAGTGTCTGAGATCCAGAAAATGAGGCGTGAATATTGTAGTAAAGAGTTTGATAGTAATTCAGGCGCATGATTAGTAGAAATCTGGTTCAAGAACACCACAAGAAAATGGTGTGTCAGAAAGGATGAACAAAACAATCATGGAGCATGCAAGGTGCATGAGATTGCATGCAGGATTGCCTTTACAATTTGGGCAGATGCTGTAGATACTGTTGTTTATCTAATAAACAGAGGGCCTTCAAGTTTCTTGGATGGTGGTATTCCAGAGGAAGCATGGACAGGTAAAAAGGTAAACTACTCTTTTTTAAAGCCTTTTGGTTGTGAGGCCTTTGTCCATATTAATAAAGAAAATAGAACAAAGCTTGAAGCAAAATCAAAGAAATGTACCTTTATTGGATATGGTGTTAATGATTTTGGTTATCGCTTATATGATTATGAAAATCACAAAATCATTAGGAACAGAGATGTAATATTCAATGAAAAGGTCTTATATAAGAATCAGTTGCAGGAAAAGAAACAGGAAAAAGAAAGCAAGGAATACTTGGTTCTTGATGAGATAGCTGAAAAAGTAAAGGTGCCTGAAAATAATAATAATCAACAACCACAGCAGCAGCAACCACCACAACAGCAACAGACACCTCAAACACCTGAAAGTGGTGTTAGAAGATCTACTAGGATAAGTAGACCCCCTAAACGATACTCTCCTTCATTATGTTATTATTGCTGACTGATTCTGGTGAACTCGAATGTTATGAAGAAGCAATGTAGGTTGAAAGCAGGAAGAAGTGGGAGCTAGCCATGGAAGAAGAGATGGACTCCTTAATGCATAACCAGACTTGGGACTTAGTCAGGTTGCCTGCAGGTAAAACTACATTGCAGAATAAATGGGTTTACAGACTAAAGGAAGAAGATGGAGGAAAACAGAGGTACAAAGCTAGACTAGTGGTGAAGGGGTTTGCACAGAAGAAAGGTATTGATTTTGATGAAATATTTTCTCCTGTTGTTAAGATGACTTCAATTAGAACTATATTAATTCTTGTAGCAGCAGAAGATTTACATCTTGAACAGTTAGATGTAAAGACAACATTTCTCCATGGAGATTTGGAGGAAGAGATATACATGCAGCAACCGGAAGGATATGAGGTAAAAGGGAAAGAAAAATTGGTGTGTAGGTTAAAGAAGAGCATGGATTAAAGCAGGAATACAGACAGGTGGTATCCTAAATTGACACAAAGTTTATGTCGAAACAGGAGTTATGGATTATCTTTCAGTCATTGTGTTTATCTAAAAAGGAAATCTGATGCTTAATAATTGTTAACTAGGTATGTATGAAATGCTTGTTGTAGGGTCTAACATGTAGGAAATAAATGTGCTCAAAAGAAAATTGAAAGAAATTCATTTGCAATGAAGGATTTGGTACAAAACAAATCCTTGGTATGAGGGATAACTAGAGAGCGGGGAAAAATCGTAAATTTGCTGTCTCAGATGATCTATAAAGGTGTTGAAAAGATTTAATATGGAGAATGCAAAACCAGTTAGTACACCTTTTGCTAGCCATTTCAAACTTAGTAAGGAGATGTGCCCCAAGACCCAAGAAGAAATGGAATATATGTCTAAAGTTCCATATGCATCAGCAGTTGGAAGCTTAATGTATGCAATGGTCTACACAAGGCCTGATATTGCACATGCAATGGGAGTTGTAAGCAGGTAGATGAAAAATCCAGGAAAATAACATTGGATGGCAGTAAAATGGATTCTCGGATATTTGAGAGGTACCACAAATCAAGCATTATGCTTTGGTGGTTCAAACATTGCTCTACAGGGATATGTTGATGCAGATATGGCAGGTGATAGAGATAACAGGAGGACATTACAAGATATGTATTTACTATAGGTGGAACAGTTGTCAGTTGGGTTTCAAAAATCCAAAGTGTTGTTGCACTTTCAACAACAGAAGCAGAGTATGTTGCTGCTACAGAGGCTAGTAAAGAAATGATTTCGTTACAAAGGTTTATGGGGCGGAGTGGAGTACAGAGAAAAAACTGATATGGGCACGTTATATAGTGATATCCAAAGTGCCATTCATCTTAACGAAAGAACTCATCATTTCATTCAAAGTGTTTATACATCTCAAGTACCATTTTCGTACGGTCGGTGTTGGAAGATGGAGAGTTAGTTTGGAAAAGATACACACTTGCGGAGATCACCAAATATCAACATAAAGTTGGGAGCAGAATGTTTGGACTATTGAATCATGAGGGGATGAGCAGTGAAGATGTTGAAACGACGGATTAAAAGAGGAGTCATTGTCAATGGAAATGAAGCCAGGGGGGTTGCTACAATCGGTCTCAAAGTGGGAGGTTACTATGGGGTGTAGACTGTTATCTTGTTTACTTTGTATCACAGCATTGAACCCCTATACCTTAAATGGGGTGGCAACGCCGCCCGTAAATTAATCGCTACCGTGGGGGGTCTAGGGGGGGGCAGCAGCGACTTTATGGAGCCCCCCCGTGGTGGGGGGTTTCGGGGGCAACACCCCCGAAGCTAAAAATAGATGTAAAATTGCCTTGTAAAAGAATAGTAATTTCTAGTCAATCTAGGCAGTTCATTAGGCAAATGATCTGATGGTAGAAGTTATGCTTAGTTTAGGGTTTTTTGCCCTAGAAGGCAACCCCTCGATTTTATGAGGGTATTGTATTGTGGCTGTGTAATGTATGTGTATTCTCGAAGCGAGAAACAGAAAGGGAGACTGTGAGAGAGAACAGAGGATATTACAATGGATCTTCTGTAGGTTTCATCTCTTCATTTTGTTGGATAATAGAAAGGAAGGACTGGCTGTTCGGGGCGGACGTAGCCCAAATTGGGTGAACCACATATATTTGTGTCTCTCTGGTTTTATGTGTTTTGTGTGCTTGTATTTTCTACATATTTTATGTGTTGCATTGCTCCATAATACATAATTTTCTAACAGCTAGGCTAACCTTTTACAAGAAAAATTTTGAAACTAAATTTTAAGGCTTTGTAGTTTATGTTTTCACTACTAACGATGACGTGGTAGTGACTATAGATTCTACTCAACATTAGCTAGGGCTACGACCCTTTTCTTATAATTTTTGCGACTCCAACATGGTCAACTCCTCTGACTCACAGTGGTAACTATTGGAGTCTCTCACAGTGGCAATAGATACCTCGTTCTTCTTTGGGATGTTTGGATCCTTCACAACTGTCAGGTTTGTAAACCCTCAACGAAATCTCCTTACACTGTCTATAGACCAAATGAGCTCGTCTACTATGGCTCAGGATTGTATATAGACTTGAGTTTATGATCTACTCACGAAATTTGTGGCTCTGGCCGAGTCTATCAACAATATTTTAGATATCATGGACGATACTGGTGCATTTTCCTCATTCACGGAGCAGCTGAAAAAAATTTCGATTCTCATTGTGACTTAAATATTTTGATGCTAGACGTGACTTATCACTCACATGATGATATTTTGCAAGCTCCTGCTGTAGAATTTCTAGATCTTTCAGCTTTGATCTTAACTCTGATATAAATTTCTTGAAAATGAAGATGAGTTAAGACAAAAAATAATACAAATAATTCTTACACACAATAGCATAACATGAGTTGTTACTCTTCAATTGATCAACCAAAATTGATTTTTACAATAAACTCAGTGAAAGGCATTTAATTTTTTTTTCTAGTAACTCATCCAAAATAACTTCATATGCACACACTCTAAATTCGACTTTTCCCAAAATATTACTTAACTCGAACTCACTCGACTTGATTCAGTTAACAAACTCTCCAAATTTATCTAACTCTTACCTGTGGGAATAATTACAATTTCCAAAAGAAAAGTAGTTATGGTGAATAGGGCTTCTAACATCCCAATACTTCACCAACGAGTATATCTAGTCTTAGGGTTGTGCATAGAATCAATGGTATTTTATAATATTTGAACTGCTGACAAATGGATGTTTAGCATCTTGGAAAATATTTAATTAAAGGTATTATTTCTTGTTGTCAAGGGTCTAATTGATTTTGAATTGGTGAAGCTCAGGGCTCTAGCGTAACTCTGTGCTTATTAGGTACCCATGTTGTTATCATTGTACAATTCATCCCTATAAAAAGGATCAAAAAATGTCGCTTGAAAGGAGGAGGGGGTTGATTAGTAAAGGAAATGTCGTTTGATAAAATAGTGGATGCTTTTTTTAGTTTTTCAATACCAAGGTGGAGTAATATTTTTTTTTCTCCATCACACTATTATGTCTCTATTGCATCATTCACATGCCATGGGTGATTATATATGTGCATACCATGTGCTCATTTTTCTTGGTTATATCTTGTTTGAATATATTCCTGGGATTTCCATTTAGGTTAGATCGATTCATGTTAAGTAGCATTAGAGTTCCATTTGATCCATGGCAGGAAACATTCGTTCAGAGAGGAAAATTTGGTTGGTGGACAATATGCAATTATGATTTGACATTTTTTTTTGGAGGATGAGCTTCACCGAGTAATTATTATTGTATTTATAGAGAGGTATTTTATTTGGTTGAAAAACATGCCCATGTCAACCAAATGTTTTTCCTTCCTTTGATTTTCCATTATTTTATAAATTACTCTCCTCAGTGAGATTTATGTTGAATATATCCAAAGCATATCACCTTTAAATTTTTATGATAAAATGCAACCACAAAATAATGTGATTCACATCGAAGTGATAAATTTCGAAAGTGAGGAATATGAGGAGTTTTATCAGTGACTTAGTTTTCTGGAATGATGAATACATTTTGGAACATGTTGATCCTCGATTATCTCTTGCCAGTAAATTGTCTTGGCTGCCATGTTGGTAGAATGTTCCCCTTTGCTGAAAGTACTAGGTGCATGTTCTTTGTGAGAAATTAAATTGTATATACTGAGAATTATCTGAGTCATATTTTGAAATTTTGGGACTATTTTCAAATTTTTTTTGTGGTTTCATTTCATGTGGTATTTTATACTCAAGGGCAATAAAATATCAATCTAAGTTTTTAAATATTTTTCGATCAGTGCTTATGCTGCAAAGTATCTCAATATGGGAATAAATGAGTGTCCCAATAATATTTTTTTCAAACATGCTAAATTATCACAATTTATATCATATGAACTAGCTAAAACAATCTTTAGCTACACATGCTCATTGATATAACAAGTATGTTTATTGCAACAAATAAAGTAGATGGAACATCATAAAATAAATTCAAGATGATGGGCATGATGTTTTAAGTAAATTGTGATCACATTAACAGATAAGGATGACATGGTACAACTGTGTGTTCAAATTAATAATTTATAATATTAATGAAACCCTTGTAACATGGTAATATTTCAACTCAAACTTCTTTCAAAATTTTATGTAGGTTGGGTATTCAAACACTTTAACATGCCATTGAAATTTGACATTGGTTCTTATGAGACTGAATTTTTTGAGTTTTTATCATTATTGTTTATGACAATGCTTCCTTTTGACTCTTCATAAACATCACCTTATCAGCACTCAAGGGAATGGATCGATGGCATTCTAGAATAGGATACCAATGTCCTAACCATAAATATGACCAGATTATGCATCCATGGTGAACGTAGATGTGCCAACATTTATTTGGCAGGAATTAAGAATTGGTTACTATCCTTGCTTTACTAACCAATCGAGAACCTCTCAGCAAATTTTGGCATCCTTATTATTTCAATTTGGTGTTTTTCAAATTTTTCATGGGCACTTAGAAAAGGGACTTATGAACAATGGTTTTTTATTTTTATTGTAAAGTCCACTCACTTTTCCAAACATATAATTTTAAAATCATTAAAAAGTACACTAAGAAAACTTAAATTAATTATGGAAACCAAAATAATTCTTCAATTTAAAAATCATATGTATGTATCTTTGCACTTTTTGGAACAAATACTAATTTTATTAGACATAAAACACAACACAAGCATTCAAAAGTTGAAGCCACCGCCACCGCCATCATCATCATTATCGTCATCATCACTCTAAATATGTTGTCGCACCACCACCACCACCACCCCCTAAATATGTTGTCCCATAAATCCATTTTCATCCCTCCCTTGGTGCCATCATCATCATCATCATGTTATATAACATTATTACTCTAAATATGTCGTCGAATAAAGCAATTTTCATCCCTCCGTTGGTGTCATCACTGTTATACACAAATAATAGTCTCAAGTACATGCGGCCAAAGGGTGATGTCCAAAGTGGTGCGTTGTTTGTACCGAACACACTGAATATGAACCATATTGATGAACAATGAACAACGCAAGTGTTGGCCCCTCCATTGTTGCCTCCCATTGCCAAGTACATTGAATATGGTCTCATGTCTATCCATATCTCTGAATGCATGCTTTGTGAGTGAAGGAAGATTTTCTTCTTCATGTGTAAATGTCGAGACAAACCGGGGCATTGAAGGCCGCAACTGCCTTTGTGCATAGCGGACCAATTTTAATTGGAAGGCTCAAGATCTTGGCATCCAGTTTCAAACGTTCTTTAAATTGGGTAGAAATCAGGTATAGAGAAAATGGCTAATTCAAAGCTCAAGTGTATAAATTCTCTAATAAATGTGTATTTTTCATATGGACTCCATGCCTATATTGTCGAGTAGTTGACCTTTTCTCTTTTGAGAAAATACATCACTTTCCCTTTCTTCGATTTATTTTTGATAGATCTAAGCAATAAATCTAATATGATATTTAAAAGTCGAGGTGACTTTTTAATTGTTTAAAGTGGAGGTGACTTTTTTTTTTCCATTTCTTGGATTTATTTGTAATAGATCTAACCAATAAATATAATATGATATTTTAAATTTGAGGTGACTTTTTAATTGTTTAAAGTGGAGGTGACTTGTTTTTTTTCAATTAAAGATGGAAAAGTGTGAAATTGGAAATAGAATAATGGTCCTTATTAAGGTTTGAAATATTTTTATTTCAAAGTCCACTCACTTTTCCAAACATATAATTTCAAAAACATTAAAAGGTACACTAAGAAAACTTAAATTAATTATGGAAACCAAAATAATTCTTCAATTTAAAAATCTTATGTATGTCTCTTTGCACTTTTTGGAACAAATACTAATTCTATTAAAAATAAAACACAACACAAGCATTCAAAAGTCAAAGCCACCACTGCCACCATCATCATCATTATCGTCATCATCACTCTAAATATGTTGTCGCATAAATCCATTTTCATCCCTCCCTTGGTGGCAGCATCATCATCATCATCACTCTAAATATGTTGTCACACCACCACCACCACCACCCCCTAAATATGTTGTCCCATAAATCCATTTTCATCCCTCCCTTGGTGGCATCATCATGTTATATAACATTATTACTCTAAATATATAATAATCATCATCACATAAAATCCATTTTCATCCCTCCCTTGGTGCCATCATCATCACCATCATCATCATGTTATATAACATTATTACTCTAAATATGTCATCGAATAAAGCAATTTTCATCCCTCCCTTGGTGTCATCACTGTTATACACAAATAATAGTCTCAAGTACATGCGGCCAAAGGGTGATGTCCAAAGTGGTGCGTTGTTTGTACCGAACACACTAAATATGAACCATATTGATGAACAATGAACAACGCAAGTGTTGGCCCCTCCATTGTTGCCTCCCATTGCCAAGTACGTTGAATTTGGTCTCATTTCTATCCATATCTTTGAATGCATGCTTTGTGCATGAAGGAAGATTTTCTTATTCATGTGTAAATGTCGAGATGAACTGGGGCATTGAAAGCCGCAACTGCCTTTGTGCATAGTGTTAGCATGAATTTTTTGTCGTAAAAACTCAGTTTTAGCTATGCATATCAAGTAGCCCTAACATAAGTTATGGCTTAAAAATATCTTGAAATTTGTAATAAGTTGCACACATCTAGATCTATATATGGAAGATATTAAGCAGGTAAAGTAAAGTACAAGCACCAATGGACAAGACAAGAACACATATATTTAAAAAAATCTTTTTATTACATCAAAGAATGGGGCACCTGAGAGGAAAACAAGAAAGGTGTTTTCCGGTTCTCTTCAGTGGGCTGGGTTCATGGAAGTCCTCAGTGTTTCAGATTAATGGTCTCTCTCTCTAACTATTGTGGAAAAAAAAACATGGAACTCAATGGGAGTTCATGAAACAGAAATGCAAAATGGTGACCAAAAGCAGATCTAGTGTGATCCAATGCAATGAAGGTGACTAATGAATGGGAAAAACCCTCCTATTTTTAACAAAATATTGGGGTGTTCTAGAACCTAGTGCATGAATAAAATATTATTAAACATCTTCTAGAATCACCCTTTAGGATTATTTTATTATATTTATTGGAGGGAAAAGGGTTTTTGACTTGGGTCAATTCCTTTATTTATAAATAACAAATAAATAAATGATTTATTTATTATTTAAGGGAAATGAGGGGAATATAATTAAATAAATAATGGTTTATTTAATTATTTAAAAATGACTTAGTCAAATTTAACTAGGAATAATATTTAAATAATGATTTAAATAACTTATTCTTAGGAAATTATTAAATAAATAATGATTTATTTAATTAATTACCTTGCTTTGGGTTAAATATGACCAAGAAGTGTAAACAAATGTGTTGAAAGTGATTTTACTTGGGTTAAAATTGGTCTTATATGGTGTACTTGGGTTCATCTAACGATAATGGGTTAGATGACCAAAAAATGGTGTAACAAATTGCCCCCCAATGTACGAGTGTTAGGAGCAAATTGTATGACCGAAGTACATTGTAAGAACTCAATCACTAGGTGGTAAAATGGAAGTGAGAGAGAGGACTGTATGGTAATCTAAAGTGTGTGAAGGACTAGACCCTGAGGAGACAAGACTTACAGGTGCAACAAGTCTCAAATTTATGAGGTGGTACTAATGTGAAAGGCGGCGGGGGAGGCATACCTATGCCTACCGAAACAATAGTACAGAAGAAAAAAGCGCCCGGAAAACCACGGAATGCAATAG
Organism: Pinus albicaulis; assembly: GCA_034641835.2. Lineage (NCBI taxonomy): Eukaryota > Viridiplantae > Streptophyta > Pinopsida > Pinales > Pinaceae > Pinus > Pinus albicaulis. The sequence continues at coordinate 199,528,797 of CM076583.1, forward strand.
TGACAAAGGTGTTGGCCATAACATGAACTAGAAACGATAGAATAATGACTCCCATATACATGCTATGCCTGGAATAATCGTCAGGACTTATACAATAATAATGTAGTACAGGAGATACAAATAGACCCAGATGCCCCCTACACGCGGGGAAGGGCTCACAAAAACTTACGGATACAAGTAAGTCGAAAATTTGCTGCAAGCGACAGAGGCCGAGATCGTCAAATGAGAGGAGCTGCATCAAGGACTGAAGTGACGAAGTCATCCGGGCGTGTGGGGGGCTACCTGGAGGGCCACCCCCTCATGAGGGTTGGGACATATCACACACACCCAGGAATCATGAAGGATTGCAGTGGCATCACTGAATCATAGAGCGTAGAAATCACGATCAGGCTGAATAAAGAGCCCGAACTAAGAGCGACTGCCCCCTGGATATGGCTGTCAGAGAATATAAGCTGATGTCGACAGAAGGAGGTCTAGAGCAACGATCATATAGGTAGTGATGATGATGATATAAGGGCGAATACGAAGGAGTGGATGGGTGACTTCCCTTGTTAGAGCATATGGGGTATGATTGTTATGGGTGGCAGCTACCATAATGGTAAGGAGGGTGAAGGATGATAAATATAATGTAGGGATGTGGAGGGAACGAACACATATTTTATGGAGGGGGGTGGACTCTATGCATATGCTCGAAACAAGGGTGACTCATTGGTTCTACCATGAATGAAAGGTCCAATGGGGACCGGTGAAAGCATGAGTACAATGGGGTAACTCATGACAAAACTCATCACAGTCAAGGACAAGGAGGCAGAGTGGTGCCCCCATTACAAGTGTTGTAAGTGAAGAAAGTTCGGTTTTAAAGAGAAATGGGGGGACCCTTCATAGACAAAATTTGTCCTGGTGAAGTATCAAAATATGAAAAACTAACAGATACCCATTGTCGTGCTCGGTGAGAGCTTTCCAACGGTGCGAACAGTTTGTCAAACGGAGCTACGGTTGGTTCACAGCTGGTGAAAGAAAAATCAGGGGTTTTATTCTAATAAGGCACTTTTCCTCCAAAAATCATTCATTTGCTTTTGTAGCTGTGGTGAATGTGGAGAGGAGAGAAGGCCCTAAATCTTGCGGCGATCATAGAGGACAAACCGACCGTTGGAATCGTGATCCGTCAGTTACAGGTAAGAGGCCTAATCCTACTCTTTGTTTTTGATGGATTCAAAGTTTAGATTAGGGCTTAAATTCTCAGTAACTGGACCTACTTCACCCTCACGGCCGGTTCACACTTTTTGGGGCAAAAACTGCGACCTAGGACGCAGGTTGTGGCCTGAAAGGTGCGACCTGGCCCAGGATTTGCCTGAAAAGTGCGACCTGTGAGGGGAGGGGATTTCAGTGTTTTTTTGGGCTTAGATGTTAGTTTTGATGTGAACTAATCTAGTAATGATGATCTGTAGACTGAAAAAGATGTTGGTTTTGTGCAGATATGGCAGATATACTGGTCAAATGGAGAGAAAGAGATCTGGGTGCATTGCGAACACAGATTGAAGCGGATCCGGGTGTCTGTCGTGCACTGGCTAGGTTTGGGGTGCTGAAATTTTTGGAGAACCCTTTAATGAGGGCTGGTGAGCCCTTGTTCTCCTGGATTGTCAGTTATTTGGATCCAGATCATGAGAGTTTTTTAGTGCAGGGGCACAGGATCGAGCTGACGGTCCAGGACTTGTATTTCTTGACTGGTCTCCCTCCATTGGGGATGGTGGGGAATACGCAGCCAGTGTTACCGCAGGGGCGTAACATTATGGAGTTTTTCGATCGTCATTGTCGACCGAGTGTTCGAGTTAAGGGGAATCGGATATCTATTGGGGATCTACAAAGGTTGGAGACCCGAGCAGTGGCCATAGCGGTGTTGCGGGTCTTGGGTAGTCGGGCGCTCCATCACATCACTGGAGGACAGATGATGATTGTAGAGAGTTTGTTGGGTGGGACATACTATGGGTGGGCCCAGATGATGTTGGTGGCGCTGAAACGCTAGTTGTCGCTATGTAAGCGGCAGGTGAATCATGATTGTGCGTATGGGACGGTGTTGTGCTCTTTCTTCTTTGAGAAGATCCCGACCTTACGACCTCAGATATAGTTGCCCGATGGGGGCCCGAGAGAGCCCTGGATGCGTAGGTGGGGACGACTACAGAGTAGAGGAGGAGGAGGGGTGGTCGGAAGGGTGTTTCAACTAGAGCTTTTTACGCATTGGGATCAGATGCCGTTATACATAAATGACTATCCCTATAGTGGGATGAGTTACTGGGGAGATCCGTACTTGCCACTACCGCCTGGGCGAGTATGGGGCCCCGATGGTAAGTGACAAGCAACTAATTTGTTATGTTATTTTTATAGTTAGTGACTAGCATACATGGTGCTAATCGTTATATTGTTTGGGATGCAGATATAGCTCTGGTAAAACCGGCCGGATATATGGGGCGACCTACAGCAGCAAGAGCTATTGGTGCCAGTGGATCGAGCACAGGATAGAATGAAGAGATGGCTACATTGGTGGAGGATATCTGTCGCATATGTGAGGGATTGTTGACTGGCGTGTCGGAGCATGGGTGGCAGGATTTAGATGACCGATACATAGAGCTGTGTATTGGACTCCCCTCGGAATGGCGAGGGATCATGCGACACATGGCGATGGCTGGTTAGACGGTGTGTGATCTACGAGCTGCGGGAGCAGAGCCGTTGGCTCGGGATCCTCCAGAGCATGATTAGGTGTGGGGCAAGAGGTGCCCCCCAGTATGTATCTAGGGGCAAGTGGTGCCCCCCATTTTGTAGTCGTGGTTTTTTGTAACGTGTTATGGGCATGTCATATGTTTCAAAGTGTATGGACTTTAAAACACATGTTATATATATATATATGAGTTTTATGTGCATTTGGTGGATGCTATTGTGTTGTGTGTGATAAATGCCAATCTAGGATATGATTTGCAATCTGATCTACATAGTGATTATGACTTCTAGGGATGTGGTGTAATGAAATGAATCTAAATGCACGAATTAAAAGTTTCACCCGTAAATACTGTCTAAACAGGGTAGGATGATGGACACGGTAGACACCATTAAGTTGCAGGACAATAAGCAGGGAATCTAGATAAACGTGCAGATGAAGGATGCGATGAGATAGAGCGTCAGCTAAGAGACCATGGACGGCAGCATACTCGGCCTGATTATTGGTGGCGGTACCAATGCAGACCCCATGTGCAAGAAAAAGGGTATGCATGGGGGTAAAAATGGCCCAGGCGGCTAAAGCGAGGTGGCGAGAATAGCGACTGGCGCCATCGGCATAACCAATGTAATGCGTGGAGGATGGAGTTGATCGAAAAGCAACACAAGACAAGAGATGGGAGGAGAATCGGGGACTCATGTTGTGAAGTAAATCGTAGATATGGATGGGAACATCGGGATTGGGGGGAGAGAGGGAATGAAGGAGAAAACCACAGGAGGCTACAAAGCTACCTAAATCATTAGTCCGAGGAAAAAGGCGCAGAAACGGGGCATCAGGGGGAATGATGGACGAGCAAGTAACGAGATGGTCAAAGCACGAGGAGTCCAAGAATGGCGCGGAAGGGGGATCAGGCGAAACAGTCGGAGTGGATACGGGGGGATATACTCCGAGGGTTGGACGAATGATGATAGGTACAAGAGAGGAGCATCAAATTCGTACATCTCAACATCAGGGGGAGGGATGTCAATGGTCGCCAGAGGATCTTCGAGTAAACTCGACGCATACTGAGAGAGGATGGGTGAGGCAGATTGATTCTGTTCCACTTCATACTCGCGAATGACCTCTAAAGAGGTGCGATAATGCGTGAGGTGAGGACAATGATGAGAATAATGGCCATGGACACCACATAAAGTGTAGGGTTTGTTGGTGCGAAGGGTCTTTGGGTTCTTGGTTATGGGGGCGGGGGGAACAGAGGGTTCCGGGGCTGACGAATCAGGATACACGACTTTGACCATGGGTTGGATACGGGGCAACTCAGGAAAAGTATGGGTGGCGTGACCAACAACATCACATAAAGTGCAAGGCTTGGTGGGTGGAGGAGGAGTAGGATCGGGAGTTGTAGCTTTATCTTTGGGTGCCCCCCTGCGAGTTTTTGGTTTCTTACTTGTAGTAGTCTCAGCATGAGGAGGGTCATGTGGTGGTGCTAGAGGTACTGTAGTAGTGGGAGGAGCAACGGGAATCAGTTGAACTAGTGTCACAGCAATGTATGGTTTAGGACGGCCGGGAGGTGTCGCGGTGGGAGGAGTAAGATACCATACTGGTATTCCCAAAGTTAAATTAGGTAGGGACAGGGTGGCCATAATAGGAACCGAATAGACTCTAGAAGGGGGGGCCAAGGAAAGGGATTTGACCAGCGGAGAAATGGCCAGGGGGGACGGCTCCGAGATGGGGGAGGCTAGAGGGAATTGATTCGGGAGGGTAAGGAGGTTCCGGAGTGTGAAGGAGAGGGGCAGGGCCCGGGGGGAAGGGTTGAGTCAACTAAGGTGAAGGGCTAGAAGCAGAGTGCGGCGGATGAGAGGGAGGTTGTTGACTAGCCGAGGCAGGGTGCGGGAGGGTAGCCTGGGAGGATTGCATCATGCAAACATTCGCGGAGCTAGGATCAGAGATAGGAGAAGGTGGAGGATTGGGGAAAGTGCCAAGCAAAGAGGAGTCTTTGTAGACGCCAGGGGAGATGCTGGTCAAAGAATCAACAGTTTGGTTATTGGTGATAGTAGAGATGGTGGACTCAGGTGAGGTCTGGGATTTAGGTTCATGATATGACAACTGGTCAATGGTGACGATCTTGACATTGTGGGGGAAAAACATTTTGTGGTGGACTACAGATGGGACGGCAGACATGGCATAGGTGTAAATACGCCCCAAAAGGATGTTGTAGTCAAGAGAGGCAGCAATAACTTCAACGTCGACACGGACAATATTTATGGCGAGGGTGATAGGGAAGTTACGAGAAAGACCAATGGGTTGGGAGGCATGGCCATCCCATGCACGGAGGGTGATGGTGGAAGGGGCCAGCTCAGGGGATCCAAGTTTTTTCCAAACCGAAGTGGACATTACACATTTAGATGCCCCCTCATCAATAATACAGCGAGGGACATTGGCATTTCGGATTTTGACTGGGATTTGGAAAGAAACTAAAGGAGGAAGAGGGGGGTGGTTTGACTGACGGACATCAAAAACAATTAACAGGTCATCAACGGGATCTACGGCACCCACGACAGATAGTAGAGCTTTATTTTGAGAAGGACATGACTGGAGGAGTTCAAGCGTTGAAATGGCCGCCGGAGATTGTGCCAGATCATCCACTATGCTGTAGGAATGGGTAGTTCGACCAGAGTCAGCATTTAGGCGTAAGGGACCCTTAGGAATTTTGGTGTGAACCTCAACCTTGGGGGGAGAGATTTGTAAGGGACCCTTGGGTGTCGATAGAGGCTCTGTAGAGCTTGATGATGGGGACTCAGAGACAGGCGAAACGTGAGGGGGGGAGTATTGACGAGACTGGGTTTCAGGGTTAAGGTCGACAGTGAGAGGGGGGTCAGAGGCCATCATGAGAATTTGATAATTAGAGGTGCCGGAAGGGGAGTGTTAAGTTGTGCTAGAGGCACGAGGTGATTGAGTAGCGACGAATCCTTGCTGAGGGAAAGGATCGGTAAACACGGTCAGTTGGACAGGGGTTGGATGGGAAGAGGTGGTCGGGGAGGAGTGTTGATCCCACACGGTGGGTTGGTATTCCCACATTTTTCTCATCTGAGGTAATAGGCGACAATTGTGAGTGTAATGACCATAAACGCCGTAGCATGAACAGGGTTTATTGGTGCAAAGTAGTCGGTCGGGTTTGGGTGGAGAGCCTTGTGGTTGGTTGGCGATGTTAGGGTCCAGACTGGGAGAGGTGGGTCCACAATTGCCAGGGGTGGATGAATTTCCTCGCCTCCATCGAGAAGTAGGTGCCCCTTGTTGCGCAAATACGTGCCCTATGGGGGGAATTAAATTATGGGGGGGAGGAGGCAAGGGAGTGGGAGATCCGAAAGCAGGGGGAGCAGGGACACCAGGCTCAGGGTAGGGATAAGGGTGGGAGGGGGCCATATTGAGGTATGGAGGCATGTGGGAAAAGGGGGGAGACATGCCATACCCGGGGTACATGTGGCCGGGAGGGGGAAAGGTGCTAGAGTTGCTGGCCCCTTCGGGGGAGTAACCATAGGGAGTAAGAGGCTGGGTAGTGGTATGAGACAGAGCTCCGATGATACCATCAGCGGAATGAGAGGCTCCCGAGGCGTTAGGGCCACCGGGTTTGGGGAGGTCAGGGAGGACGGTATACACATAACCGGATTGAGCATAAATAAGATCATACTTCAAAGCTATTTGAAGGGCGGCTTCTTCGGTTTGGGAAAAATGGGATTCGACATCTTTGCCAATAGGTGGTAGGAGTGTGCGAAGGAACCAATCCATGTAAATGCGATCTTCAAAGGGGGGAGCACGGCATAAGCTTCATCGTCGGTGCCACTCTTGAACATGAGCGGAGAGACGGGTTGAAGAGGATTGCTGAAAGGAGGTCAACAGTTTGGTGCCAGTGTCATATTGGAGAGGGAGCTGGAAATAAGACAAAAAGGCTTGGGCAATGGTGGCAAAAGTGGTATGGGAAGAGGTGGCTTGATCGACATACCATTTGGATGCGTTGCTAGTAAGGGTGCGTTGGAAAAAACGAAGACGAATGGAGTCGTCGGTTATGGAATTAGAGGAGCACCACATGTGGAAAGATCGGATATGATTGGAGGGATCTTCACTAGCAAGGCCCTCGAACTTGGGAATGTCGGAGGAGAGCTTGGTTGGCATAGCAGTCCAACTGACATCGTGGCGGATAGGATCGTTGATAAGCTGATTGAAGTCAGGGAGACTGAGGCCAGCCATATATGGAAGTAATGGTGCAATCAAGGTAGGTCCCGTAGTGGTTCCACTAGAAGTGGACTCGGCAGTAGAACTGGGGTTAGGGCTAGGTCCAGAACTAGACATGGTGAAGGGGGGAGAACCAGAAGGATGGGGATAACCCGAACAATCAGAGGAAGAGTCAGAGGGTGGACTCGGGGGAAGACTTACTTGATGACGATGTGAAGGAGGAAGTCGAGCAACCAGAAACTGAGGGTGAAGGCCAAGAAGTCGTCGGGAGAAACGCCTTGGAGGCGCAATGATGACGGGAAGAAGAAAGACCAACAAGGGCAGCAAGGTGCAAAATCAAGACGCGACAAGGGCGAGGAGGTGTAGTGTCGATTAATTTTAGAGTCTTTGCCAGGCGGTGTTAACCAGGCTCTTCTTCACTTAGGGTAAGTGTGTGGCATGCGTTAATTTTAATTGATTAAACCCTGACGTTTTGAGAGTAAAAGAAAAAGTGTGCTGCGTAATGGAAAAGAAATCTGCAGTAAATAAAACTGAAATAATAGGAAATGAACAACTAAAGAAAAAAAAAAGGGCAGCAATCGAACCCAAGCAGGTGGGTCTCTCAAAACTAGTCTAGAAGGGCAGAACACGCTAAGATACCAAGATATCGAAGGTCCGGAGGGACTGGGATCTAATGGAGAAATCTGTTGGAAACTGGTGTAGAAAGCAGCAAAGAGGCAGGGGCAAGGTTGCTGCTAGAAAATAGGAGATCAGCTAAAGAGGAGGTCAAAGGGGTGACCCTAGAGCGGGACCCAAACAAAGAGAAAGGAAATGTATAGAAAGGGAAGAAAAGCTGACCTGTGAGGATCCGAGACAGGAGGTATCAGATCTGAAATAAGGCTGGAACTTCTGGAAATTCAGACGGCTGAAAACAGCAGCAAACTCTCCCACAAAAAGTGGAGGGAACTAAAGCCCTAAGGGGCAAGAGTCCCACTTAGGTGAGCGAAATAGATCAGAAACAGGTCTGAATAGGTAGGTACTGAGGCTGAAAAACCCTGACAGAAGCCTCAGTGAAACCCAGAAAAAGCGCTGGCAGATTGCAGAAAAAATTGCAGGGCGCAGGTTTGGGCCTGTTTTCAGGCCAGGTCGAAGATTTAGGGCAGAAAAGCGCGACCTCAAGGCCAGGTCGTACTTTTAGGAGAGATAAGTGCGACCTGTAGATTCAAGGTTGGTTGCGGCAGATTTCAGAAACTTGTGTCATCTCAGCTGCAGCTGATGTCGGTCACCTGCGCAATAAGGCCAGAAACACACGAAAGTGAGAAATTTGAATGTTTGAGGGTTTTAGAGGAAAAAATTAGCATAAAATAGGAAAAACAAAAAACTGAAGAGAAACCCTAGGGTCTGAAACAACTGGATATGTAGGAAAATACAAAACGACAGTGGTCGCAAAAGAAAACCCGTGTGAAGTCGCCAATTGTTAGCATGAATTTTTTGTCATAAAAAATCACTTTTAGCTACGCATATCAAGTAGCCCTAACATAAGTTATGGCTGCAAAATATCTTGAAATCTGTAATAAGCTGCACACATCTAGATCTATATATGGAAGATATTAAGCATGTAAAGAAAAGTACAAGCACCAATGGACAAGACAAGAACACATATATTTAAAAGAATCTTTTTATTACATCAAAGAATGGGGCACCTGAGAGGAAAACAAGAAAGGTGTTTTCCGGTTCTTCTTAGTGCGCTGGTTTCTTGGAAGTCCTCATTGTTCAGATTAATGGTCTCTCTCTCTAACTATTGTGGAAAACAAAACATGGAACTCAATGGGAGTTCATGAAACAGAAATGCAAAATGGTGACCAAAAGCAGATCTAGTGTGATCCAATGCAATGAAGGTGACTAATGAATGGGAAAAACCCTCCTATTTATAACAAAATATTGGGGGTGTTCTAGAACCTGGTGCATGAATAAAATATTATTAAACATCTTCTAGAATCACCCTTTAGGATTATTTTATTATATTTGTTGGAGGGAAAAGGGTTTTTGACTTGGGTCAATTCCTTTATTTATAAATAACAAATAAATAAATGATTTATTTATTATTTAAAGTAAATGAGGGGAATATAATTAAATAAATAATGGTTTATTTAATTATTTAAAAATGACTTAATCAAATTTAACTAGGAATAATATTTAAATAATGATTTAAATAACTTATTCTTAGGAAATTATTAAATAAATAATGATTTATTTAATTAATTACCTTGCTTCGGGTTAAATATGACCAAGAAGTGTAAACAAATGTGTTGAAAGTGATTTTACTTGGGGTTAAATTGGTCTTACATGGTGTACTTGGGTTCATCTAACAATAATGGGTTAGATGACCAAAAAATGGTGTAACACATAGTGGACCAATTTTAATTGAAAGGCTCAAGATCTTTGCATCCGGTTTCAAACGTTCTTTAAATTGGGTAGAAATCAGGTATAGAGAAAATGCCTAATTCAAAGCTCAAGCATATAAATTCTCTAATAAATGTGTATTTGTCATATGGACTCCATGTCTATATTGTCGAGTAGTTGACCTTTTCTCTTTTGAGAACATACATTGCTTTCCCTTTCTTCGATTTATTTGTAATAGATCTAACCAATAAATCTAATATGATATTTTAAAGTCGAGGTGACTTTTTAATTGTTTAAAGTGGAGGTGACTTCTTTTTTTCCATTTCTTGGATTTATTTGTAATAGAGCTAACCAATAAATATAATATGATATTTTAAAGTGGAGGTGACTTTTTTTTTTCAATTAAAGATGGAAAAGTGTGAAATTGGAAATATAATAATGGTCCTTATTAAGGTTTGAAATATGTTTATGATGAAGAATATTTAATGAAGGTGTAGTTTTGATTTTTAATAATTATTAGGTGGATGATGGGCATTTTATATTTACAAAATATTTATGGAATATTTTTAATAATACTGAGCACAATGAAATTTGACCTATAGTTTCTTTATTTAACCAATCTAAAAATCATTGATGATGGTTATTTAATTTTACAAATTGGAAATATGACTTAGAAATTTGTATACACACAAAAGAATTTCCAAATAAAATTGCAGAAAAAAATAAAAGTTAGTGATCCTCTTGGATGCAAGTCCAATATTAGTATTGCACTATGGCACACCCATAGTACTAAGACTTTAAGATGTGACTTCAAAATAAGCATAAAATTCCATATTAATGAGTTCACCTTTGTCTTCACTCACACCATGCAATCTCTCATTATACTCACTCAAGCCTAAAGCATGAACATTGGAGCCTGAAGCTTAAAGTTGAGACCGGGAGGACATGTCCACATCCATGTGCCATTGGTACTCTATATAAAACACTAAGTGTATTTTCTTGTTTATATGGATGAAGTAGGGGTTTTTCATGTGATTTTGAGAGTTTTATATAGTTTCTTTAATGTTGGCATAATTTTGATAGATGTGACCTTTTATAAATTGAATCACTTTATTAGTTTAATTAGAAATAAATATATTTTATGGTTGGATATGGAAATCTCAAATGTGTGGTTACCAAGGCTATGTTGCCTTAGATACATTCATACTTGACTCTAAACACAAACACAATTGGGGTTGGGTCTTTTGTGTATTAGACTATCTATCTCATAGATCTATTCTTCTTTATTTTTGAAAACATTAATTTCTTCAAAATGCATTCCCTACATATTATTATTGCTTGAAATGTTTGAATCGTCCCAATTTCTATTTTTAAGTGGTTTCAAATTTATTTTATTATTTATAAAATTCTCTTAAATCGAACTCATAACATTAAAATATAAGATTAAGTGTTCCCATCCACTACATTATAGTTAAAAAGTTTGACCATGTTTGAAGTAAACACTAGGTCTCGTTAGACTATTTAAAATAAAAATAGGTCTAGACTATTTCAAATTTTATATCCAACCCTCCATGCTTTTGTTCTAATCTATGTTGGTCATTTATGTTGTGGGGAAAAACAATAAGCGAGAAATAAATAGGAAACAATAACTGATTTACAAACTGAAGGTTAAACACACATGTGGTAAAACTGGAAAAATTGGAAACTTTTATTAATCAAATGATTCTCCGTCCTTTACAAGCCTCTCGAGCCATCTTATTTGATTTTGACTTATTTCCTTATTCCAACTACATTTCTTTATTCAAACTACATTTCATTATTCCAACTACATCAATAGGTAATAAGTAAATTGCCCAGAATTACTTATTTACGATTGTTGTCATATTTTTGACAAATTCCACCTTGACAACAATTTTCCTAATCCCTTGCCCATGCCCATTCATCATATTTTCTCCAAGCCAAGAGAAGTGAGACACCATCTTAGCTTCTCTACTGAAACTGGCTTCATGAATATATCTGCATGATTTTCCTGTGTGCGGACCATTTTCAGAACTACTTTGCTACCTTTGATTACATGTCTCACAAAGTGATACCTTACATTGATATGCTTGGTCTTGCTGTGATAGGCTGGATTTGTAGCCAAATGAATAGCGCTCTGACTGTCACAAAGCACATTCACTTTCTCCGGTGTCCTTCCAATCTCATCAAGCATACCTTTTAACCATATTGCCTCTTTACAGGCATATGAAGCAGCTATATACGCTGCTTCAGTAGTGGAAAAAACAACTGTCTCTTGAAGCTTTGACATCTAGCTAATTACTCCTCCTGCAAGAGTAAAAACATAACCTATAGTAGACCTCCTTTTGTCCAAATCACCTGCATAATCAGCATCCACATATCCACAGACTGAACCTTCACGACCATCAAAGCTAATGCAATGGTCACTTGTGCCTCTCAAATACCGAAGCACCCATTTCACTGCTCTCCAATGTTCTTCCCCTGGATTTTCCATGAACCTGCTGACAACTCCAACTGCATGTGAAATGTCAGCTCTTGTAGATACCATCGCATACATTAATTTGTCTACCTCATTTGCATATGGTACATGAGACATATACTTCTTTTCTTCATTAGTTCTAGGACTTAAATCTGAAGAAAGATTAAAATGGGAAGCTAATGGAACATTAACAGGTTTCACATTGTTCATACCGAAATTTTCAAGTAATTTCTCCACATACTTCTGTTGTGATAACCAAAGATTACCATTCTTCCTGTCTCTATGTATCTCCACGCCCAAGATATGTTTTGCTGCTCCAAGATCCTTCATTTCAAACGTCCTAGAGAGCTAAGCCTTTAACTTGTTGATTTCTTCTATGCTTTTTCTTGCAATAAGCATATCATCAACATACAACACCAGGATAATGAGTATGCCATTGAAAATTTTGAAGTATACACAATGATCATACTCACTTTTGATAAAATTTTGGCTCACCATGAAGGAATCAAACTTCTTGTACCATTGCCTAGGCGACTGCCTCAGGCCATACAATGATTTCCTGAGCTTGCAAACTAATCTTTTGCTGCGACCTTGTACAAAACCTTCTGGCTGATCCATATATATCTCTACATCCAAATCACCATGAAGAAAGGCTATTTTAACATCCAACTTTTCTAACTCAAGGTCAAGTAAAGTAGTTAGTGCTAACACAGTACGAATAGAAACAAGTTTAACTACTGGTGAAAAAATCTCATGAAAGTCAATATCTTCAAGATGAGAATACCCTTTTGCAACCAGTCTTGCCTTATATCTTTCGATACTTCCATCAACTTTCCTTTTCAACTTGAAGACCCATTTTCAACCAACAACACTTCTCCCTTCAGGAAGTTCTACAAGATCCTAGGTATTTTTTTTTTTGTCTAAGGAGTCCATTTCTTCTTCCATAGCCTTTTTCCATATCTTTCTATCTGCATCATCAACTGCTTCCTAATAACAAGAAGGTTCCCCATCTTCAGTAATCAATGCAAATGATGAAGCAGAATATTCATACCTTTTAGGTGTTTTTTTTCCCTTGTAGACCTTCGTAGAGTGACTAGTTGCTGAATTGGTTCTGGAATTTCTCCAGTTTCCTTTGCTTCTCCACCTTCTTCATCAGAAGTCTCTCCTTCCTTTCGAATTTTTGAAAATGGTTTAGTCTCCAATTGAATCTGCTAATTTGGCGATACCTGCTCCTGTTCGAACTTTTTAACATCTGAAGACCTTTCTCGCCCATGTGACCCAACTGCTGATGCCATAGACGAGAACCCTCTTCTTCTTTCTCTAACACGATCGTCGCTTCACTAACTTGAGTGCTTCCTTTGAGTCTGTACAGATTTCCGACCTTTTCAACCTTCATAACAACCAAGGCTCCTTTTGAGACTTTCAACACTCCATTCTGACTTGTAAATTTATAACCACTTGAATCCAAGACTCCCAAGGAAATCAAGTTTTTCTTTAGATGAGGTACATGCCTAACATTAGATAATGTTTTAACTGTACTATCATACATTTTGATTTTTACATTACCAATCCCAACAGTCTGAAAAGATGCATTATTTCCCATGAATACAGAACTACCATCTACAGTTTCATATGAAGTAAACCAACTTCAGTGCGGACTCATATGATGAGAAGCACCAGAGTCTAATAGCCAATTATTAGCATCTTGAGAGACCTTATAGATAGGGAGAGCTTCAGCAATTAAAACCTCATCAACCATACCTAAATCAACCTGATTTTCTTCCTTGTTATGGTTCTCCAACTCCTTTTGTTTCCAACAATATTTCTTGAGGTGTCCAAGTTTATTGTAGTACCAGAACTTGGCTTTACACTTCTTGCCTCCCTTTGACTTCAATCTAGAAGAACCTCTTGTTTTCTCCCCCCTTTCCTTTGACCGACATCTGGCTACCATGGCTTCAGGTGCAGAAGTCGGTGCAGACTCATATGATGAGAAGCACCAGAGTCTAATAGCCAATTATCATCATCTTGAGAGACACTACAGACAGGGAGAGCTTCAGCAATTAAAACCTCATCAACCATACCTGAATCAACCTGATTTGCTTCTTGTTATGGTTCTCCGAATCCTTTCATTTCCAGTAATATTTCTTGAGGTGTTTGAGTTTATTGCAGTACCAACACTTGGCTTTACACTTCTTGCCGCCCTTTGACTTCGATCTGGAATAACCTCTTGTTTTCTCCCCCCTTTCCTTTGACTGAACTCTGGCTACCATGGCTAGATTTTCTTCGTACCTCTTCAGATAAGAGAGCACCCACGACAAATTCAAGATTTAATGAATTGGTAGTGCTCAAACTGATTGAGGTCACGAAGTGATCCCATGACTCAGGAAGGGAACACAACAAGGTTATTTCCTTGTCTTCTTCCTCCATTTTTACTTCCATATTCGACAATTGGAAAATAAGCGTATTAAAAACATTTAAGTGTTCTGCAATTTTCATACCCTCCTTCATCCTAAGACTACATACAATTGTCTTTTTAAATAGATTATGTTTGTCAAATATTTTTTCATATACAAGGTTTCCAATTTTTTCCATAACCTTGCAGTTGTACCCTCTCCAACAATATTGAAGAGTACTTCATCTGCCAAACATAATCGAATGGTACTGAGAGCTCGGGCATCCAAGTCCTCTGAGTCCAAATTTTCCGTGCTTGCTGGTTTTTTATTTACCCTGTATAATGCTTTATGCAACCCTTGTTGCACCAGAAAATCCCTAACCTTCAGTTTCCATAATGCAAAATTATTTTTCCTGGTAAATTTATCCACCTCAAATTTTGCATTTGAAATTTTTTCCATTTCTCCCTACAAATCCTCTTCCTTCAACTAGGGTTTCAAAAAAAAATTCCCCCTTTTCGCTAAGGTTTATGATTTCCCAAATATTTCAGCTATGATAATCTGAGTTCTTTAAATAATGTTCATCTCTTCTTCCATAAAAAAATATCCTTCAATTTCTTTAACTATGAGGAAAAACACACAAAAACCTTCAAACCCTATTCCTCTTAATTTTTTTCTCAATTCTATTTCTTCTTAAAAGAAAAAATTATGTTCCTCCAACATTTTCCCACAGCCCATAAAAAAAAAAATTAAGAATTACGGTACCTCTGCAAATGGCTTCTTCCTCTAAGATGGATAGCAAACGGCTTCTTCCTTCAAGCACTTGACAATAGAAACTACAGTCGATTACCAGGCAGATACAGAGGACTTGGTGTTCACAGTGATTACCAATACATCGGACTCAGGGTTTGCAGTCGATTTTCTTTCTCACTGATTATGGCATCGAACTTCTCCAACTCCAATGCAGCTATGAGTGCTTCTCCGTCGACGCTCACGGCGTTTCTCCCAGCAGTCTCAAAATAAAATGAAACGACCTTCTTTCTCCAATACAGTAGACTCTTTTACTCGGCTTCTCCGGTGGATGGGAAGACTTGTATCAACGACAGCTGGTTTTTACAGTCGGCCTTTCTGACAAGCATCAACAACAACGTTGTGGGCAGACTTCTATAACTGGCTCTCCCCCTTCATGGCCAGCTTGGGTCTTCTGTTGGCGTCTTAATTTATGCGGCAGTTGCACTACTTCTCTAATGTGCGGACTCCACTCACTATGTCCTCCTTTACTTCTTACTCCATGATTTGGGCAGAATAGGTTTGGGTCAAACCCTCTGCGTCTTGCTTCTCCAGCCACAGGTTCTTTCTCTGGTATTCAGTCTTAGCTCAATCGAACAATCCTTCACCACATTAACACAATGGACAAGCATTCTCTCACTCAGCTATCGGGAAGAATGGCACAACGAAGGCTCTTGGCAATCGATTTTTAACATAGGCTTTCATTCACTTGGCTGGAAAAATTGGAAACTTTTATTAATCAAATGATTCTCCATACTTTACAAGCCTTTTGGGCCATCTTATTTAATCTAGACTTATTTCGTTATTCCAACTACATTTCGTTATTCCAACTACATCAATAGGTAATAAGTAAATTTCCCAGAATTACTTATTTACAATTTTTGTCATTTTTTTGACAGTTTAAACAAAGGCATTTAAGCTTATATGGCTTGTGACTCATCCTTCCTAGTTCTTTGCACAGCGTTGCGGCAAAAAATATCTTACTCTTCTTCGAGTTGAATGCCGGAATGATGGATCTACACCACCTTCTTCTTTTAAATTTCCCTTCGCTGCATGCTTATGACCGGTTTTCAAACCACGCGCCTAATGTATGCACTGTCCACCCCGTGGACTGTGACTGCAGCCCTTGCAAACATTAATATTTATGGTGGCTCGGTTCTTTCGAACAAAATGGGGCATAATGAATCATGACAGTTGATATGGTTTGTATGCACAATAGAAATACATGGATATTCGAATAAACCCATAGGTTACATATATTCAAAATAAAAGTCATTACATAGATGTCATCTTATGCTTTAGAGCCTTCTGGGCCTGATTTTACAATGTACTCGCCGCCCTCACATCTCGCAAGCTACCCATATGAAAGGAAACAAAACCCTGAGAGTTAGTTAATTGAGTGTTCAGTTAAGTCTAGTTACATAATGGTCAATTCTAGTTACGTAATAGATGAGTTTTTTTTAGTAAAAAATAATAAATATTCTTTATCAAGTTAATTGTATTCAAATAATCAAATTTATGTGATAAATAAAAAAACCCAATTCATGTGTTTTTGTACATGAATTATTTGTATAATTGTATGCTTTTACTCTTCCGCCTTTTTCCACATGCACGAGGGATAATTATTTTGCATAATTATATGCGATAATTATTTTGCATAATTATATGCTTTTACTCTTTTGCTAGGAGGTATAATTATTTTGTATAATTATATGCTTTTACTCTTGTGCCTTTTTCCACGTGAGGGATAATTATTTTGTATCATTATATGCTTTTACTCTTCAGCCTTTTCCACATGAAGGAGGGATAATTATTTTGTATAATTATATGCTTTTACTCTTCTGCATTTTCCACATGCAAGAGGGATAATTATATGTTTTTACTCTTTTGCCTTTTCCACATGCACGGGGGATTTATGTAATAGATGAGTTTTTGCTAGTAAAAAATAATAAATACTTTTTATCAAGTTAATTGTATTCAAATAATCAAATTTATGTGATCAATAAAAAAATCAATAAAAAAACCCAACTCATGTGTATGCTTTTACTCTTCTGCCATAAAAAAACCCAACTCATGTGTATGCTTTTACTCTTCAGTTAACTGTATTCAAATAATCAATTTTATGTGATCAATAAAAAAACCCAACTCATGTGTATGTTTTCACTCTTTTGTCTTTTCCACATGCAAGAGAGATAAACTTCGGAAGAAAACCTTCACCATGTGACTCCAAAAACAAATGGTTTGCTGGATGAAGGGGCTTAATGAACTACCCAATTCTCAAGACTGCAACCAATGTGGGATTATTATTACACACATCCAATGAAAAAAAAAATTAATGTAAAATAAAATTCAGAGAAACAAAAATATGCTACTATTTTATTCAAAACTACAAAAACTACAATAACAGACTGAAGCATCACAAAAAAAACCAAAACACGTAAGACAAACACCACAATCACCCCTACTGACTTCCTTAATCGTAGAAATGAAAAGGGAGACGCGCTGTAGGAACCACGAGCAGTGGCACTTATGCATTGTGAGCCCAAAGGCTTCTGCCATATCAAGCTGCGCGTGCGACTGGCCATCAGGAAGAGATAAATCAAACGATTGAAGTAAGGTGGCGAGCATGAGCTCAATAATGCGGATTCTCATACTCATGCCCGCACAAATCCGTCTACCTGCACCGAACGGTATTAGCTGGAAATCGCTACCGCTAACGTCAACACAGCTGCCAACAAACCTGTCAGGATCGAAATCCAGCGACCTCTCCCACACGTCCGGGTAGCGCTGCATACCCCACGCGTTCACGAAGAGACGAGCGTTCTCGGGTATGTAGTACCCCTCTATTTCGCACGCCTCTGCTGCCATCCGAGGCTCAAGGACAGGAAATGGGGGGTAAAGCCTTAATGTCTCTTTTACCACGACTTGTAGGTAGGTGAGGTTTTGGTGAGGTAGGTGAGGTTTTGGAGGTCTGACTCCTTTATCCTTCTTTGCTCCCCTTCCATCGTGGAATCTATTTCTTTTTGGCATCTCTTCATCATTTTTGGGTGACGTATCAGCTCTGCCACTGCGAATTCCACAGTGATTGAAGTTGTGTCTGTTCCGGCTAAGAACACAGTCTGAACAACATATATATAAATGGTAAGTAATAAGATAAATACCGTGAGGATGCTCGTGAAGTCGATTCATCTCGGCGGGAGGCATATGTAGGGATTCATCTCCTGCCGAGGAGATGAATGTTACAGATCTTGCGCATCATTCGAGAAGTTGAGGTCGTTCGTCTTCAGGCACGCTTCCGCTACCTTTGGCGACCAGACGACTACGGTGTCGGTAGTCCCGAGCTTCAAATACATGATCGGACCGTATTGCTTCGATAGCTGATAGAGCGAGAGATGGGGCATTTTTCCCAGAAGTGGAAGGCTGCCGATGACAGGCCATCCAGAAGGACCAGGGGGAAACCATTTTCTCAGATTCCGTTTCACCACGCAGATCAGGCCGATTAGCAGGAGGATCACACTCAGCACTTGGCTCAGCGTCGCAACAGAACAGTGCAGCAAATCAAAGAGTGGATCCATGGCTTTCAGTTACTACTATTGTTACTTTTTTTTAAGTTCAACGATATTTGATGTGGATTCTAATTTGATTGATTACTTCTCTATAGTACCCAAAAAAAAAAAAATTGCAAATGCTTGATTGATGAATGCCGTATTTAGAGTAGGAAATGAAAAGGCCAAGAACTTGAATATAGGCCTCAGCTATAGACATCAGCTTAAAGATAACCAATAGGGATGAGATAATTTTAGGGTTTAAATATTAATTTATTAATAAAATAAATTACAATTTTTAAAAATAAATTCAAATGAATATTATATCATTTATCAGTAGTCTAACTAGACTGCTTTTTTCTCTGAAAATCATGGAAATTCTATTAAGATTTTTAGAATATTTGGTAGGGATTTTTGTAAATCCAAGTTATAACTATCAAACTTTAAAATTTTGAGTGTCATTAAGGTTTTTGATAGTGCTGAATCCATTTCCATCATCAAAATTATGATTCAAAAACTGTTACTGTAAGATTTCTTAAAAAAAATTAGGGACCAATTTTGACAGTCCAAACAATTCCTAGCTCTGTTTCATTAAACAACTGCTACCATATAACTATCAAATTTATTTAATCTTTCTGGTTTTATAGAATATTTTTACTTTCATTCCATTATGTTTTATAAATAAAATATTTAAATAAAATTTATGATAAAACTACAATTACTTATTATTATTATTAAAACATTATCACACATTCCAAAACAAAATTCACTTTCTATCTCTGTTTTCTTTTGGCTTCTAAACAAAAATTTATTATGAACTTTATTGTAAAACCTCCATTACTTTTATAATAATAATAATTTTTAGATCTCAATCACAAAACTCACACATCATTGACTTTAAATTTTATATCGAATTTGTACAGTGATAAATCTTCAATTACAAATTCTATTGATAGCATTTGAAGCTCTATCAATATTCACAACATCGTTGGCTTTATCTTTTACATTGATTTTGTGCACATTCAATTACAGATTCTATGAGGTTGAATATCTATTACAAAATCACTAACTTTAAATTTCTTTAATAATTTTGTGAACCTTGTAAAAAGTTTCAAATAATATTATATTATTGATAATAATACAAAAAAAATGATATTAATTGTATATAATTCTGTGGACTTTGTAAAAAGTTATAATATAATAATATTAAAGTAATGATATTAATTGTGACTTTATCAAAAGTTCTGTAACATAACTGATGCAAAATTCTTATTTATTTGCATAATGAAATGAATGTGAAAATCGAGGCATCCAAACCAGCTAACGAAACGGTTCCTGTTTCCGTTCGGAGAGAAAGATGGGATAGCTGTAAATTATATTACAAGTTGATAGTTTTTTAAAAATAATAAATTGGTGGATTTTTTTTTATTTTAGTTATTTAGAATTTTTAAGGTATACATTGAAATTATAAGTTTGATAAGTGAATCTTGTATAATCTAAGTTTTTTCATCACAAATTTTTTTATCTACTGTTCCGAAATTCAAAAAAAATTAAAATCACACTTAAAAACAACTCTATTATCCTATATAAAACATTTTCTAAACAATTCCATATATAGCAAAGTCATCTATATGAGTCATCTTATTGATTCCTATAATTAAAAATAAAGTTAAATATTATGTTTTTTAAATCTGGATGGTAACAAATGCATTACTAGAGAAAATATAAAATTACCTTAATAATTTATTTTTATTAAAGAAGTAAATTATTGTTGTAATAAATGATATTCATGAATGTGAATATTATAAAATGAGCAGAATGGCTCAACAAAACAAAGTTTAATTATTATTCCGATTCACATGTTTCATATTCATAATTCTTTTCGGGTGAGGGATATTTTAATTGGGAGTTAATAAGTAGATAATGTCAATTTTTTTAATGAGTTTATTTTTTCCAAATTATGATAATATTAATATTTTTTTAAAGTGGGTTTTTATAGGTAAATGGTTTTGTATGATGAATGGAATGATCATAGCTTTCTAAAAGTTAGAATATTGGTGGAAGCTATATATAATGGTCATGTTTTAGTCACTTTCAAAAAAAATTGTTGCACATCTTATAATATGGTAGTGTACTTACCTAGTTATGGTAGTTTGTTTATTTAGTTTTTCTATTTATAGTTGTCACAACTTATTATTATCTTATAAATAGCTGAAATCCATTTAGTATCATATTTCATCATTTTTCATAGGTAATTTTTTATCACATCATTATTTTACCTTTTTCTTATGGAAATTCTACATTAATATTCATATTCATTTTATTCCACCTCCCAGGAGACTCATGGCATATTTTTCTTATAATTTCCCAAGTCTTACTTTAAAATAATCTCTCATTACAATTTAAACACTAAAACCTTAAGAAATGCCAATATACTAGCCTATGAATGGTTAAGCATTACAATTTTTCATTAAGAATAAATTCCCTAACTTTTATTCCTGACTTGAGAATGTAACTTTATGTCCTAGAGGTACAAAATTTAAGCTAGTACATCCCCCTTTAACACGTTTTCAAGTAACACATAGAAATCCAATTCATTGTATTCTAAAAATATCCCTATTCACATAGGCTAATTTTATCATGTCACTATTTTTTGAGGAACTATTTGGTCTTCATGTTTGACTAGGTGCTATTATCCATGAACCCTATGTTTTTACCCTTCCACATCAATATTTCCACCTCATCACATGCATCCTAGGCCACTAAATGATGCACCCCAATATAAGGGCCCACTAATCCTTGTTCACATATATACACAAATGTGAAGTGACTTGTAACTTAGATCCATTACACAAATTTCAAGGGGACATTTCCTTCTTGCATTATTTATGGTTTTATTTGTCAAATATGCACACTTTTCAAGGGCACACACATTCTCTCTCTTTTGGGGTGAGTATATGCATGGAAATGGTTTAATTATGGACACTAGCCTAGATCTATCTTAACCTCAGATATATCAAGCGTTGACAAGAATTAAATATCACAAGGTGCAATCCTCCCATTTTAGTGCAAAACTTGAGGAATAGTTTGCACCTCAAGGGATTTGATCTCTCTCAGTGCTTGATAGATCCAAGGTATAGATGGACCTAGTCTAGTTTTAGTCCTGTGCGATCAGACAAAATTTGTTGAACATCTAATTATTTTGATAATTTTAAATATGCTAAATATGTGTCAGATTAATCTAGTCATTTAATTTTTAATTTTTCTTAGTTACCTTAGTTTGTTGAGATGATGGAGACTATTAATAACATGAATGATGAAAAATGATGAAATGAAATTTTTTAATGCAAAGTGACAATGTAATAGTGTTGAATGATAGAAAATGTGTATAATAATAATGGAGTCAATTACAAATATTCTTCATTGTGATCATTCTCAAAGTATTTTCTTCTACTGATCTTGTTGTCACATATGTTAGTTTTTTCATCTTTTCATATTAATCATATGAAAAGGGAAGTTTAAATCGTATATTCAAATATTTAACTTGAGCTATTATAGTAAGCATCATATCTTGTCTCTCTTGCTCTCCAATGTTAATAGTATCTTTCTCCAAACTCCATCATTTGGACGTATGGAGTATTAAACCCATGTAAGTTTCAAAGGTAGTTGTTTTCTATTACCACATTTGAATGCAAAGTGACTAACAATGTGAAATGATATAAAATGGGAATAATAAGAATGTAGTCAATTACAAATAGTTTATAGTTTTAGGAAGAAAAAATTTCATTTAAGTACACCTTTTTATTTAGGATGAAAATTAAAGTATTTTATTTATGGTTGAATTATTGTAACAAATCAATGCACGTCGTCAATGATTTTTTGTTCTTACACTGAAATCAATGCTCACTATTAATATAATTACTTTTAAATTAATGTACAACATACATCTAGTTACATCAAATCATAAATTAACATTTACACTTAAATAAATGCATCTAGTGCGAGCAATCAAATAGGATTAGAAATCGACATCTACATTGAAATAAATGCATCTAGTGCAAGCAATAAAATAGGATTAGAAATAAATATCTACAATGAAATTAATGTATCTAGTGCAAATAATCAAATAGGATTCGAAATCAATATCTACATTAAAATCAATGCATCTAATGGAAGCGCTTAAATAATATTAGAAATTAATAACTGCATTGAAATCAATGTATCGAGTGCAATCAATCAAATATGATTAAAGTTTTTTGCATGTATATGACAGATGAAATTTTGATAAGCTTAACATATTTTTGTTGAACAGTAAGATGTGTTGCCGAAAAGGCATACTGTAACAGCTCAACAGAATGCCCTGCGTGGCAAATCTGAACTGAAAACTCATACAGAATCTTTTTGCAAAGGGTACAATGTACAAAGTGAACATCGGCATATGTGTAAAAGCATCTACAATATGTAATTTTCCTTAATAATGAAAATTACGGATTTTTCCAGTGGAAAAAAAAATCAAATATGATTAGGAATCAACATCTACACTAAATCAATGCATCTATTTTAGTGAAAAACCAAAATATTCATGGCTTTCTAAATCCTACTTATTTTTCATTTTTTAAAACCCTTACGTCCTCTTCCTCTATGGTTAATATTTGTCAATATTATATAACACTATATTATATCTATATTTGTCTTTTTGTGCCTCTTTCATCCCCAAAAACACACAACCTCTTTATCTACACATCTATCTATATATATTTTCCTCCCTACCTCCCTCTCTTTATCTCTCTCTCTGCCCCCTCCATCTATATATTTATCTCCCTTTGTTTCACTTTCTTTGTCTCTTTATCTCAACCCCAAACATATAAAATATCTCTCCATATCTATCTATCTATATCTCACTCCCTCCTCCATCTCTCTCTCTCGCTCTTTCGCTTCTCTCTCTCTCTCTCTCGCCTGCTCTCCTCTCTCCCTCACTCTTTCTCGACCTCTCCCTTTTCACTCCATCTCTCTCTTCACATTTCTCTCTCCAAGTATTTTTTCTTCCTTCCCTCTCCTCCTTCCTCTCTCTCCCTTTATTTCTCGTTGCCCTTTGTCTCTCCTCCCTCGCACTCTCTCTCTCTCTCTCTTTCTCTCTCTTCCCTCCAAATTTTTCACTATCTCCATCCCTCTCTTCCTTCTTTCTCTCCCCCCTCCATATCTGTATCTCTCTCTCTCTCTTCCCCTTCTCTCCCCCTCTCTCTCATCTGTCCCATTCTCTCTCTTCTCTCCTTCTATACTCTCTCCCTCACTCTCTCTCATTCTCTCCCTTATCAATCCATCTCTCTCTCTCTACCTCTATATCTCTATGTATTTTCTCTCCCCTCCATATCTCCCCCCCTCGAAATCCATCTCTCTCTCTCTCTCTCTCTCTCTCTCTCTCTCTCTCTCTCTCTCTCTCTCTCTCTCTCTCTCTCTCTCTCTCTCTCTCTCTCTCTCTCTCTCTATATATATATATATATATATATATATATATATATATATATATATATATATGTATTTTCTCTTCCCTCCCTATCTCTCCCCTTCGAAATCTCTCTCTCTCTCTCTCTCTCTCTCTCTCTCTCTCTCTCTCTCTCTCTATTTGTCACTATCACACTCCCTCTCTCCTTCTCTCCCCCACCTCTCCCCTCCCCTCCATCTCTTCCTCTCTCTCTCTTTCCCACTCTGTCCCCCCTCCATCCATATGATCGAGAATAGACACTCTGTGTAATCATAAATAAATGTAATGTATAATATAATATTACTTATAATGGATATGGTTATTTTTATAATATATCGAAATAATAATATCAATATTATGGATTATTATACCATTAATAATGTATAAAGAGATAACTTGTTAAATAAACAATAACATGTTAACTTTACATTATAGACAAAACATTTTCTTTCGATCAAATTGGTATCTCAATGCCTCACATTTTGCATTTTAAATTTTACAGTACATTACATTTTACATTTTACATTTATATGTCTTTTAATTTGAATATTTATTAAAACATATGAAGCTAAGATTTTTTTCTTTTTCTAGATATATTCCATTTTAAAAATGTTGACATACTTACATACATTACGCCTACAAATATATACTATACTAGGATATAGAGCACCTCTCGATGCAATAAAGGATAATTCTATTCATTTTTTTTAGTCAACTTAATCCATAGGGCACATGCTCCAAACATGCTCTTCCTAGAAAAGATACTCTCTTTTTTGTGAGTTGACCTACTGGGGATTTAAAATGCTAACCTATTGCAAAGAGTTCCTTAATAATGCACCCATTCACCATCAATCCAAATCCCTATGAGATTATTAGAATAGATACTTATTGATTTCTTATTCAAAAAATATTTAGGAGGACAATTTTCATTCTTATCTAAAAGACCACCCTCCTTCTTGTAATTTAACATAGAAAATTACTCAAATGTACCATACTAATTTAATTAAGAATTTCTTATAATTTAGTAGTGGTTATTTGTTCAAGAACAACCATATGAAGGGGTTTGTGACAAGTACCTCAATTACCTTATAATTTCTTAGTAAATAAATAAGAAACTATACATTTATTTGTGAATCTGGTGTTGATTTGGAACTTATGAACTGTCATGCATTGTATGTGCTAATACAACTTGTTAAATACTAATTAAGTTGTACTATTTATTGTCGACTATGTTGGAATATTATTGAATGTGTTGTTATTAATGTCATTTAGGGGGAAAATGTTGAGTGCTCATGTTTTCATTGATGTCAAGGTCTTGTAGAATTCAATGGATTCTTTTTTTCTAGATATATTTTTTCATTTTAAAAATGTTGACATACTTACATACATTACGCCTACAAATATCTCCTATACTAGGCTATAGATCGCCTATCGATGAAATAAAGTATAATTCTATTCATTTATTTTGGTCAAATTATTCCACAAGGCACATGCACCAAACATACTATTCCTAGAAGAGATACTCGTTTTTTTGTCAGTTAACCCACTGGGAATTTAAACTGGTAACCTATTGCAAGGAGTTCCTTAATAATGCACCTAGTCACCATCAATCCAAATCCCTATGAGATTATTAGAATAAATTCTTATTGATTTCTTATTCACAAAATATTCTAGACGATCATTTTCATTCTTATCTAGAAGACCAGCCTCCTTATTTCAATTTAACATAAAAAATTCCACAAATTTACCATACTAATTTAATTAAGCACTTATTATCATTTAGTAGTGGTTATTTGTTCAAGAACACCCATATGAAGGGTTTTCGAATGAGTACCTCAATTACCTTATAATTTCTTAGTAAATAAATTAGAAACTATACATTTATTTGTGAATCTATTGTTTATTTGGAACTTATGAACTATCATGCACCGTATGTGCTAATACAACATGTTAACTACTAATTAATTTGTAGTATTTATTGTTGAGTGTGTTGGAATATTATTGAATGTGTTTTCATTAATGTCAATTTTAGGGGGGAAATGTTGAGTGTTCATGTTTTCATTGATGTTAAGGCCATGTAGAATTCAAGCGGATTAAAACCATTGATAAAGTGTTGTGTCAAGTCCCATGTAACAAGTTAATTCAATCTCAGTAGGGATCAACTCAAGGCCACAAAGGACATGTAGAGGTAAGGTGGTCAATGGAAAAAAACATGGAAGCAAAGCTCAAGGGGGATTTCCCTATATATTTAACTACAGAGAAGGCCAAACATCGAGGAGGTAAATACTTTGGTCATCGCTTCTAGTCGCTAAGAGCCATAGGCTAACTTTTGAGGGCTAGGTCCCCAATCGAGCCATTAGGTTTGAGCTAGTTGATATTCCAACTAAATCCTTTAAAATGGCTCTCACACATTCAAATATCAAGGTTGGGTTTAGGAGGACTAGAATTTTTCCATTGAATTATGATGCTTGTATGCATGATACTAGTTGAAATGAGTCATTTGATGTGGATGGTCAAGATGAGTGAGATATTGAAGTACATGTTGATGCCTAAGAAGATGTGGATGGACATGAAGATGCAATTGTATATGATAATATGATACCCCTTTATAAGGGACACTTTTATGGTGATGATGATGAACATGTAAGTGAAAAAAATATAATCATGAACCAATTGAAAATAACATCGAGGTTTTTAGACCATCTTAAGCACATGCAACTTCTTCATGTGATATTCTTAATGAATATCTTGACATGAAAAGGATGATGAGAATGTGATTGAAAATGGAAATGTTGATATGAATGTAGTTGTAGGTGATCATGCACTACGAAGCAACAATGAAAAAATAATATTTCAAATCCAACTAACCCCACCATCATGGCTATAAGAATCCGTGATGAATATGAAAAAACATAATGTCTCAAGAACCAATGAAGAAAGCATGAACATGCCTTCACAACTAGCAGAATTGAATTATAGAAATGTTCATTTTTTTGGTGCATAATCAATCATTGGAAGAAGATGTTGTACATAATGAGGTAAAAAATGAAGAGAACAATAGGATTCAATTAGTTGTCTAGGATATTTAAAGGGAAGTGTAAATAAAGGATAAATAAGTGCCAAATAAGGAGCAGTTACTTAGTCAGCTCCTAAAGCTATTAGCAGAGAGAGTGTCGGTGAAAAGAAGGAAAGGAACAATATATAGTTATTAATTATGTTCAATTTCATAGTTACTCACCTCAAAAGACTACATAAGACTATTAGTTGAGATTGAACAAAAGAAACTTGAAATTCAGGATTTAAAATAGAAAAAGTACAATTTAGCCAAGGAAAAGAAGGTAGAAAGGATTGTTGTAGCAGAACTTCGAGTAGAGGAAAGGCTTGAAAGAGATAAAGTACCGTAATGTAAGGACCATGAAAAATAATTGGCAAAGTATGAAAATTAATCAAGAAAGGCTCAACAATTTCTTCAAAAATAATGAGTGATAAAAAATGGGGTTGATAAGGATGCAACCATAGTCAAGGAAAGCAGGATAATTTCGAACACATTGGACCATATTGCAGATAACACACCATTATACTGATACCTTGTAAACATCCAAGTCCCCCTCTATCAAAAATGAGGTTTTCCCACTTGATATGTTCCTACCAATGCAGGTATCAATGCTATATATGATTATTATACATGTCCACTTAATGTAGTCGTTGGTAGCACAAGTGTGAATTGTGGAAACTCACTTCTTCCATGGCTACAAGCGGAAAATTGGACTAAATTATATGGTAGCAATCCAACACATCCTAATAAACCATTATTAGGTAGGGCAACCTACTTGGGTCAAGCATGCAACTCAACAATATTGGGTAATGAATATTTTGGAGGCCATTAAGCATACGGTTGTCATATTTTTTTGGCATAACCACATTGTGATGTGAATTTTGTAAGAACTGCCTCTATTTCTTGTTAAATGGAAATTTCGATTAAATCCTAGGTCATGTCATTCCATAATTTTTACGGCATCGTAATCAAAATACATTTTAAAAGATACATTCATAGTCTATTAGAATGGAGAAAGCCTAGCACATAATACAATCATATTTGTGTTCTACCCTTACATAACTAATCCGAATTTATCCAATAATGCAACAGAATACACATATATCCATAAATAGAAAGATGCGGCGGAAATAAAACTTCATTTCATTAAAATCAAATTATTGAAATATTCTTGTGGGCATAATGGAAATAAACTAGCTAGGGCCCTCGTAGCTTATCTCTGAGAAGAAATGTGGCGGCTACAAGCCTTTGAACTGTGTTACAATGAGGCTTGAAGGCCTATTTATTGTTTATAAATAATGTAAATCCATAAGCATCCAAAAACCTAACCCTAGGAGATGAAGCACCAAAACTATGGGCCCAGTTTGGGTAAATTGGTACATCAACTTCCCGGGGATGTAACTTTGGCATATGATCTCCATATGACATGCTAAATACCTTGTTAGAAATATATATCCAAGCACTACAAATTTTGGGTGAGAAACATCAAAGAAAATTCCATTTTTATCCATATTTTCCCAAAAAAACATAGTTTAGGGCCTCAAAATGGCAATGAAAGTTCAAGACCTGAAAAACTGCTAATACTAGTAAACTGTACTGAAACTGAAAAACAGAAAGAAACAACGGTGGGGGTCCTAGTGGAATAGTAAGGTTACCACCAATATCCTCCTGGATCATTCCTTCCACCTTAGAAAGCAATGGTCCCTATTGCATTGAGTTCCTCAATGAGATGAGGAACATTCTCCTCATGAACTTGGTCCCCAGTGAGCCACTTACCTTGGTGATGGTGTATGGCCCATATCAAAGCTGGAGAAGCTTGCGGTGGGGTCCAGAGAGGCACTCCTTCTAAAAATGTAGCCACACTTTATTTCTCATCTGCAAGTTGTGTGGAATCCGATGTTGATCATGGCGCTACATGTACTTTGCGTTGGATTTGTCCAAGGTGTGGTGGACCTGCTGGAAGATGTGCTGGATGCATTCAATAGATTTGGTTAATTTATCATTCTCATAAAATACATGTGTGTATTATGTCTATGTAGTCGCATGAGTTATGGAAACATCAGGCAGGGACAGGCCTGGGTTCAGATCAATGGAGTGTCTGACCTGACAGTGTAGAGGAGCCTTTGTGTGTGAGGAAAAAATGTCATTATATTCCTCCATGACTTTGTCAATCTTCCGCTGCATTGTAGGGGAGCCCTGTTTAAAGGATGTGGCCACAATATTTGTCTTTCCCCATCGGAGAATTTTAATGAAAATAAATTTCCTAGTTTGGGAAATAATATTGCTGCGTTTTTCTGCAGTAATCAAAGAGATGGTAGGAGGTAGTACTACCTTTGGTATCTTGTACAATTTATTTCCTAAAGTAATAACAATAAAATGAGGCCTAGACTCATACACAACATGTCACTTCCACAAGTATGGTTGGCCCAATAATACATCAAACACATCAAGATGAGAAACATCACACATTACCTCATCTATGAATGGCTTGATGTTGTATGGAAGGCGGAACTATTGGCGGACGCGGAGATATCTTCCTTGTTGAAGCCACCCAACAGTATACTGTTGCGAGTGTGCTGTGGTTGATAGGCTGAGTCGCTTCACAACCTCTACTGAAATGAGGTTATTTTGGCTTCCACTATCGACAGTGAATTTTAGTGGAGAACCCTTCACCCACATCTGCGAACGGAAGAGGCGCTCCCCCTCCTCTAGATCCTCGATCTCCTCCCTATGGAGGTTGGTGGTGGAAAGGGTGGAACTAGGTTTTGCATCAATGATTTTCTTCCCATTGTCATCGCCCTTTTCTAGTTATGACTCAGGATCAGAACATGCATCTGATTTGGGTGCCTTTAGTTTGGCCACCAGTGACTGTTTGGCCCGACACTCGTTTTTACTATGAATGGAGCTGTTATGAAATTCATACCACTTCCCCATGTCCTTATTTGAATTTGTGGTGTTGTTTTGAGTCACCTTGATTTTTCTTTGCCCCTTATTCTGCAGTTCGGGGGTGCCTTTCCCTGGCTGATTTGTGGATCCAAAGTCTCACTTATTCTACTTAAATTTATGCTCTATCTTGGAAGCATAGCGATATGTCATGCCAAGTGAGGCAATGTAAAGGAACTCCATATCCTTCTAAATGTATCTATGAAAAAAACTGTGGTACTTGAGCACCAAATGTCTCTCTGAATATTTAGTACCCAATTTTGTGCATAGGGTATGGAACAGATTCGTAATTTCATGCACATCTTGATCCCTTTGCTACCGCAACGTGGTCCATTGGATGTACTTTCCCCCATAGCTCCCCACAGGGTAGTATTGTTCCTTGATCCCGTCTTGGAACTAATTCCAAGTGTGTGCAACTAGGAACAGAGGGGGATCCCTCCTGTACTTTTGCTCACAGTAGGTTTCCCACCAATATTTGACATGGGGGGCAGCTTTGAGGAGTGAAAAAAGTAATCATTTCTCGGTCAGAGAAATCATGGACTAAGAATTACCCTTCCAAAAAATTTAACCACCTATCTATGTTGTTTGCATCTATCTCGCCTTCAAATACAATAATGTCTAAGTTGACCTGTACCTTGAAAGGAGTGGTGCCTCTAGAGTGGCTGCTAGATGCATATGCGCCACCAGTGGGAAATCATTGAAGGATCTAGGAAAAACTATCCATCATCGCATTCCTTTGTTTCTCGAGGGCCTCCTCGAGCAATAATTTTATAGGATCTTCTACTTCCTCATCTTTCTTTTATTCTGCCATGGGAGGTCATCGGGATTTGTGAGGTCGATCTTGCAAGGATTTAACCAGATTGAGCCATAACTCCTTATACCCTAACCTTGTTGGGGACATGCAAAGAAAAATAGAGACAGAGTAGACCACTCTGATTCCACTGATCCGAATTTATGCAAGAATACAACATAATACATATATAACCATAAATACAAAGATGCAATGGAAATAAAAATTCATTTCATTAAAATCAAATGATTGAAATATGCTTACAAACATAATGGAAATAAACTATCTAAGGAGCTGCTAGCTTATCTCTAAGAAGAGATGTGGCAGCTATAGGCCTCTAAACTGTGTTAAAATGAGGCTCGAAGGCCTATTTATTTTTGAGAAATAATGGAAAACCTTAAACACCCAAAAACCTAACCCTAGGAGATGAAGCGCCAAAACTATGGGCCATGTTTGAATAAATTGGTACATCAACTTCTCGAGGACGTAACTTTGGCATATGATCTCTATTTGATGCGCTCAATACCTCGTTAGAAAGATATATCTGAGGAATAAAAATTTTGAGTGAGAAATATCAAAGGAACTTCCACGTTTCTCCCATTTTTCCAAAAAAACGTAGTTTAGGGCCCCAAAATGGCTTCGGAAGTTTAGGACCTGAAAATCTGCTAAAAATAGTAAATTGTGTTGAAACTTTAAAATATAAAGAAACAATGGTGGGGGTCTGAGTGGAATAGGTAGGTGGCCACCAATATCCACCTAGATCAATACCAAAGTAAACTAAGTTCAAGGATGTAACTTATTAGTCATGTGTGAAGTATAGATAGAACATACACCATTTAGAACATCCTTTTATAATAAGTACAAGTATTTTCTTAGCTTAAGTGGAACCTATTATTGTGAATAAATTTTTTCTTAGTCATTAACATTGGTCATCATAATGGAAATGCAATAGAACTTGTTATATTC
This sequence comes from Pinus albicaulis, assembly GCA_034641835.2. Lineage (NCBI taxonomy): Eukaryota > Viridiplantae > Streptophyta > Pinopsida > Pinales > Pinaceae > Pinus > Pinus albicaulis. Next base: position 199,560,570 of record CM076583.1, read on the forward strand.
ACAAATCCATGCCTTTCAAATATAATATTGTGTGTTGAAAAAAATATATGTGTGTCTTTGTGTGTGTGTGATCCAGACTTATGCAGGAATGCAATAAAATACATAGATACACATAAACACAGAGATGCATCCGAAATAAGACATCATTCCATTAATTCTCACATAATTGAAATATGCTTAGAGACATAGTGAAAATAAACTAGCTAGGGCGTTGGTAGCTTATCTATGAGAAGATATGTGGTGGCTATAGGCCTCTGAACTATGTTACAATGATTCTCAAGGGAATTTTTATTATCAAACAATAATATAAAACCCTAAACAACCAAAACCCTATCCCAAGGAAGTCTAACACCAAGAGTTTATGGGCCCTGTTGGGGTTAGTTGGGCAGCCAACTTATCAGAGTCCTGACTTGGTCATATTATCTATGTTTGGTGTGTATGATACCTTTTTGGAAAAATCCATTCGAGGACTACAACTATTATCATGATTTTGTTCAAATCATTAGAAAAATCATGCCAAAAAAACATCATTTAGGGCCTCAAAATGGCTTTGAAATTTTACGACCCGAAAAAATACTAAAAATAGTAAATAAGAAAACTGATGAAACTGACTAGGTGGAATATGCATGTGGCCACCAATATCCACATGGATCATTCCTCCCCCTTTTCAAAGAAATGTTCCCCATTGCGTGAAGATCTTCCATGAGGTGGGGAAATTTCTATTGAACTTGGTCCCTAGTGAACTACTTTCCTCAGTGAAGGAGTTGGCCAGCTTTGACAACATGATACAGTTGGATCTTCTGCTAGTGAGTGATTTTAAGGTGTGTGTCCATGATCTAATCAGTCGCAATTTTTCCATGCAGTTTTGATTTAACTATGTCAGGGTGAGTTGTTCTGCAATGTTGGATGTGTCTAGTAATGTAAGAAAGTATGGCCAAAGGCGATCCATGTTGAACACTAGGTGCAGGTCAAGGAATGGGGGAATGCTAAGCTCAAAATAATTTTCTCCCATAGCCTTGGTGATGGTATATGGACCAAATTGAAGTGGGTGTAGCTTGCGATGGGGTTCAGAGAGGCACTCCTTCTGCAAATTTAACAAAAAATTTCCGCCCACTTGGAAGTTGTGTGGCACCCGATGTTGATCATGTTGCTGCTTGTACTTAGCATTGGCTCTGTCCAATATATCATGAACCTATTGGTGGATGTGTTGAATGCGCTCAATGAGGTTGTTCACCTTGTCAGCCTTAGACCGGACATGATCTGAATTGGCATGAGTAGCTGCAAATGACATGGTTATGTGAATAGGACATAGTGGATGGAATCCCAAGCCCACCTGAAATGGGTTTTGGTCAGTTGACATGTGGAGGACCCAATTATAGTTTTGTTGTACATAAGGGAGGCTCTCATCCCATGTGCATGGACGATTAGAGTTGTACATGCGTAGAATGTGTACGATCATCATGTTGACGACCTGTGTCTGGCCATCAGTTTTGGGATGGAGACTTGTGGTCTTGGTGAGCTTGGTGTCTAGCATTGACTAGAGGCTAGACCAAAATGTAATAAGGAACTTGCTATCCCGATCTGAGATGATAGACTATGGGATCCTAAAGTATACCCACACTCATTCAAATAATATTTTAACATTCGTTTCTATTGTGATATTCTTCTTGTAGGCCTCCATAATGGCCATCTTTGAGAATCTGTCGAAGACCAAGAAAACATAGTCGTTTCCCTGCTTAGTAGAAGGATTGCCTGACATGTAATCAATAGAAATGGATTCCCAAGGTCGACCAGGGGTCGGTAGTAGAGTATAGAGGCCTTGCTTCTTGATGATCGGTTTGAAAATGGTGCAGGTAGTGCAGGATCTAATGTACTTCTCGACATCCTGTCGAAGGATCAAACAATATAAATACTTTTGCAGTACTGCCACTATTTCCTAGACCTCGAAATGCCCAATGACCTGAATATAGTGCGCTTCCAAAATCATCTTGGCACACTCACTTGAAGGAACAGAAAGGTGTCCCAGGTGACATATTAGTGCATCCTGGAGGTAAAACATTGGAACTTGGTTACCCTCTAAGAGCGTCTTTTAAGTGTGGCAGAATTCTGGATCACTATTGTAGAGAAGCATCCAATAAAAATTCTCGTGCCCATAAGAGTTGAGCATGGTGGTTAGCACCATGATCGGTGGTCGGCTGAGGCAGTATGCAACATTATTGGTGTTGCCCTTCTTGTACTTGATGCTCAATGAAACTATTGTATATATGTGGAACAATTCTGATGGTGATCATTCTGGAACTTCCCTTGTGTCTGTATGAACTGCAGGGGTCGATGATCTATGTGGATAACCATTTCCATCCCCAAAATTAAATTCTTCTATTGTTGGCAAGCCTGCACAATGGAATAAATTTCTTTGTCATAAGTGGGATACTTCTAAAGTGTGTCGGATAGTGTCTCACTGTGATATGCCACTCAATTCTCCTATTGAGTAAGAACTCCCCCAATAGCCTAGTCAGAGGCATATGTCTTGATCTCGAATGGTTGTTGCAAGTCTGGTAATGTGAGAGCTGGGGTAGAGAAAAGACGATGTTTCAACTCTACGAATGCCTTCTGTTGAGATTCAAACCAAAATAATTTTTCTTTCGCTCCTCCCTTGGTGACTTGACTCAAGGGCCAAGCGGTATGGAAGAATCCAACACAAACCTAAGGTAGAAATTAGAAAGACACAGAAAGCTGCATAGCTCTATTAAAGTGGTTGTGGATGGCCAATACTAAATGACTTGGATGTTAGCTGGATCCACATGCACCTATCGCTCATCAATAATGTATCCCAGATACCGAACCTGGGTCATGCAAAAAGTGCACTTCTTCAAATTGGCACACAAAATGTGTTGCCACAGTGTTTTCTGGACCTGTTGGATGTGTTGAAGGCTCTCTTCCAAATTCGGGTTGAATATCAGAATGAAATCTAAGTACACTACTACAAATGAGTTGGTGAATGGTCACAATTTGTCATCCATCAACCTCATGAAGGTTGCAGGAGCATTCGTCAACTCAAAAAGCATGACCAACCATTTCAATAGGTCCTCCTTGGTTTTGAAGGTAGTTTTCCACACATCATAGGGTTCGATTGGTACCTGGTGATACCTGAACTTCAAGTTGATCCTGCTGAAATATTTTCCCCCCTTGAGTTGGTCCAAAAGGTCATCAATCGATGGGATTAGGTACCTATTCTCAACAGTGATCTTTTTCAGCTGTTGATAGTCAATATAGAGTCTAAAATTCCCATAATTCTTCTACACCAATATGATCGGGCTCCCACAAGACGATGAAATCGGCCGAATGTGGCCTTTCTGCAATAGCTTCTGAATATGCCTCTTGACTTCATCATTCTCCAGAACAAAGCGCCAATAGATTGGTCCATTGGGAAGTGGCACACCTAGGGTCAAATCGATGTGGTGCTTGACCTGACAGTGAAGAGGAACCCCTGTGGGTGACGTGAAGATGTCCCCGTACTCCTCCATGACCTTGTCCATTTTTTGTTATCATTTGGAGGAGCACTCTCAGAAGGTCATGGCCACAAACTTCTTCTTTCCCTGAGGGGGGATCACCAAGAAAAAAAATTTCCCAGTTTTTGAAATGAGCTTACTGCATTGTATTGCAATAACAAAAGATATGGCGGCAAGCGGTGCTACTTCTAGTATCCTGTACAAATTATTGTGAAAAGTAAAAATAATAGCATGACGCTAGGAATCATATACAGCATGTCACTTCCACAAGTATGCTTGGCCTAATAAGACATCACAAACATCAAGAGGGGCAATGTCACATAATACCTCATCCGTGAAGGGCTTGATGTTGTAGGGAAGGCTGCACTGTTGGCTAACGTGGAGATCTAGTCCTTGGTAAAGCCACCTGGTAGTGTACGGTTGTCAGTGTGATGTGGTTGGAAAGCCTAGCCACTTCACGAACTCTACTTAAATGAGGTTATTTTGGCTCCTGCTATCAACAATGAACTGCGATGGGGAACCCTTTACCCACATCTCAAAATGGAAGAGACACGCCTCCTCCTCTGGACCTTCTAGTTCCTCCTTCTAGATCTTCGTGGTGGAAACAGTGGTGCTAGGATCTGCATCGGTAATTTTCTTCCCTTTGTCACTCCCTTGTTAGGTTTTGATTCTGATTTGGAGCATGCATATAATTCATAAGCCTTCAGCTTGGCCACAAGTGACTACTTGGCCCAACACTCACTTGTGTTCTGAGTGGAGCTCTTATGGAACTCACACCACTTTCCCATGTCCATCTTTGGCTTCACGGTGTTGTTCTTTTCTTGCGGATTTGGCAGGTTATCCTGGGCCACATTGCATTGGCTTTGTCCTTTGTTCTGCGATTTGGGGGCACCTTTCCCTTGATTATGATTTGCAGATCCAAGTTATTTCTTCTTCTGTTTGAACTTTTGCTCAATCTTGGCAGCATACTGGTATGCTGCACCAAGCGAGGAGATGTTGAGGAACTCCATTTCCTCCTGAATATATCTATGTAGATAACTATGGTACTTCAGCACCAATTGTTTCTTTGAATCTTTCATACCCAATTTTGTGTGCATGTTTTGGAACATATTCATTAGTTTATGCACATCTTGATCACTTTGCTGACGCATCGTAGTCCATTGCATGTACTTGTACTCATAGTTCCCCACGAGATAATAATGTTCCTTGATGGCATCTTGGAAATAATTCCAAGTGGGTGCGGCTGAAAACATAGAGGGTTCACTCTTTTACTTTTTCTCATAGTAGGTTTCCAACCCATCCTTGACATGGGGAGTGCAAAAGTAATATTTTTCTGGTTGGAAAACTCATGAAATGAGAAATACCCTTATAATAGATTCAACCATCTATCTATGAAGTTTGCATCTATTTGGCCCTCAAATATGGGAATGTCAAAGTTTACTTGTACCTTAAAAGGATTTTCGCCTCTAGAGTGGCTGTTGGATGTAGATGCACCGCTGGTGGGCAGTCGTTGAAGAATATGGGAACATTTATCCATCATCACATACCTTTTTTCTCGAGGGCCTCCTAGAGCAATATTTTGGTAATATCTCCTACTCCCTAATATTGATTTCATCCCCCATGGGCAGTCGTCGAGATTTGCGAGGCTGATCTTGTAAAGGTTCAAATAGATTGAGCCCTAACGCGTTATACCCAAACCTTGCCGGGTACATGGAAAGATGGATCAAGAAATAACAGACCGCTCTGATATCACTGGTCTGAACTTATGAAAGAACGTAATAAAATACTAAAATAAACATAAACCTAGATATGCAACATAAATAAGACTTCATTTCATTAATATCACATAACTGAAATATGCTTACATACAGAACGTAAATAAACTAGCTAGGGCACTGGTACCTTATCTCTAAGAAGAGATGTGGCGGCTACATGCTTCTGAACTGTGTTACAATGACGCTCGAGGGCATTTTTATTATTGAACAATAAGAGAAAATCCTAAACAAAAAAAACCCTAACTCGAGGATATGTAACACCAAGAGTTTATGGGCCTTGTTGGGGTATGTTGGGTAGCCAACTTCTCGGGGTCATAACTTGGTCATATTATCTCCATTTGGCACATATGATGCCTCGTTGGAAAGATCTCCCTGAGCACTACATCTACTGTCTCAATTTTTTTCATATTGTTGAAGCAGTCATGTCCAAAAAATTCCGTTTAGGGCCTCAAAATGACTCCTGATGTTCAGGACCCGAAAAATTTCTAAAAATAGTAAATAAGAAAACTGATGAAACTAACTAGGTGGAATAGGAGTGTGGCCACCAATATCCACCTAGATCTCTCTCTCTCTCTCTCTCTGTGTGTGTCCAACAATGGGGTATTTTCATTTGTGATCTTTCAATGGTAATTATAATTTCACAAGTAGCTATATCATTCCTCACACTCATATTATTCAATTACATTTCACCCTATATGGATTTCACTCCTTTTTAATTGAATTGTTTGGAAAATTATTTGCTGAATCAAGTTTGATACTCTTTAGCCAATGGCTACAACTATTTTTTGGTGGCATAGGTCCTTTTACTTGTCGCCAAAGTTTTCTCAAATTATTAAAAAATAGAAATTGTGTGAGTATGGCCACAAAAATGATACTTCCTTATGCCCAGTTTTAATTTAGAATTAAATAAAAATAAATAAAACAAGCATTCCATTGCAAATTTGAAGAACACATAATTATTATTAATATGTTTCGATCTAAAATTAAATGTTGTATGCATTGAAATGTATTTGACTAAAGAGAGAAAAGACCATAAGAAGTCATGACACAATATTAGAAGCTATAATTTGGTTCACAAGTGACATTAACGTTATAATGTAAGTGGAATCATCGTTAATAAATAAATAAGTGAGGAAATAATCTAGAAAATATCCATACACATCCACAAAAATTAGATAGTGTTGACTCTTAAAATAATTTTCATTTGTATTGAAACATCCAAAATTGTGATGGAAATATATCCCATATTAGAAAAAAATGAACTTGTCGTAGGCCATGAGAATGTGATCCATATTTCAGTTTCATATAAACGAATGTAATATGGAAAATAAATTGTCTCGTAGCCATATTTAGCTACATGTTTTGTAGTTGATTGAGGCTTGAGCTTATGTCACGTATATAATGATAAAGAGGTTCTACCATTTTTTTGTGTAGCATGACTTACATACACCCATTTAAGGATATCAAAAAAGAATGAAACGCATAGAAACCATGTTGAACAATTGGTTTGAAGTCACTATATTAAGTACAGGGTTAAATATTCTACGAGAAATGTAGTGTTAAGAAAGCATAGAAAATTGCTAAGTTTCCACCATATCCTTGACCTCTCCTAAAGAGTTTGTTTTGTAGTTTACCAATTGACATATGATTACCATCATGAAGAAATAACAATAGTGAACAAAGATGAAAACTTCCTAAAAATTTTGTCAAAAAATTGGCAATTTACATAAATTTCTTCACATAAAACCCACAGACAAAAACCCACATAAGTTCACATAAAAACCATAGAAAAAATCACATAGAAAAATATGATAAACTCACCAAAAACCACATAAGAATTCGCTAAGTGGACTAAAATTCCCAACATATTGAATGGGTTGATAACCACACTGACAATTATAACTAGTAGGAACAAAAATTCTACTGGAGAGCCAACCACGAAGCCACCTCCATACCCAAATTCATTGGAAATTGTTGTCTACACCCCAACACCTTGTCAGAGCTTTCCATGCCCAAATTTCACTGTAACAGTCAACCAGACCCCAACGCCTTACCAAAGCTTACTTGAAATAGAGATAGAGACGATGGCTTTAAATAAAGAGAAAATTGTAAAATACCATAAGAAATTCATAGAGAGAACTATCTAAAATGAAATTTACCCTCATGAAAACCCACTAGAGTACAAAACCTTCATTTCCACCACCAAATCGACTGAAATATCCCATGAGGTCCAATGTAGATGAGAAAAACAACCGCTATTGTGCCACTGGTAGGACACACAAATATTTGTCGTTTCATATCCTATGGTTAAGTTTTGGGATATTCAGGGTTTTCCATTGTTTCTAAATAATAAATAGGCCTTTGAGCCTCACTGTAACAAAGTTCAGAAGACATGTAGTTGCTACATCTCTTCTCAAAGATAAGCTACCATCACCTGAGCTAGTTTATTTCCATTTTGCATGTAAAAAAATTCCAATACTTTGTTATTAATGAATTGAAGTTATGTTTTCATTGTACCTATGTTTTTCTATTTACATATGTATTTAATTTCATTCACGCATAAATTTGGATCAGTGGTATCAAAGTGGTATGCTCTTTCTCTATTTTTCTGTGCATGTCCCCAATGAGTTCGGGTTATCAGGAGTTAGGGCTTGAGCTGGTTGAAGCTTTGTAAGACCAACCTCACTGACCATGACAACCTCCTATGAAAAAATAAAAGAAAATATAGGGAGCAGGAGATCCTTTCAAAATATTGCTTGAAGAGACCCTTGAGTGACAAAGGAGTGAAATGATGGATAAATTTTCCCAGATCCTTTTGCAAATTCCCACAGGTGACATATATTCATCCAACAACCACCCTGGAGGTGCCGCTCTCTTTAAGGTACAAGTCAACTTTGACATTACGATATTTGAACGCTATATAGATGAAAATGTTGTCGATAAATGGTTAAATCTGTTGGAAGTATATTTTTCGGTTCATGATTTTTCCAATAGGGAAAAGATTACTTTTTTACTACCCTCCACATCAAGGTATGGTGGGAAGCATACTGTGAGCAGAGGAACAAGAGGGAACCGTCACTGTTTTCAGTCGCACCCACTAGGAACTCTTTCTGAGGCACCATCAAGGAAGAGTATTACCCTATCTGGATCTATGAAGATAAGTACATAAAGTGGACCACACTGTGGCAGGGAAAGGACCAAGCTGTGCCAGAGTTGAAAAACATTATTCATACCCTTCGCATGAAGTTTGGTATCAAGAATTCTGAGTGGCATCTGGTAATCAAGTACTGTGACTGTCTACAAATACATCTAGGATGAGATGGAGTTCCTAGACATCTCCTCACTTTTCACCGCCTATCAATACATTGTCAAAATAGAGCGGAAGTTTAAATAGAAGAAGTGAGACTTTGGATCTGCTAATCCAAAGCAAGGGAAAGGCGCCCCCAAATTGCATAATAAAGGACAAATCCAAGGCAAGGTGACCCTAGACAACCCATCGAAGTTGCAAGAAAGGAAAAAAACCATGAAGAAAAATAAGGACACAAGAAAGTGGTGTGAGTTCCATAAGAGCCCCATACACAATAGAAGTGAGTGTCGAGATAAGAATTCACTAATGGTTGAGCTGAAGGCTTCTAAGTCAGATTCATTTCCAATTTTAAGTCAGAACATGACAAGGGGAATGAAAAAGGGAAGAAAATTATTGATGCAAAGCCCGGTGCCAATGTTTCCACCACCAATATCCAGAAGATTGAGCCCGAAGATCCAAAGGAGGGGGATCATCTCTAACGCAGACGCGGGTGAAGGGTTCGCTGCTACAACTCATTTTCTATAGTGAGATCCAAAATAACCTCATTTTAGCGAAGGTATTGAAGATTTTGGGCATACCGACCACACCACGCCCATGTTGTACACCATCAAGTGGCTTCACTAAGGATGAGATCTCTGAGTCTGCTAGCAGTGTCACCTTCCGATACAACATCAAGCCACTCATGGATGAGGTAATGTCTGTTGTTGCTCGTCTTGAATTTTGTGATGCATTATTAGGCCAATCGTTATTGTGGAATCATAATGTTGTGTAAGAGTCGAGGCCTCACATTGTTTTTATTTCTTTGGGAAATAAGTTATACAAGATACCGGAAGTAGAATCGCCTATATAAATTATAAAAACAATATGTATATGATGGATTCAATTCGATATAACAATGTACTAAAGCTAGATATTGAATCACTTCTATAAATAAATTGCGTAAATTAAACACAATCGCCAATCACATGAAGCAAAGAAGAATAAAATCAAACCACAACACAGATAATTTCTTGGGAAAAGCTTGCTACTAAAAACCCCTCTATAATATATTGTATATTCCATAAGGAATCATGAAACAATTACATTGCACTCTTCTCACAAGACTTTCCTATACTCTACTAATATTCTCACACTGATCCAGACAAAATCGGGCCAAAAATTAGCTAATTCTCAGCCTACCTTCAGCCTGCCTTGCTCACGCAATTCCTAGTGAATGCATTCCTTATTATTTAGGAATTTCAGCCTTCCTCAACTGCGCTAAGTGTCATGGGAATCATGTGGTGTTTTAACTACATATGGGAAGCTTGCTGATATCACAACTAATAGTCACACTTCCCTTTAACCTTTGTCTCAACTAGGTCTCCACTGGAACTGACATGCATGCAGCTAATAATAGTAAATCAATAGTTGCATGTTAGATCACTGATTGTGAATTAAGTAATATTTAATTCAATTGATCTCTCACTAGTGCAACAAATAGTTACAATTAGCACAACTAACTTTAACTCACTTAACTGACTTAACTAATTACACATGCATTAAACTAATGCACCAACTACACTTTGAACTCTGTTACAACTAGAATTACTCTGCATGCCTCATCAACTACCTCAACTCGAAATTCATGAGCTAACTGAGTTTATCACACTCAGTTAACTATTACAAGTGATTATGAGATAATATTACATTTTATTGTCCAAATTAATTAAGGGATAATTAAAATAGACATGCACCAAATTTATCCCACACTAGTGTAGGTGTTGCTAGGACCTCTGGTCCCACACTAGTGTAGGTGCTGCTTGGACCTCCTGGTCCCAACCTAGTGTAGGTGCTTCTTGGACCTCCTGGTCCCACCCTAGTGTAGGTGCTACGTGGAATTCCCGGTACCACACTAGTGTAGGTGCTACTTGGACCTCCTAGTCCCACACTACTGTAGGTGTTGTCATGTTGTTTCCGGACGAAAAATTCACTATTTCTTGTTTCAAACTTCAACACTCCCACTCAACAAGAAAGGAATGTCCTTGCATGCGATATGCGACTCTTGCATGCAACATGCAACTCTTGCATGCAACACTTCTCTAGTGTTTCTCGCACATGAAACTATTGCATGCAACACTTATCTAGTGTTTCTTGTACATGAAACTCTTGAATGCAACACTTCTCTAGTGTTTCTCACACATGCAACCTTTGCATCCAACACTTCTAAAACTGAATAGCCTCCAAACAGATGAATTAGTATAATGCATATGTCATCAAATTATTATGACTGCTCCTAGCTACTGCACATGTCTAATGGATTCTTTGTGCCATTGACATCTGCATCCGTGCACTCTGCACTATTTCCAACTGTGATCTGCACTTCAGTATCCGACACCTGTCACTCTGATTTCTTTCCTCCTGACATATGACTACATCAATCTAACTGATGATGCTACTGCTTCTCTATGGGCTCCTTCTAGCTAGGTTCGATCCATGAGACACACCATCTCAATGAATCCTGCCAAAATTTATTCTTGTGATTAATTCTACACATCACCCCACCTCACACCTGGAGGTATAGCTGCATGCACTCCCTCTGCCCATCTGGATTGAAATTTCTCTGCTTGAGTGGTTTTTACCACTCCATGATCCTCCGCATGTGGCCGCTCCACATCTTTATATTCATTCTTTGGAACCAAGAGTTCCTCATCTGCATGCAAATCAGGCTCCCTCTCAAGGATCAATTTCATGGCTTTCTCACACTTCCCAATGGTTGGAAGCTCTGTAGAAATCACATCTACAATAATCTTATAGAGATTCTTCACACGAATCCCAAAATTCTTGGCTTGTCCTTTTGATTTGTGACGAAGGAAAAATTTTCCTTCACTGAAAACTACATAATAGCCTCTATCTTCCAACATTGCAACTAAAACTAAATTTTTCTTCAAACCTGGTACATGAATTACATCTTTTAATAAAAATGGTTTACCTGAATGTCTATGGAAATTAACTGTACCAAACCTGTTAGCGCTATACCTTTCGTCGTCACCCATTTCGATATGCATCTGGAGGTCCTTGTCCTCCAAGCTACTAAAAATTTCTTTGCTTCCCGTCACATGGAAGGATGCACCACTATCCAAGTAACACCCTGATCCCATCGCACTTGACACAATGCATGCAATCAGCGAGAATTCAAGCTCAAATTGTGAGGCTAAAGCCTCACCACCTGTAGATCTTGAATCCTTCTTGTTATTCTTCTTTTCTGGACAATTAGTGGCATAATGTCCATGCTCGTGACAGTGAAAACACTTCACTCTAGACATGTCACACTCCTTGCCTTCTTCACTGGTCTCATATTTGGAATTGGATTTATTTCCTTTCCCCTTCTTCACCTTGGCAGCCAAAGAAAAATATTCTTCATCATCATTCTTAGATGAAGGTCGATGTATGGTATTCCATTGGAACTCCTCCTCCACCAAATCCAACCACAGTCGTTCCCTAGATGATAGATTTTCCCTTCCATTGACAAATTCCTGATAGCTATGCCAACTCTTGGGAAGTCCTAGAGGAGATAGGCTCCCCAAATCATCGTCAACGATAGTAATTCCTACACTCCCAAGCTCATCCCGACATTGGACAAACTTTGCTAAGTATACCAGAATAGTGTCGTTTTTCTCCATTTTGATCTTCTTGAGTTTATCCTTCGGTGTCGATTTCCTATGGTCACTGCTACTTTGAAATAGATCTGTCAAATATTTCACATTTCATATGGTATCGCTTTGCCATGGAGACTTGAGAAAATATGGTCTCGTACTCCCTCGGGTAATATCCTCCTCACCTTTGCCACTTTCTTTTGCCATGCATCAATATTTGCAACATCTGTCACAATGGGTTTGGGAACATCATTGTCAATGAATTCCTTCAAGCCATTGTCTTTGAGTATTGCCTCCATCTTTTCTTTCCAAGAAATATAGTTAGAGCTACCCTCGAGTGCATACTCCAATATCAAGCCATTGAAAGCCATTTCGATCCTGAATCAGTTGTAGCACCCAGAAAGTCTTTCTGCAAATTCGAATTATATTCAGTCACCAAGTCAGCTCCTCCTTCACTATTGTGATTTACTGTGCTCTGATACTATGTATAAATTATACAAAAATTATCTATATCATGGATTCAATCCGATCTAGTAATGTACTAAAGCTAGATACTGAATCACTTCTACAAATCAATTGTAGAAATTAAACACAATCGCCAATCACATGAAACAAAGAAGAATTAAATCAAACCACAACATAGATAATTTCTTGGGGAAAGGTTGCTGCTCAAAACCCCTCTATCATATATTTTATATTCCACGAGGAATCATGAAACACTTACAATGCACTCTTCTCACAAGAATATCCTGCACTTTGCTAATCGTCTCACACTGATCTAGAGAAAATTGGGCCAACACTTAGCCAATTCTCAACCTGTCTTCAGCCTACCTTGCTCACAAAATTCCTGATGAATGCAATCCCTATTCTTTAGGAATTTCAACTTTCCTCAATTGTGTTGAGTATCATTGGCATCCTATGGTGTTTCAACTGCATCTAGGTAGCCTGCTAATATCACAATTGATAGTCACACTTCCCTTTAACCTTTGTCTCAACTGGGTCTCCACTAAAGCTAACATGCATACAGCTAATAATATTAAATCATCAGTTGCATGTTAGATCACTGATTATGAATTAAATAATATTTAATTCACTTGTTCTTTCACTAATGCAACAAATAGTTATAACTAGCACAACTGACTTTAACTTAACTAATTTAACTGATTACACATGCATTAAAATAATGTACCAATTGCACTCTGAACTCTATTACAACTAGAATTACTCTACATTTCTCACCAACTACCCTCAACTAGAAATTCATTAGCTAACTGAGTTTATCACACTGAGTTAACTATTACAAGTGATTATGAGAAAAGATTACATTTTATTGTCTAGTTTAATTAAGGGATAATTAAAATAGACATGCACCAAATTTCGCCCACACCAGTGTAGGTGCTGCTAGGACCTGTGGTCCCACACTAGTGTAGGTGCTGCTTGGACCTCCTGATCCCACCCTAGTGTAGGTGCTACTTGGAACTCCTGGTCCCACACTAGTGTAGGTGCTGCTTGGACCTCCTAGTCCCACACTAGTGTAGGTGTTGTCATGTTGTTTCTGTATGCCAATTTCACTGTTTTTTGTTGCAAACTTTAAAAATAACTACCACTATCTCTTTGCTCTCTAATAAACAATGCAGTAAGATCATCTCCTAGATCAGGATTTTTTTTTCTTCCTGATTCGCTCTCAGAGTAAGGGGAAGATCATGGCCACATCTATGACCCTCCGGATGGGTTTCTCCATGCAGCAGAAGTAGTTGGATAAGGTCGTGGAAGAATAAAGGGACATATTCTCCTCACCCACATGATTACCCTGACATTGTGAGGTCAAGCATAAAATCAATTTCACTCCTAGAGAACCTCTACCCATCGGGTCAATATAAAACCTCTCCATTATGTAAAATGAAGAGATCAAGTGGAAAATCCAAGAGTTGCTACAAAAAGGGCACATCTGACCAAGTTCCTCACCCTGTGGGAGCACAATTATACTTGTACATAATAAGGATGGGACTTGGAGGCTCTGTATTGATTATCGGGCACTGAAAAAAATCACTATCGGGAATAGGTATCTAATCCTAGAGATTGATTACCTTCTGGACCAACTCAATGGATCCAAGTATTTCAACAAGACCGATCTGAAGTTTGGCTATCACCAAGTTCCAATAGAAACCATAGATGTATGGAAGACCACCTTCAAATACAAGGAAGGCCTTTTTGAATGGTTGGTCATGCTCTTTGGGTTGAAAAATGTTGAGATTCAACAAGATGATGAGCTTAGTGAAAAGAGTCGCCTTCACTAAGTGGGCTCGCAGGCTATTTTTGTGCAAGTCTATTTTTAGACTATGTCTATTTTTAGACATGATGATCATATTTCAGAAGTTGCAGGATGCTATTTGTGGATTGTTGATCAAGTTGGAAAAATAGATGAAATTCTATTTTTAGAATATTGGGCGAAGTCTATTTATAGATCGCTGATCTAAAAATAGATGCATGTCAATTATTATTAGCTCTTAATAATAATCAGACACTAAACAACAACATATTCTCTTAAAGCACTTTGTTAAAGTGCACAGATGTGGCACATCAGTGGACTGAGGGAATTACACAATTCCCAAGGGTTTACTAGAGCTAATGCATGGAGGACTCAGTTAGAACTCAAGTGGTAGAGTTATGATACAGTTGGAAGAAGTAGTTATGGAGTTGTATTTAGTTTAACTCAGTTAGACTCAGTTGAGCTAGTTGTATCTAGTCTAACTAAATGATACACTAGTGAGAGTGGAGTGAATTAATTAGTTAATTAATTCACAAATAATAACTCATTAATCAACTCAACAACATAGCAGTTAACTACAGTGCATGGAAGTTTCAGTGGAGACCCAGTGGAGAGATAGGTGAAAGGGAAAGATGGACTATCTTTTGTGACTATTGTGATGCATTGATTGCATCACACACACATTGGAGTTGCCAATGAGGATTTCGTAGTCAAGGCAAGAGTAATTCAAATTCATTCAAAGCTATTCTTCAGCATGGATTGCGCAGTGGAGGCAGGTTAGTAGGAGGCAGAGATCAATGCATGGATTTGCAAGATTGTTCTGTACTGAGAGCTTGATAAGCTTTGTATGAGGATTTTCATATGATTCCATGATACATAATATATAGTTGGGGTTTTCAGCTTCAGGCTTTCCTGGTTAAAAACTGTGTTATGTGCAATTATTTTTATTTATGCTTTACATGTGTGTGCAATTAATTTTTCCGCAAAATATTAACAAGTGGAATTGATTCAGTATCTTGCATAAAGTTAAATAGTGTGAGATCAGGTGAATCTAGGACATATGCATGCTCAGTGCATATAATTTCTACATGGTATCAGAGGATTTTTTATTGAAGATTGCAATTGTAAAGTGATTTTTTGCCGGTGAACAATTTGAATTTGCTACAGAAGATTCTTGGTGCAGAAGTTGAGTATACATTGAAATGGCTTTCAATGGGTTGCGATTGGAGTATTCCCTTGATGGGAGCTAGAATTACATAGCATGGAAGGACAGGATGGAGGCAGTGCTAGAGGATAATGGACTGAAGGATTTCATCGATAGCAATGTTCCTAAGCCAGGATCTAGCGATGCTGCATTACTTAACGCATGGCAAAAGAAGACAACAAAGACGAGGAGAATTATGTTGGAAGGTGTGAAGGACCATATTGTGTCTAGCCTTCATAGGAAAGCCACTCCATTCTTAATGTGGAAGGCTTTGACAGACTTATTCCAAAGCAGAACTGACCAGAGGAATTTGGCGCTTAAAGACAAGCTCAGAAAATTAAAAATGGAGAAGGGTGACAGTGTTCCAAAATACGTCACGAAGTTTTTCCACTACAAGGATGAACTGGGAAGTTTGGGGGTTACTGTTGATGAAGAAGACTTGGTGAGATTTTCTCTCCTTGGGCTTCCAAAGAGTTGGCATCGCTATGAAGACTCTGTCAATGGACGGGATAAACTGCCGGTATGGGAGTGACTTTGGTCAAATCTTGTGCAGGAGGAGATAAGGCGGGGTACCAGGGATGGATCTTCATCGAAAAATGAAGATGAAGAGAATTGCGCTTTGGATGCTAAAGCAAGGAAAGGGAAGGGGAAGAAACATCCTTCAAAATCTGATGCAAAAGGCAAGAAGCAGGATTTGTCCAAAGTGAAGTTTTTTCACTATCACGAACATGGACATTTTGCCACTAACTGTCCACAGAAGAAGAAGAACAAGAAGGCTATTGGATCTGCAGCTGGAGAGGCCTAAGCCTTGAAATTTGAGCTTGATTTCTCTTTGATATCTTTCTTGGTTTCAAGCTATATGGGATTGGTGTGGTATCTTGATAGTGGCGCGTCTTTCCATATGATGGGAGACAAGGAGTTTTTTAGTGACTTGGAGGAGAAGGACCTCCAGATGCATATAGAGATGGGCGACGATAGTCGGTACCGTGCGACTAGCATTGGGACCATTATCTTTGAGAGGGAGTCTAGTAATCCATTCTTGTTGAAGAATGCCATGCATGTTCCAGGCTTGAAGAAGAGCTTGGTCTCGGTCGCAATGCTGGAAGACAAAGGTTATGATGTTGCTTTTACTGAGGGAAAATCCTTCCTTCAACATAAAACAATGGGTCAAACCAAGAAGATAGGGGTTCGAATTAAGAATCTCTACAATCTGGAGGTAGATGGCTATGCTGCAATGGTGGGCAAAGCTGAAGAAATGGTGAGCTAGGATGAGGGCGAATTATGGCACAAGAGATTGGGCCATCTTCACCATGGCACTTTGAAGATTTTGCAGCAGATTTCTACTGGACTTCCCAAGGGTACTCTTGCACAGTCATATCAGTGCAAGGGATGTACTATGGGTAATTTTTTGAAGACCACCTTTCATGAGAAGGAGAACCATGCTCCGATGATCCTGGAGAGAATTCACATAGACTTGTGCTGACCTTTATTGGTTTCTTCAACAGCAAAACACAGGTACTATGTTATATTTGTTGATGACTATTCTCATAGATGCTGGATCTTCTTCATGCAGAAGAAGAGTGAAACATTCTCAAAGTTTTGTGAGTTCAAGGCATTGGTGGAGAAAGAGTTGGGGAAGCAAGTGAAAGCTCTACGGAGCGATAATGGTGGTGAATACATCTCTGGTGAATTCAAAGAGTTCTGTAGCAAAGAAGGAATTCGAAGAGAACTCATGGCACCTCATAACCCACAGCAGAATGGGGTCGTGGAGAGGAAGAATAGAATGATCGTGGGTGCTGCATGACCAGGGCCTACCGATGCACTTGTGGGTAGACGCATGAAACACTGCGGTTTATGTGCAAAATATTTGTCCTCAGAGAGTACTTGGCATGAGTACACTCGAAGAAGTTTTTACTGGTAAGAAGCCTGATATTTATCATTTGAATATTTTTGGCTCACCTGTTTACATTCATGTGACAAAGGACTCCAGGAAGAAGCTAGAGCCGACTGCAGAAGTTGGGATATTTGTGGGGTACACAGAAACACCCCATAATTATCATGTGTATTTTCTAGATAGTCGGATGACTTTTGTGCGACGGGATATAAGATTCAATGAGGTCAAAGCCATGAAGTTGTCGCTTGAGAGGGAGCTACACTTGCATGCAAAGGAGGAAATTCTTGTTCCCAAATATGAGCCTCTAGATGTGGATCAGCCACAGGAGGAGATTCATAGAGTGGAGGAGTCCACTCATGTAGAACCAAACATCAGACAAGGAAAAAAGCGTACCACAGAAGCTAAGAGACTGAAGCTTTATGCGGCACAACATGTAGGAGTCCCTACATCACAGCACAAACAGAGATAGTCACCTGACCGATTTATTGGATACATGGCTCTTATGAGCAAGTGTATTGTGGAAAACCCATCTTCTTTTGAAGAAGCAATGTAGGAGCCCACATGGGTAGATGCCATGATGGAGGAATATGACTCCTGTTAGGGATCTATAATTTATTAGAAATATTGGAAGAGTCAAATTATAGAAACAAAATCATTTCAACCAACTTTGGGATTCTAGGATCTAGCCCTCCTGAATCCGGAGAGGGATCTCTCCAAAATGTGCAAAGATGGATTTGTCTTTGAAGTTTAGGGTTATGATATTAGGCTAGTTATGAAGGCCAAGGGTTTGTTTGTTTTTTGTATGGTTGAGCATGATTACTGTTCAAGATGAAAAGTTCTGAGTGCAAAAAGTTCCAAAGGTGAGAAGTTGCAGGCAATCAGAGTAAGCTTCGGTCGAAAAGGTAGAAAATTGCAGGTTTTAGACCATTGGGCTATGGAGTCATAATAGGGTTTAATTGGAATAGCAAAAGTCAAGAGTGGTCCATGGGGAAAGTCATCTATGTCTAAGGATCTCTTTGAAGATTGATTTATCGAATGGAATGATACAATAAGAAAGAGAAATAAACAGATGCAGAAACAAGAGCAGCCCAGGATCTGGTAAGTACTTTGAAACTAGCCAGTCTTTGACATGGACTCAAGAAAAACACAAAAGTAAACTAGGATCTAGTAAGTAATTTGAAACTAGCCAGCCTTTGATACACTTTCAACAGAAAACATCTCAAAACAGAGGGAAACTTGAAGGCAACTTTTAGTTAGAAACTAGCGGGCCGGGCTCACCACAAATCCTCTCCTAGCTCTTCTTTACTTGGTTACTCTCAAGACAAAAACAAAGATAACAACAGAATGGCCTAAGATCTGGTAAGTACTTTGAAACTAGCCATCTTTTGACACATTCAAAGGGAAACAGTCAGATATTCTGTGGGATCATATTGGGACCAGGGCTCACCATATCTTCCTTAGTTCATCTTCACGAAACATATACTGAAAATAACATCTAAGAATAACATTCAACTAAGACAATAAGACGAGGGAACGCCAGCATTCCTATTCTTAAACTGAATTAATTCATTCATAAATAACAAAGATAGAAGAAAAAATTTAGATAAATATTTTCAATCAGAGAAGGCTACTGATATACAACAGGTCCTAACCCTATGCATGTTGTTCTTTATAAGAGAAAGTGAAACACAGTGGAAACAGAAACAAAATAACAAGTTACAATGAGAAAAACATCACCGTCAACATAGACCAGGATCCCATAAATCTGCTTGTATTAATGCTCCAAACTAGTTACAGCTTTAAGTCCAGTGCTTTAGGTTAGCAACCATCTACACATCTCAGCCTAACCTATCTATCACCAGCAAAGCTCCAAGAGCCAGTGAATACTATGTACAATCAGAAGTTTTAAGCTCAAGTGTATATCAAAGATCTACAACCAACCCCTCACTCATCTTCTGAAGAAGTATATATAGAAGGATGAGGAGGTGAGATCTGATAAAGATCTCAATTTACAATTAATACAGTTTTAATGTCTTCTTGGCCCTTGGGGGGCTCAATGAAGAAACTGTATAGGTGTTTCACTGTATTAATTAATTTACACTTATGAATTAAGCTCAGGGGGAGCTTGTTGACCTTTGAGGCTTTGTGTGACGCTAGGGTTACTCTGCAGATATCTTTGCATTAAGTTTCATTGCAGAACTAGCTTTCTGGCTGCGTTGAGGTGAAAAACTTCATCTGATCAATAACTTCGGCCTCTGATTGACTACTTTGAGGAATAGTTGGCACTGTGGTAGATGAGGAATCAATTTTCCTCTAATGGTGGCGGTGGAGGCATTCCTGCTAGATAAAACACTTTAGATTTTCTGTAAACTATGTTTTATTTCGGAGATTAGGCTTTTGATAATCATTCTTAGCCGTAATCCCCGTAATCCTGTCTTTAATCTTCTGCTCTGATACATTCTGGTCTTCGTCTCTGATACTCTTTTCCTGTGTTGGTTTCATATTTTTCTGCTGATTTGCAGGGTCGCGCAGGGTCATGTGGCATCAGTGCTTGGATAAACACCCATGAAATGTGAAATTGAACACCTGTGATTGATTCCCTTGGTGAATCGAAAGAGGGAGGATCGTCACCCTCTACTTTCGAATTTTCTCCATTTTAGCGAAGAATCGCTTTTGATCCAAATTTATGCAGGAACGTAGTAGAATAAACATATAACCATAAATACAGAGATGCATCAGAAATAACACTTCATTTCATTAATATCAAACAGCTGAAATTTGCTTATAGACAGAATGGAAATAAAACTAGCTAGGGCGCTAGTAGCTATCTCTTAGAAGAGATGTGGCGGCTACAGGCCTCTGAACTGAGTTACAATGAGGCTCAAGGGCCTATTTATTATTAAGAAAAAATGGAGAACCCTAAACATCTAAAAACCTAACCCTAGGAGATGAAGCGCCAAAACTATGGGCCCCGTTTGGGTAAATTGGTGTTTCAACTTCCTAGGGACGTAACTTTGGCATACTATCTTCGTCTGACGCACATGATACATCATTAGAAAGCTCTATCCGAGGACTAAAATTTTCGCCATGAATATCATTTTGAAATGGAATGATATTTGTTGGAGGCGCGATGCCCAAAAAACGTCGTTTAGGGCCTCAAAACGGCTCCGAAAGTTCAGGACCCGAAAAACTGCTAAAAATAGTAAGTTATGCCGAAACTGAAAAACTGAAAGAGACAATGGTGGGGGCCCAACTGGAATAGGTGGATGGCCACCAATATCCACCTGGATCATTCCTCCCCCCTTAGGAAGCAATGGTCCCCATTGCGTTAAGTTCCTCAACGAGATGAGGAAATTTCTACTGAACTTGGTCCCTAGTGAACCACTTTCCTTGGTGCAGGAGTTGGCCAGCTTTGACAACCCGATACAGTTGGATGTTTTGTTGGCGAGTGTTCTTGATTTGCATGTCCATGATACAATTTGTGGTGGCCTGTTCCATGCAGTCTGGGTTTAACTCTGTTGGTGTGAGTTGTTCTGCAATGTTCGAGGTGTCTAGTAGAGGTGGGAAGTAAGGATGAAGGCGATCCACATTGAAGACTGGGTGCAGAACAAGGAATAGAGGAATACTAAGCTCAAAAGCATTGTTCCCTATAGCCTTGGTGACGGTGTACGACCCATATCGGAGCAGGAAAAGCTTGCGGTGGGGTCCACTAAGGTGCTCCTTCTACAAATGTAGCCATACTTTGTCGCCCACCTAGAAGTTGTGTGGCACCCAGTGTTGATCATGGCGCTGCTTGTACTTTGCATTGGCTCTATCCAATATATCATGAACCTGTTGGCGGATGTGTTAAATGCGCTCGATGAAGCTACTTGCTTTGTCAACTTTCGACTGGACATGAGCTGAATCGGCCTGAGCAGCGGAAAATGGCATGGCTACGTCAATGGGACATAGTGGATGGAATCCCAAGCCCACCTGAAAGGGGCTATGGCCAATTGAACTGTGGAGAGCCCTGTTATAACTATTTTGTACATAGGGGAGGCTCTCGTCCCATGTGCGTGGATGCTTTGAATTGTACATGCGCAGAATGTGTACAATCATTCTGTTGACGACCTCTGTCTGGCCATCTGTTTGGGGATGGAAAGCTGTGGACTTGGTGAGCTTAGTGTCCAACATTGACCAGAGGCTGGACCAAAATGTGCTGAGGAACCTGCTATCTCGATCTGATATGATAGACTGTGGGATCCCAAAGTGCACCCACACTCGTTCAAAGAAGAGTTTAGCGGTGGCTTCTGCTGTGATATTCTTCTTACAGGCCGCCATGATGGCCATCTTCGAGAATCTGTCAACGACCACGAAAACACAGTCATTTCCATTCTTAGTAGAAGGCAGGCCCGACATGTAATCCATGGAGATGGATTCCTAAGGTCGACTAGGGGTAGGTAGTGGAGTATATAGGCCTTGCTTCTTGATGGTCGGTTTGGCAATGGCACAAGCAGTGCAGGATCTGATGTGCTTCTTGACATCCTTTCGAAGGTTCGGCCAATAGAAATACTTATGTAGTATTGCTACTGTTTTCTCGACCCCGAAATGCCCAGCGACTCGACTGTAGTGCGCTTCCCATATCATCTTGGCACGCTTGCTTGAAGGAACACAAAGGTGTCCCACGTGACATAAAAGTGCATCTTGGAGGTGAAAATTTGGAACATGCATACGCCCCAAGAGTGCCTTGTAAGTGTGTCCAAATTCAGGGTCACTCTCATAGAGAAGCGGCCAATCAGAAGTCTCGTTCCCGCAAGAGTTGAGCACGGTGGTGAGTGCCACGATCGGTGGTCGGTTGAGGCAGTCTGCAACATTATTGGTGCTACCCTTCTTGTACTTGATGTTCAAATGAAACTGTTGCAGATATGTGGACCACTTCTGATGGAAATAATTCTGCAACTTCCCTTGTGTCTGTATGAATTTTAGGGGCCGGTGGTCTATGGGGATGATTGTTTCCTTCCCCAAAATGTAATGCTTCCATTGTTGATCGGCTTGCACAATGGAATACATTTATTTGTCATAGGTGGGATACTTGCGAACTGTATCAGACAATGTCTCACTGTGATATGCCACTGGATGTCCCTGTTGAGTAAGAACTGCCCCAATAGCATAGTCAGAGGCATTTGTCTCGATCTCAAATAGTTGTTGCAAGTCTGGTAATGTGAGCACTGGGGCAGAACAGAGGCGATTTTTCAATTCTGTGAACGCCTTCTGTTGAGGTTCCGACCAAAAGAATTTTTCTCTTTCTCCTCCCTTGGTGGCTTGACTCAAGGGCCAAGTGATATGAGAGAATCCCAACACGAATCTACGGTAGAAATTAGCAAGACCCGGAAAGCTGCGAAGCTCTGTTATAGTCGTTGGGGCTTGCCAATCCCGAATGACTTGGATCTTGGCTGGATCCACATGCACCCCCCTTTCATCAATAAAGTATCCCAGATATTGAACCTGGGTCATGCCAAACGTGCACTTCTCCAAATTGGCAAACAACTTGTGTTGCCGCAGTGTTTGGAGGACTTGTCGGATGTGGTGAAGGTTCTCTTCCCAAGTCTTGATGAAGATCAAAATTTCATCCAAGTACACCACTACAAATGAGTTGGTGAATGGCCACAAGATGTCGTCCATAATCCTCATGAAGGTTGCGGGAGCATTCGTCAACCCGAAAGGCATGAATAGCCATTCAAAAAGGCCTTCCTTGGCTTTGAAGGTAGTCTTCCACACATCAAAGGGTTCAATTGGTACCTGGTGATACCCAGACTTCAGGTCAATCTTGTTGAAATATTTTTCACCTTTGAGTTGGTCCAGAAGGTCTTCAATCCATGGGATTGGGAACCTATTCCGGACAGTGATCTTGTTCAACGCCCGATAGTCAATACAGAGTCTCCACATCCCATCCTTCTTCTGTACCAACACGATCGGGCTCCCACAAGGCGACGAACTTGGTCTGATGTGACCTTTCTGCAACAGCTCCTGAATCTGCCTCTTGATTTCATCATTCTCCAGAACAGAGTGCCGATAGATCGGTCCATTGGGTAGCGGCGCACCTGGGGTCAGATCAATCGGGTGCTTGACCTGAGAGTGTAGAGGAACCCCTGTGGGTGAGGTGAAGATGTCCCCGTACTCCTCCACAACCTTATCCATTTGTTGTTGTCATGCAGAGGAGCCATGTCTGGAGGTCGTGGCCACAGTATTCTTCTTGCCCTGGGGGCAGATCATCAGGAAAACAAATTTCCTGGTTTGGGAAATGAGCTTACTACATTGTTTTGCAGTAACCAAGGAGATAGCTGCAGGAAGTGGTACCTTTGGTATCCTGTACAACTTATTTCCCAAAGTAACAGTAACAGCACGAGGTCGAGACTCATACATAGCATGCCGCTTCCACAAGTATGGTTGTCCTAATAATACATCAGAAACATCAATAGGAGCAACATCACATAATACCTCATCTGTGAAGGGCTTGATGCTATAGGGAAGGTGGCACTGTTGGCTGACGCGGAGATCTCGTCCTTGGTGAAGCCACCCGATGGTGTATGGATGTGGATGAGCTATGGTCAGCAAGCCCAACCGCTTCACGGCATCTACTGAAATGAGGTTCTTTTGGCTCCCATTGTCGACAATGAACTATACAGGGGAGCCCTTTACCCACATCTGGGAGTGGAAGAGACGTTCCTCCTCCTTTGGATCTTTCGGTTCCTCCTTCTGGATCTTTGTAGTGGCAACAATGGCATTGGGCTCCACATCAATAATGTGTTTCCCTTTTCATTCCCTTTTTTAGGTTCTGATTCAGATTCAAAGCATGCATCTGACTCAGAAGGCCTCATCTCGGCCACTAGCAACTGCTTGGCCCGACACTCACTTGTGTTGTGAGTGGAGCTCTTATGGAACTCACACCACATTCCCGTGTCCTTCTTTGGCTTTGCAGTGCTGTTCTTTTCTTGTGGCTTTGATGGGTTGTCTTTAGCGACCATGCCTTGGCTCTGTCATTTGTTTTACGGTTTGGAAGCACCTTTCCCTTGCTTTTTATTCGCAGATCCAAAGTCTCGCTTCTTCTATTTGAATTTATGCTCAATCTTGGCAGCATACCGGTATGCCGTACCAAGCGAGGAGATGTCGAGGAACTCCATTTCCTCCTGAATGTATCTGTGTAGACAGCTGTGATACTTTAGCACCAAATGTTTCTTTGAATCTTTGATACCCAACTTTGTGCGCAGGGTATGGAACAGATTCGTCAGCTCATGCACATCTTGATCCCTTTGTTGTCGCAGTGTGGTCCATTGTATGTACTTGTCCTCGTAGCTCCCCACGGGATAGTACTGTTCCTTGATGGCGTCTTGGAAATAATTCCAAGTTGGTACGACTGAGAACAGAGAAGGTTCTGTCTGGTCCTTGTTCTCACAGTAGGTTTCCCAACAGTCCTTAACATGGGAGGTAGCTTTAAGGAGTGAAAAAATAATCTTCTCTCGGTCTGAAAAGTCATGAACAGACAAATATCCTTCTAATAGATTCAACCATCTATCTACGGCATGTGCATCTATTTGACCCTAAAATATGGGAATGTGAAAATTTACTTGTACCTTAAAAGGAGTCGCACCTCCAGAGTGGCTGTTGGATGCAGATGCGCCGTCGGTGGGCAGCCGTTGAAGGGTTTGAGAAAATTTATCCATCATTGCGTTCCTTTGCTTTTTGAGGGCCTCCTCGAGCAATATTTTGATAGGATCTCCTGCTCCCTCATCTTTCTTTTCGTCCCCCATGGGCGTCCGTTGAGGTTTGCGAGGCCGATCTTGCAAAGGTTCCACCAGATCAAGCCCTAGCTCCTTATACCCTGATCTCGTTGGGGACATGCAAAGAAGGATCGAGAAAAAGCAAACCTGGCTCTGATACCACTGATCCGGATTTATGCAGGAATGCAATAGAATAAACATATAACCATAAATATAGAGATGCAGCAGAAATAACACTTCATTTCATTAATATCAAAGAACTGAAATTTTCTTACAGACAGAATGGAAATAAAACTAGCTAAGGCACTGGTAGCTATCTCTGAGAAGAGATGTGGCGGCTACAGGCCTCTGAACTGAGTTACAATGAGGCTCGAGGGCCTATTTATTATTGAGAAACAATGGAGAACCCTCAACATCCCAAAAACCTAACCCTAAGAGATGAAGCGCCAAAACTATGGGCCCCGTTTGGGTAAATTGGTGTTTCAACTTCCCAGGGACGTAACTTTGGCATACTATCTCCGTTTGACGCACATGATACATCATTAGAAATATTTATCTGAGGACTACAACTTTCGCCACGAATATTGTTTTGAAATGGAATGATATTCACTGGAGGCGCGATGACCAAAAAACATCGTTTAGGGTCTCAAAATGGCTTCGGAAGTTCAGGACCCGAAAAACTGCTAAAAATAGTAAGTTATGCTGAAACCGAAAAACTGAAAGAGAAAATGGTGGGGGCCCAAGTGGAATAGGCGGGTGGCCACCAATATCCACTTGGATCAGCTTTAAACCCTGCAAAATACAAACAAAGTTATGAAATCCATGCGTTTATAGGTTGACTGCTTCAATGGACGAGTGGAGGAAGCATGGCCATTGGATGGCATCATCCAACGATCGAGGTTAATCGGGAGAGAACATAGAATGGGTGGAAGAAGATCGAATCTGAACCGTCGATCGCGCAAAGATCGACGGTCAGGAGCGGAGGTTGAAAGTCAAAAGGAGGACATCGGGCGATCGAATATGGGCCGTCGATCTGAAGATCAGATCGATGGCGGAGATTGATTTCCCATAGCGCCGTAGCCCGGTTATCGCGTGGGAACCTTCGTTAAGTGTCGGGCATCTCTGGCGAGCGATCACCGTTCGATGGCCCGCCCCAGATCGGATGGCGGATAGCGATATCGCTGGGCATTCAGGTCCGAACGTTAATGCATGATGGATGGCGGATGGATGGAAGTTTTGCAAATAGTACACGGGACACGTGGCAGCAAATGTATGGAATTGCTGGCCATCGGGGGAAAAAAACCTTTTGCCCGAAGGCGGTGAGATGGATACCGCCGGTTTGGGCAACTGGCTTTCAGGTGGTAGGGACAACGAAAAGATGCACTCCGCACCGTCCGATCTGCAGATCAGATCGACGGTGCGGAACGGTTCCAAAATGAAACTGGCAGAATAAATGAAAAATGATTAGAAACCCAAGTTTTTAAATTAAAACAAAGGTTTTAATGTTTTTCAGGGCGAAATATTTGTTTTAAAATGGATAAGCGCCTGATTAGCTAAGCGTCTGGTTTTGGCACTAGGGTGTATGGATGAAAAGGGGTTAGAGACTTAGCCCGAGGGGGCTTAAGTCCAATACATAGAAAATATGCATTTTAATGGTTTTTTAAGGATTTTGAAAGGAAATGAAGGTTTCGATAAGGCTAAGAAGGGGTCTTAGAACCTTATCAAGGGTTTTTATGACGTGGAAGGGGGAGAAACATGCAAAGGAGGTATTTTCATGGGAAATTAAGGGGTAGAAAATGAGGTTAGCTTTTGAAGAGAGGGAAAGGGAAAAAGAATCTTGCAGCAAGATTTCAAAGTTTTTCAAGAGGGGAACAGCAGTGAATGTTTGGACAGAGGCATGAGGCCTTCAAAAAGTCTTCAAGAGCCAATAGTTTTTAGTGAGAAAAATTGTTCCTTGAAGGCTCAAAAATAGATTTAGCCATCTTTTGGGATAATCAAATTTTACAGGTGGCTAACAGTGGCTCCACTTGGGGATGGTGCCTTCTTGAAGGCATCAAGAACTTTTAGACCTGCATTCTCTGGGAGGCTGACCATGTGCCTGATCCTTTAATGTTCTCTAGGAGGCTGATCAGTTGCCTAATCCATTGGGCTGCTCTTCCTGTGATGGGATGATTTTCTCTGAAAATGTATTAGCAGTCATAAAAGCAATGGATCTTCATCAATACAACTTTCTACCTACCCAATCCTACAAATCTAACATTTTTTCTTCAATAGAGTGCACTTGGATTGGAAAACTCTTTTCACAACATTTTATTCTTTTGAAAGCAAGAAACTAATCTAATTCTACTCATTTCTCCCAGAACTCAAATTAAATAGTTGAGTTCATATGCTTCTCTACCTATTCTATTATCTGTTGGGATCAAACTATCCAACAGATCTTTATTCTCTAATTTCTACAACAGAAATTGAAAAGCACTCAAGTCAGGATTGAACAGTCTAACTTGATGCTGGTCTATGGCATAAAAGACAAGCTGAACATAGAAATTTATTCACAAAAGTTAAATAAAAAATGGAAGGCTTAAGAACTGAAAATTTGGAAACATTTCCTTCCTCTTTTCACAACTCTGTTTTGACTCTTATTGAGTTGTCTTTCCTTTTCTTCCAGTTCAAATTTTGAGCTAATTAGAACCATATTTTAACATCTCTTTGACTCAGAAAAATAGAACAAATTTGAGTCATTTCTCTTTGCAACCTTAGGTTCATATTTTGATCATGTTTGAACCTTTAATTTCTATCCTAAACTATCTACTCATAAGCCAAGATTAGACAATTTGGCATATCAAATTCACTATCCTATGAGCAGAAAATTTAAAGCTAATTAGTCAAGATTAAACATTTTGACTAACTAGAAGTGTGTTTTTCAGGAGTGGCATTTGAGCTTTCACACTTTCAGATTTATCTCTCTTTTTCTGTACGGGGCTATAACTTGCTTGTTTTCAAAATCTGCCCTCTTTTCTTTCTTTTCATTGTGTTTGTATTTTTGTTTTTTACAACTTTGAATGCAATGGTGGATGAAATATTTATAATGGAAAAGATAAAAAGGCTTCAAAACATAACATGGATCAAGAGACGTAATGCTTAAGAATCCTGCCATTGACAGGACCCCCAAACAATTATGCTCCATTCAACTCCTGCAAGAAAAATGCATTGTTACCAGCAGCTGAATGAATAGAGTAAGGACCAAGCCATAGGTTGTCAAATTTTTCATGATTTCCCTTCTCTTCCCTTCTTGAGTCCAACTTTAAAACTTTGTCCCCCCTTCTTCCCTTCTTCGCTGGCCTTTGTTATTCTGTCAAAAAGCTTCTTAATGTTGTCTTGTTTCTGCAATGATTTGTTATACACTTCCTCACTAGTTTGTTGAAGATGAATGGTCTGATTTATTCTTCTGATCATGTCATTATCTTCAGTCTGCAACTCCTAAATCAACTTTATCACTGGTACACCAAGGCTGTGTTAGCACTCAAATCTACCTCAGGCTAAAATGAAGTAAAACTCAAGGCTACATCAAACCACGCTCAGCCTCGTAGCTAGCCCTACGAGGACAGGAGAGGGCTCTCTCCGTCAATCTCGAGAAAATGAGCAATAGGATGCGAGATGGCTTACAATATGAACTGATTTTAGGCTAGTAAAGAGATAGGTATGTTTTATTTTTGGTTTTTTGGGTTTTCGCTGGAGTAATGGGAAAACAAATTTTGGGTCCGGGGATAAGGTCAGACCTTTGCAGATTTCAAGTTGGGGCGAGGTAGGTGAATGTCTTGATGCTTTTGATTTGGATATATGGACAGATTAGACCGACGAGGAGCTGAAGAGGGCAAAGAAGAACTTGAATCCTCTCCAAACAGCTGAAAACATATAGAACTAACTGAATTCAAAGGCCAAGCACTGTAAACAATGGATTCAACCTTATTCACTCATTCAATTTAGTTCAGAAGCATAATGAAAGGATGGTATACATTAAACATGAAGAAACTTACAGTAAACAAAGAGAAAACACCATCAAGAACAGAACACCACAAGGATCCCAACAAGTGCCGCAAAACCCCTGATCTTTCCTTAGCCAAAATATGAAAAGTATGTACAATGATATCAAAAGTATCCCAAGAGTCCAACCTCTCCAACCTCTGAAAATGATTGAGAAATTACAATATATAGATTACTCTAACACCTTTCCCCACCTCTAGGGGTCGAATTCCCTCTTCAGGGATCAGTTTCAACCAATTCTAATCATGGAACTACAATCTAGGCAGCTAACAACTTGCCTCTAAAAGAGTGGAAACTGATCCATTACATGATTTTTTACCCTTTTGAGAGTGAATCTTCCAGAATAGATAAAAATGAGCCAAAGTTACATGCCAAACATGAATTTACATCATAAAAACCCAAAAATTCCATCCACAAGCAAAACTGGTCCATACTAGGCGAAAATCTGAGCTGGCAGCTGAAAATTCAGGAAAAATTTAAGTGGGTCGCTCTTGAGCCGAGTGGGTCGCGCGTTTTCCAGCCTTAATTTGAGGTACTTCCCGACATCCAAATTGAGCTCATGATAGCTCGTTGGAAAGCCCTGGATGTTGACTATCCAACCCAAGTGGAATTTATGAATTTGGAGATAATTTGACACTCCAAAACCTCATTCTCCCAGAGGTACTTCCTGCTGGTGCAAAAGGTGGCAGCAAGGTGTTTTTCATGGTGTTTTTCAGCTCTTTGACCATCCAGATTTTGATGAAATGCTTAGTTGATTTCTGAGGATGCATAAATAACCATGAAAAATCCAAAAATGAAAAAATTTTCTCCAGCAAGTGTCCAAAAAAAAAGTGAGCGCATGAGTGCGCGACCCGCTTAACTGAAAAACCTGTTTTTGAGACCAAAAATTTGAAAATGACAAAATTTTCTCCGAATTTGCCCAAATTCGGAGCGAAGATCCTCCATCATGTATCTTGCTCAGTCAATGAAGCCTCGGCCAAAATCCGGAGTGGATCAGGCCTTTTCCGCCATTTTAGTGCTCTCCTGGTGCATGCATCTCTTGTGGTGAAAACACTGTCTCGGTTGTATGTGTTGGTCTCTATCATGGTGTCACAATGTGTATGAAAGTATATTGATATAGTTATGATGAAAACAAGAGTTTGGTGTATGCTCCAATGTCAGATGTGTCACATATATGTCAAAGTGCTATAGGAAATATCACAATGGGAAAAGGACTATCACAAGGAATTTGAATGGAAAATAGCCACTCTTTGACTACATGGGGATTTGACACATGAATAGGAATGATTATAGTGTAGGTCAATAGAAATAGCCCTTGCAATGTTTGAAAATGTCAATGGAGGATGTGGACAAGTGAAAATGGGACTATGTCATAACATGAATGATGAATAGTGTGAAAATGACAATGGCAATAACAATGAGAGCAGCGATGTAATGTCAATGAGAGAGCGTGAAGCTGAGGTAAATAATGAGCAGGGACACCACAGACAGTAGAGGCATGAGCATATATATCAACAACACAACCTTGGAAATCCTTCACAAGACTATCAACATGTCTCTCAAAACCCTAAGAAATGAATTTGCGATGAACATAGGTTTTACGTTTCTCCACATCAAACATTTGTTTCCCCACTTTCAAAACACCATAATCATGTCCAAAAATCACTGAGAAATGTTTAAAAACCTACTTGCAAGTTGTTAGAGTCAACTTGAATCAAAACCGGGTGCAAAACACAAATTTCTGGGCTTTTTTGTTTAAGTGGGTCGCTCCCATTCATTTTTACACTGTGAAAAATGCCCAAGTGGGTCGCTCCCCTCAAGTGGGTCGCTCTTGCCTCTTGCCACATAGTGCATTTTGCAGAAAGCTTTTGGAGGCCTTCCCGGTGTCCAAATTGAGCGTGTGATAGCTCGTTGGAAATATATTGGATTCTACTTTCCAACACAAGTGGAATTATGCAATTTGGATTTGATTTACTCTGTCAAAAATCAAATCTCCCAACACTAGTCAAAATGAGCAGAATGAGGCTGCCTCAAGGCAGAGCGCTGTTGCAGTCAACTTTTGAAGGTCTTCCTCAACTCCAAATTGAGCTCATGATAGCTCATGGGAAAGGTATTTCTGTATATTTATCATTTAACTCATCATGCAAGTCATTTTGCCAACCATGCTAGGAGAAATCTTGATTTTCCCAAGGTCACTTCAGAGGTGCATTCAATTCTCCTGAGGCAACGGTATTTTTGACATTTCTCTAAAACCATGCTACCTGTGTAAAACGTGAAGGAGGTTTTTCTTCCTTGGCATGTTGTGGACAAAAACCTCTCTCAGTTTTCCAAAATTCATCTTTGATTGCTCTGAAACATCTTTTGAGTGAAATTTATCCCGATGTGTGAAACAAGGGATTTTGTCGAAATGAAGCATAATCAAGGGGATAAAGGGCTTCTAAATTCTTGGAGAAATTTTTGGAAGTAGGGAGGGATGTTAGGAAGCAGGGGAAAGTGGAATCTCATATATTGAGTGAGGGGAAGGGGTCCAAAAGGGAAAAACACAGGCCTAGCCTAGAAAATTGCCAAGTTTTGGCTAGAAACTAGGGTTTGTGGAAAAATGAGGAATTTGGGGGATCTCAGTGATGGGAAGTGTTTAATAAGGTATATTAAGGATAGGGGAAGGTGTGTGAACATCAGGATACAAGTTTTTCCGATGATTTGACCATCCAAGAGAAATTACCTCCAAAACCCTAGGAGAGGGAAATGGACCTTACCAAGGCACAACTGAAGCATGAACGAGGTGTAAAATGACCCAACGGAACTTGACATGATGATGAAAACCCTCTGAACGATGGTACACTCAGCTGAATGGTGACGTGGACTGACATTTGGACAAATTTGAAAAGAGTGAAAACCAACCCTAGACCTAATGCCTAGTGATCAAATTTTGCTTGAAGACTCAGTGAAATGAAAAAATTTGACCTTGACACTTTAAAATGACTTTGAAAGAGCATGTTTGATCACTGGAGGAAGGCTGCAAAGGCTGACTCTAACAGGCTGTTTGGAAAAATTGCATCAGTACCATACACAAGCTGAAAGGGTGACATACCAATGGATTTCTTCAAAGTTAATCTGTCAGCCCAAAGTGCATGAATCAGCTTTGTGTGCCAAGACTTCTTGTTGTCCTCCAACATTTTCTTGATTATGTTCACTAAAATTTTGTTTGAGGATTCTGCAAGTCCATTACCTTGAGGGTAATAGGCCGTGGAATGCCCCAATGTTATCTGATATCTGTGACAGAATTCAACCATTTTCTTTGATCCAAATGCTGTTGCATTATCAGTAATGATTTTGGTAGGATAGCCAAATCTGGAGAGAATGTTAGTCTCCATGAATTTGATAATAACTGAATCATTGGCCTGTCTACAAGGTATGGCTTCTATCCACTTAGTGAAATAGTCTGTGGCAGTGAGAATTCATCTGTGCTGGGCAGAAGATGGGGGAAGGATTTCTCCTATAAAGTCAAGTCCCCACTATTGAAAAGGGGCTTCAACAGTGATTGGATGCAGAGGCAAGGGTAGCAGTTTTATTTTTCCTTTAAAAATCTGACACTTATGACAGGCTATGATCATCTGGTGTACATCATGGAAAAGAGTAGGCCAATAGAAACCATCCCTCAAAATTTTGTTGGCTGTTGTCTTCCAGTACAAATGACCTCCAAACTCTCCTTCATGGAACTGGTACTTAACCTTCTCTGCATCAAACTCATGAAAACATTTAATCAATAGACCACCTGCATTTTTCCAATAAATAAATTTATCTATAATGCAATAGTTTATAGCTTTCAATTTTAGGAACCTTGCCTTTGTTTTTGTCAAACTAGGAGGTGTATTCAAATTAAGCAGAACATAAAGAATATTAGCATACCAAGAGGAATTCATAAAAAGGTTTTCAACAATGGGTGTTGAGATTTCTTCTTGATCATCTAAAGCATTAATCATACGAATATCAAGAACTTCACAATTTGATTCAGCCATTAATCTAGCTAAACCTTGGCCTTTGATGAGTCTAGTGGGCTTTATCTCTAAATCATATTCAAGAATAACAGCGATCCACCTACCTCTCTTACCATCTGGGTCCTGTGTTAGAATGTCTTTAACAATTTAACTTGGGACAAAGGCAATAATATGTGAATGAAGGATGTATACTCTGAAGTCTTTCAATGCTTTAACTATAGCAAAAGATTGCTTCTCCATGATGTTATACTTCAAAGGGGCATCCCTCAATGACTTGCTAAAGAATGCAATAGGCTGCTCTTGTCCTTGTGGATTTTTCTATAAAAGGACAACATCTATAGTATGTTCTGATGCAAACAAGAAAATATAAAAATCTCTTGAAAAATCAGGACTTATTAGAACCGGTGTTTTCGTTAACGCTTGCTTCACCAGTTCAAAGGATTGCTTTGCTTCCAAGGTCCACTTTACCCCTTGCTCCTTTTTTAGCATGTTTGTGATATTCCTAAGGGGCTCAGCCAAGTTGGGTATGAACCTTCTCAAAAATTTAATCTTCCCAATGAAAGATTGCAACTCCTTGATGTTTCGAGGATGAGAGATTTGCAATATGGCCTCAATCCTCTTTGGATCTATCTTTATACCCTCTTCTGAAATAATGTGTCCAAGAAGCTTACCTTCTTGGAGACCGAATAGTGTCTTCTTAGGGTTTAAATATATTCCAAACCTTCTGCACTTCTTGAAAACTTTTCTCAGATGTTCTAAGTGTTCTTCATCTATTTTTTAAAACACAGTGACATCATCAAGATAGATAATGATGAAGAAGCCCAATTCTTCTGAGAATGCTATGTCCATGGCTCTTTGGAAAGTTGCTCCAACATTCATTAGACCAAAGGGCATTTTCACATACATGAAGGTTCCCCATGGTGTAGTAAAGGTTGTCTTTAATTGATCAGCACAGTAAACCAAGATCTAATTGTACCCTGAATAGCCATCCAACAAAGAAATTATTCTAGACCCTACCACCCTTTGTAAAATATGATCCATCTTGGGTAAAGGGTAGTTGTCTTTTAATGAAGCTTTGTTTAAGTCTCTAAAGTCTATACAAAGCTTGATTTCTCCAGTTTTCTTCCTAACAGACACCAAATTAGATACCCACTTAGAATATCTAATAGGGACAATAATGCCAGCATCATACATTTTCATGATCTCCTTCTGAACCAAAGGCAACTGAACAGGGTTTATTCTGCGCAGCTTCTGTTTGAATGGTTTTTGGTTCTCTTTGAGGGGAATTTTGTGCTGTATTATTTCATTGTCATAGGAATTAAGATCTTCGTAACTCCATGCAAAAACATTAGAAAAATCTTTAAACATCTCTATATATTTGAGTTTAATGTGAGATGGTAAAGTTTTAGACAACTTAATCATTTTTGGTTTTTCCTCACTGACTATATTGCACTCCTCCACTTCAGTCTCTACAGGTTCGAGTTTTGGTTTTTTGGCCACATCGTCAAAATCAAACAACTCTTCTAAAGGGGCCAGACCTCTAGGAAAACTTTCATCTTTAGCATGGAGAGTTTCCAACTCTTCTGTTTCGTTCGTAAGTTTGCTAGACAATAGGTTAATATTGACAGGCTCAGGAGACGGTTCTTCTTCACCAAGAAAGTTTTCTTCACTGCAGTCTGTTTCATATTCTGAGTCTGAACTGTTTAGTTCGAATTCATTTATGAATTGCATGAAGTCTTCTATTTGTTTTTCATTGTCCAACACTTGCCAATACTTCTTATTATCAGGCACTGCTGGTCTAAACTTTATCTCAGTTGTACAGTCTTTGGTTTCAAATGGCGCTAAGCATGTCCTAGCTGCAAAGGCTAAATTGTGAGCTGCAATGTTTCTTTTCCTTGGGACAAAAATTACTTTGGACTCCTCGAATGTTTTTAAAAGGTCCATGAAATCATTCCAGTAGGCTTTAAGTCTGGGATGATTTGCATTATACTTCCCATTTACTTTCCTAATGATCAATTCAGAATCCCCATATACATTGATTCTTTTGGCTCCTAACTTTTTCAAAAATGTAAGCCTAAGAGAAGGGACTCATATTATGCTATGTTATTGGAACACTAAAAGTTTAATTTGCATGAAATGCATTTTGTGTGGTTGTTTTTAGTGTTAGTAATCCAAACACCTGCACCAGCGTTAGTTCTAGTGCA
This sequence comes from Pinus albicaulis, assembly GCA_034641835.2. Taxonomy (NCBI): domain Eukaryota; kingdom Viridiplantae; phylum Streptophyta; class Pinopsida; order Pinales; family Pinaceae; genus Pinus; species Pinus albicaulis. The sequence goes on from CM076583.1 coordinate 199,596,160, forward strand.
TGACCCATCAAAATTCATACTCCATAGAGGAATTTTCTCGGTTTTATCTTGGTTAGAGTCCTCTACAACTATCGTGCTCAAGGGTTGTTGTGGAATCTCAGCACTAAGTTGAATTTGTTTTGAGTCCCCCAGATTTTCATTTATTTGAGGGATACATTCTTGACTCTCAATGTTTAGAAGCAAGGGACACATGACTTGTAGTTCAAGACCCATATTTGGTTTGTTGTTGTTTAAAGTTTCAGCAAACTATTTTGACAGTTCATTGGTATTTACCTCCTCCTCTCTATTAGCCATTAATTCTGTTAAAGTGACTTGTTCACTAAGTGTTTCATCATTAAACATGATAAAATAATTGAGGCCTATATTGACAGAATAGATAGGAGAGTTTTGTGGTCTATCTTGGCTTGTGACTGTGTATTTCATATGGGATTCCCTGTATAGTCTTCTAGTTTGATTGAAAATAGGGATAGTTGCATAGGTCATGTCCATTTGCATAGTCCCTTGTAACTTAGCCCCCCAAGACCTTGAGAGTAACATTCCATACTTTGGGGGCACATCAGCCACAACAATATCCATGACTAAGAATTTGGCTGGAATTTGGGCTAAGTTAACATAGAGGTCCTTGATCAATCCTAAACATTTTACTCTGCTAGAATCAAAACAGTAAAGGTCTTTATAAGGTCTGGTGATTTCTAGACCCAGGCTCTCCATTATAGCTTTAGGCATTAGATTATGAGAAGCCCATGAGTCATGCATAGCGTTGTGCAAAATCTTGTCATGAACGTTAAAACTTACATAAAAGGGAGGAACAGGTCCCTCTTGATATTTTCCTTCAATATTTGGACCAAAAATAAGCTCTGGTTGGTCATCGTTAAGATTTATTGTGTCATTGTTGTCTTCTAAATTTGAAGCCTTCAAAATTTGGGTCCTATATACATGTTGGGCAGCTAACTCGGTGAGGGGAACAGAAATTTTGATCTTTGATATTTCCTGCTCCAGGCTGAAAGGAATTTGACTCTTTGAAAAACTTGTTTCAGCCTTATTAACTGCCATTTTATCAGCAATGTCAGGTTGTTGTTTTGTTTTATTTACATTTGATAAAATTGTTTTCATAGGAGTACTAGCTGTAGTGTTAGTACTACTAATGTCTGCACACTGTTTTTCAATGTCTTGAGTGCTTTTTCCTTTACCTTTATCAGAATTTTCAGCCACTATTTTATCCTTTTGTTTGACAACTTTAGGCTTGGTTGCAGTGTTGTTTTGTGAGGATTTGTCAGAGGTTTTGTTGTTGGGGGTTTGTTGACTAGATTTACTTTTGAGGTCATATTCTCTTGGAGGTTCGGTGATGGCATTTTCCATGTCCTGACAACAATTTTCATTATCATCTCTTTTGTCATCATAAGGTGTATAAAGGCCTTGTTTTCTATCATAATGAACCTTAAAGTCTTCATCATCTACCCCAAATAGGCTAATATCATCTTCCTCTGTTATTTGATCTGTTTTCTCAACCTCACTCACATAGCTCTGATGAAAGGGAGGAGTGATCTGTTGATCATCTTCCCTAGGTCTATTTGGAGGTTGGTTCCTTCTAGAATTCTGATTTTGGTTTTGGTTTCTGTTTTGAGCATTTTGATTTTGGCATGCTTGTGCTCTCTTAATTATGCTCATATATTTCATCATCTCCTCGATCATTCTTTCCATCTTTGAATTGGAATTCGAAGCTATGGATTCCTCTCTAAAAGATACTCTCTTCTCAGCTTTCATCCTTGCTCTTTTCTCCATCAGGTTGACTTCTACAAAAAGAGCACCTCTTTGCATATCTTCAAGAGTTGAAAAATCTCTCTCTCTCTCAACTGATAGGTCATGTCAGAATCAAACCCTTCAGGAAACTTGTTTAAAGCTGAGCCTTGTGGAGGTTTTAGTTTTGGGGAAAGTGCATTATACACACTATTGAATCTAGTGCAATAAGCTTGCACACTCATTAGGGGAATTTTGAGGTCTAAAATGGGCCTCCTAAGCAAAATTTACAATCAAAATTCACTTTATGAGAACCAATCACATTTTAGGGGATGATATCATCCCTAATGGTTGAGGTGTAATTGCTTGAGTTAAAGGTACTTACTTTTCACATTGTCAATGGTGGATAAAAATTCATGGTTAACCATGGTAGTGCTCTAAGTACTTTTAAATTCAAAGTAAAGTACTCATAATAAATGTCATTTCATACTTTTTGAATAAAAATATATTATTGTCATTTCATATTTCTTGAAAGAAACAATGCATATCCCTATACATTTATTATATTATATTATATTATATTATTTTTATATAGTTTATTAATTGCATGTTATTATACAATTTAAATAATATAAATTTTAATAATAGTATATAATATAATTAAGAATTTATAAATTTATATTTATATTTTATTTTAAGTTATTTAAGTACAAAGGACAAATGCATTAGTTGTTCAATGATAATGACTTTTTCTTGAAAAGCTTATTCTTATTTCTAGTCATATCAATATAATTTTTTTATTAATTTTATTTTGGTACAACTTTTGAATTGAATTTAAATATGGTTACATGGATTGTGGTGCAAAAAGTGAATTGCAAAATCATAAATATTATTTTATTTGTTTAGCTATTATTTTATTATTTCCTTAGGAGGCCCATTTTAGACCTCAAAATTCATCTAATGTTCCCCAGGGTTTCTATGGAGGTTCTTGTAATCAAAAAGGACTTTGAGAGGATTCTTTTTAACTTCCCATTTGTTTAAGAATGTTTGATGGAAGCCTTGGAGATCATTGATACTATGGGGTGCTAAGCCTTTAAACAATTTTCTTACTTCTCCCCCCAGGCTTTGAGAAAATAATCTATGTTTGACAAAATCATCATCAATTTCATTTCTGTCAAAATAGTCATCCATCTTATCCACATGTTGTGATGCAATTGTAGTATTGTTAGCATCATATAATGGAATTTTGGACTGATAGTCCTGTGGAAGGTTGACTAATGGTGCAGGAATGACTAAGGGAGCATACCATGTTGCCATGATATGTGGTGGAGGTGGATTTACAAGGGGTGGATTAACAAAAGGGAAAGTAGGTTGGAGTGGAGTGGTTTGGACAGCGGATGTTGGATTAAGGGATGTGGATGGAACATCAGTAGATTGCTGAGCTGATCTTGGATGAGAGACACCTAAGATGTGGAGGAAATGTAAATCAGGAGGTGTTGTTTCTCTACTACCAAGATGTTCACTAGTTTCAGGAGAAGAAAGTGAAGACTCAGAATCTAGCTGGATTATGTCATCAAATGACCTAGTTCTAAATGGATTTACTAAGTCAGCTTGTGATTGTTGTAGAGCTAAAAGATGTTCAGGAACTGATTTAGCTCTCAAGGGTGGTCTGAAAACAGCTGATAATTTAATCTTAGGAGACTTCCTAAGGATACTTTCTGGGTTATCAACTACTTCAGGTGGATCAGGGTCAGGATAGGCTCTAGTGTGAATCTTTCTAGGAGCCACTATGTTGTGTTTTTCAAACCCAAATAAACAAGAAAAGTTCAACCAGATATGACAATATTTGAATGTATAACTAATCTGTTTACCTAAATTTCAATCCTACAGCCCTCTGACTGAGTTTGAAGGATATTATGATGATTAGGGTTCTTCCCAGTGGAGTCTTAAGGTCTGTTCAGGATTGTGGAGTCGCCAAGTGGAAGTTTTTAGCTCTTTTCAGAGGTAAAATGTTTTAAGGTCCACCACCATGCTTGTGAAATATCCCTTTTCAAGGATATCCCGGAACACAACAAACTCTAACCAGAGATTGATTGGGATGGAATTTACCAAATATTTCACCTCTGAAAGAGGATGAGATCCAGAAGCTACGTGGCCCTTTCCAAACTCTGTCTAAGAGTATGGGGTAAAACACAACAAAAGGTAAGTGTCAATGTAGGAGTAAGTGTTTTACTACCAATCTAAAAATATTTTTGGTTTTTTCTGAGTTACTTTTGAGTTGTGTGGTTTTTAAGAATATCCTAACTCTGTTTCAAAACTTAGCTACAGTTATGAGACAAAGAAAGTCTACTCTTATGGCTAAGCTAGCTGATTTTTCAAGGTTAGATAAAGTCTTAAGAGAATCCTAGGGTTTACCTAGTTTTTCATTGATTCAAACAAGTTTCATCATAATTACCATTTCTTGGTAGTGCTTGAAAATACTACTTTTAACTCTCAAAGTTTTCTTGAATTGAGGGTTCTCTGAGGTCTTAAAAGGTATAATAACACTTAGTCCTCAGTGGAGTCGCCAGAAATGTTAGGGATCTGTAATTTATTAGCAATATTGGTAGAGTCCAATTACAGAAACAACATCGTTTCAACCAACTTTGGGATTCTAGGATCTAGCCCTCCTGAATCTGAAGAGGGATCTCTCCAATATGTGAAAAGATGGATTTGTCTTTGAAGTTTAGGGTTATGATATTAGGCTAGTTATGAAGGCCAAGGGTTTGTTTGTTTTTTGGATGGTTGAGCATGATTACTCTTCAAGATGGAAAGTTCTGAGTGCAAAAAGTTTGAAAGGTGAGAAGTTGTAGGAAATCAGAGTAAGCTTCGGTCGAAAAGGTAGAAAATTGCAGGTTTTAGTCCACTGGGCTATGGAGTCATAATAGGGTTTAATTGGAATGGCAAGAGGCAAGAGTGGTCCATGGGGAAAGTCATCTATGTCTAAGGATCTCTTTGAAGATTGATTTATGGAATGGAATGATACAATAAGAAAGAGAAATAAACAGATGCAGAAACAAGAGCAGCCCAGGATCTGGTAAGTACTTTGAAACTAGCCAGCCTTTGACATGGACTCAAGAAAAACATAAAAGTAAACTAGGATTTGGTAAGTACTTTGAAACTAGCCAGCCATTGATACACTTTCAATAGAAAACATCTCAAAACAGAGGGAAACTTGAAGGCAACTTTTGGATTAGAAACTAGCGGGTCGGGCTCACCACAAATCCTCTCCTAGCTCTTCTTTACTTGGTTACTCTCAAGACAAACACAAAGATAAAAACAGAATGGCCTAAGATCTGGTAAGTACTTTGAAGCTAGCCAACATTTGACACATTCAAAGGGAAACAGTCAGATAGTCTGTGGGATCATACTCGGACCAGGGCTCACCATATCTTCCTCAGTTCATCTTCACAAAACATATACTGAAAATAACATCTAAGAATAACATTAAGCTAAGACAATAAGACGAGGGAACGCCAGCATTCCTATGCTTAAACTGAATTAATTCATTCCTAAATAACACAGATAGAAGAAAACATTCAAATAAAGATTTTCAGTCAGAGAAGGCTACTGATATATAGCAGGTCCTAACCCTATGCATGTTGTTCTTTATAAGAGAAAATGAAACACAGTGGAAATAGAAACAAAATAACAAGTTACAATGAGAAAAACATCACCGTCAACATAGACTAGGATCCCATAAATCAGCTTGTATTAATGCTCCAAACCAGTTACAGCTTTAAGTCCAGTGCTATAGGTTAGCAACCATCTACACATCTCAGCCTAACCTATGTATCACCAGCAGAGCTCCAAGAGCCAGTGAATACTATGTACAATCAGAAGTTTTAAGCTCAAGTGTATATCAAAGATATACAACCAACCCCTCACTCATCTTCTGAATAAGTATATATAGAAGGATGAGGAGGTGAGATCTGATAAAGATCTCAATTTACAATTAATATAGTTTTAATGTCTTCTTGGCCCTTGGGGGGCTCAATGAAGAAACTGTACACGTGTTTCATTGTGTTAATTGATTTACACTTATGAATTAAGCTCGGGGGGAGCTTGTTGACCTTTGAGGCTCTGTGTGATGCTAGGGTTACTCTGCAAATATCTTTGCATTAAGTTTCATTGCAGAAGTAACTTTCTAGCTGTCCTAAGGTGAAAAAATTCATTTGATCAATAACTTCAGCCTCTGATTGAGTACTTTGAGGAATAGGTGGCACTGTGGTAGCTGAGGAATCAATTTGCCTCAAATGATGGTGGTGGAGGCATTCCTGCTAGATAAAACACTTTAGGTTTTCTGTAAACTGTGTTTTATTTAGGGGATTAGGATTTTGATAATCATTCTTAGCCGTAATCCCCATAAGCCTGTCTTTAATATTCTGCTCTGATACATTCTAGTCTTCGTCTCTGATACTCTTTGCCTGTGTTGGTTTCATAATTTTCTACTGATGTGCAGGGTCGCGCAGGGTCATGTGGCATCAGTGCTTGGATAAACACCGATGAAACGTGAAATTGAACACCTGTGATTGATTTCCCTTGGTGAATCGAAAGAGGGAGGATCGTCACCCTCTACTTTCGAATTTTCTCCATTTTAGAGGAGAATTGCTTTAAACCCTGCAAAATACAAACACAGTTATGAAATCCATGCATTTATAGGTTGACTGCTTCAATGGACGAGTGGAGGAAGCATGGCCGTTAGATGGCATCATCCAACGGTCGGGGTTAATCAGGAGAGAACGTAGAATGGGCGGAAGAAGATCGAATCTGAACCGTCGATTGTGCAGAGATCGATGGTCGAGAGCGGAGGTTGAAATTCAAATGGAGGACATCGGGCGATGGAATATGGGCCGTCGATCTGCAGATCAGATTGACGGTGGAGATTGATTTCCTGCCACGCCGTAGCCCACTTATCACGTGGGCACCTTCGTTAAGTGTCGAGCATCTTCAGCGAGTGATTACCGTTGGATGGTCTGCCCCAGATCGAACGGTGGATAGTGATATCGCTGGGCATCCAGGTCCAAACGTTAATGCGCGATGGACGGCGGATGGATGGCTGTTTTGCAAATAGTACACGGGACGCGTGGCGGCAGGTGTATGGAATCGCTGGCCATCAGGGGAAAACAACCTTTTTCCCGAAGGCAGTGCGATGGATACTGCCAGTTTGGGCAACCGGCTTTCGGGTGGTGGGGACCACGGAAAGATGCACTCCGCACTGTCCGATCTGCAGATCAGATCGACGGTGCGGAACGGTTCAAAAATGAAACTGGAGAAATAAATGAAAAATGATTAGAAACCCAAGTTTTTAAATTAAAACAAAAGTTTTAATGTTTTTCGAGGCGCAATATTTGTTTTAAAATGGATAAGCGCCTGATTGGCTAAGCGTCTGGTTCTGGCGCCAGGGTGTATGGATGAAAAGGGGTTAGAGACTTTTCCCGAGGGGGCTTAAGTCCAATACATAGAAAATATGCATTTTAATGGTTTTTTAAGGATTTTGAAAGGAAATGATGGTTTCGATAAGGCTAAGAAGGGGTCTTAGAACCTTATCATGGGTTTTTATGACATGGAAGGGGGAGAAACATGCAAAGGAGGGATTTTCATGGGAAATGAAGTGGTAGAAAATGAGGTTAGCTTTGAAGAGAGGGAAAGGGAAAAAGAAGCTTGCAGCAAGATTTCAGAGTTTTTCAAGAGGGGAACAACAGTGAAGGTTTGGACAGAGGCATGAGGCCTTCAAAAAGTCTTCAAGAGCCAACAATTTTTAGTGAGAAAAATTGTTCCTTGAAGGCTCAAAAATAGATTTAGCCACCTTTTGGGATAATCAAATTTTACAGGTGGCTAACAAATCCATTGTCAGAAACAGTGCTTGGGAGATTGTTCCAAGGCCGGAGGGAAAATCAATTGTAGGATCAAGATGGATCTATAAGGTAAAGCAAGCTGCTGATGGGAGCATCGAGAAGTATAAGGCAAGATTTTTTGCTCGAGGCTTCTCACATATCAAGGGGATTGACTATGAAGAAACCTTTGCACCTGTTGACATTATTCTTCCATACGGACCATCCTTGTTGTCTCAGCGTAGATGGGTTGGCACATTCCTCAGATGGATGTGAAGACTACGTTCCTTAATGGGATCATTGAGGAAGAGGTGTACATTGAGCATCCTGAAGGATTTGAGATCTTCAGCAGTGAGTCGCATGTGTGCAGGCTCAAAAGAGCATTGTATGGGCTGAAACAAGCACCACATTCTTGGTACACTCGGATCGAAAGCTATTTCACTGGACTTGGCTTCACCAAGAGTGAGGCAGATGCAAACCTGTACTAGATTGTGGTGGAGGGTAAGCTTTTAATCATTGTAATTTATGTTGATGATTTAATACTAACAGGTGATGAGATGTTGATACACTCATGCAAGGCAGATCTTGCAAAGGAGTTTGAGATGAAGGATTTGGGCCTCTTTCATTATTTCCTTGGATTGGAAATATGGCAACGGGAAGGTGAATTGTTTGTGTCTCAAGACAAGTATGCTCGGGAGATACTGGAGAAGTTTCACATGCAATGCTACAAGCCTATCGACACTCCTCTTCCAGGAAATTGGAAGAAAGAGGATGCTACATCGACAGAGGTAATAGATGCCACTGTTTATCGACAATTGATGGGTTCGCTCATGTATTTAGTCAATACAATACTGAACATATGCTATGCGGTGAACCAACTTTCACAAGCGATGGTTAAGCCTACCAAGCTCTTTTGGAAGGTAGGAAAACATGTCCTGAGATATCTCAAGGGCACATCTGAGTATGGTTTATGGTACAGACAGATCGGATGAGGTGAAGTTGCATGGCTTCACGGATGCAGATTGGGAAGGAAGCCCAACAAACAGAAAGAGCACATTAGGATGGATTTTCAGTATTGGATCTATGACAATTTCTTAGTACAGCAGGAAACAAAGATCTGTGGCACTCAGTTCAGCGGAAGCCGAATACATGGCAGCAAGTCAAGCTGCATGTGAGGCTATCTGGATGAGGAACATTCTAGTTGGTTTTTTCAGTTCACATTTAGATCCCACAGTGATACATTGTGATAATTAGAGTCACATTAAACTCTCGGTTAATCCTTTGTTTCATGATAGATCTAAACATATTGATATCCGGTATCATCATTTCAGATATTGTGTGCAGCGGAAGATAATGTTGCTTCAGTACATTCCTACGGAGGATCAGGATGCAGATATTCTAATGAAGGCGCTCACTAGGAGAAAATTCGAATACCATAGAGGCACGATCAGTGTGAAAGATAATCCCTATCTTGTTGAGATTCAACAAGATGATGAGCTTAGTGAAAAGAGTCGCCTTCACTAAGTGGGCCTGCAGGCTATCTTTGGCACAAATCTATTTTTAGACATGATGATCATATTTCAGAAGTTGCAGGATGCTATTTGTGGATGGTTGATCAAGTTGGAAAAATAGATGAAATTATATTTTTAGAGTATTGGGCGAAGTCTATTTATAGATCATTGATCTAAAAATAGATGCATGTCGATTATTGTTAGCTCCTAGTAATAATAAGACACTAAACAACAATTTATTCTCTTGGAGCACTTTGTTTTAGTGCACAGATGTGGCACATCAGTGGACTGAGGGAATTACGCAATTCCCAAGGGTTTACTGGAGCTAATGCATGAAGGACTCAGTTAGAACTCAAGTGGCAGAGTTATGACACAGTTGGAAGAAGTAGTTATGGAGTTGCATTTAGTTTAACTCAGTTAGACTCAGTTGAGCTGGTTGTATCTAGTCTAACTGAATGATACACTAGTGAGAGTAGAGTGAATTAATTAGTTAATTAATTCACAAATAATAACTCATTAATCAACTGAACAATACAGTAGTTAACTACAGTGCATGGAAGTTTCAGTGGAGACCCAGTGGAGAGATAGGTGAAATGGCAAGATGGAATATCTGTTGTGACTATAGTGATGCATTGATTGCATCACACACACATTGGAGTTTCCAATTAGGATTGTGCAGTCAAGGCAAGAGTAATTCTAATTCATTCAGAGCTATTTTTCAGCAGGGATTGCGCAGTGGAGGCAGGCTAGCAGGAGGCAGAGATCGGTGCATGGATTTGCAAGATTGTTCCTGATTAGTGTATGACGATTGTACTGTACTGAGATCTTGATAAGCTTTGTATGAGGATTGTCATATGATTCCATGATACGTAATATATATTTGGGGTTTTCAGCTTCAGGCTTTCCCGGTTAAAAATTGTGTTATGTGCGATTATTTTTATTTATGCTTTACATGTGTGTGCAATTAATTTTTCCGCAAAAGATTAACAAGTGTAATTGATTTAGTATCTTGCATAAAGTTAAAGAGTGTGAGATAAGGTGAATCTAGGACATATGCATGCTTAGTGCAAATAATTTCTACAAAAAATTCCACTGGTACTTTTATGAGGCTAATTGATGACATCTTGTGGCCCTTCACCAAATCAATCATGGTTTTTTATCTCGACGACATCCTAAAATTAAACAAGAGTTGGGAAGAGAATGTGCAACACATTTGGTAGGTCCTTCAAACCCTGCAACACCACAAACTATGTGCCAACTTGGAGAAATGAACCTTTGGCATGATCAAGGTACAATATTTGGGTTACATTATAGATGAGTGAGGCGTTCATGTGGATCTGGCTAAGATCTAAGTCATTAAATATTTCTTAGCCCCAACCACTTTAACAGAGCTTCACAACTTTTTGGGCCTTGAAATTTTTTATCGAAGGTTTGTGTTGGGATTCTCTAATATTACTTGGAATTTGAGTCAGATTACTAAGGGTGAAGTGAAATCAAGGTTTTCCTAGTCTAAGTCCCAACAAAAGGTGTTCAGTGAGCTAAATCACCATCTTTGCTTTGCACTGATACTCGCATTGCCAGACTTGTAGCAGCCATTTGAAATTGAGAGAGACGCCTCTGACTATGCTATTGGTGTAGTCTTCACCAAACATGACCATCCAATGAAATATCATAGTGGGACATTGTCTGATACAATTATGAAGTACCACACCTATGATAAAGAGATGTATTCTATCGTGCATGATTTCCAACAATGGAAACATTACATTCTAGGGATGGAGATGGTCATCCACACCAATCTCCAACATATTTAGTTTGTACAAACACAAGGGAAGTTGTAGAATGATCGCCATCAGAAGTGGTCTGCATATCTGCAACAATTCCACTTTAACATTAAATACAAAAATCGCAACACCAATCATGTTGCAAACTTCCTAAACTGGCCCCCAGTTGCAGCATTAACTATTTTTCTCAACTATTGTGGCCACGAGACATCTGGATGGAAAAAACTGTACAAAAATGATCTAGATTTCACCTCTACATACTAGATGCTAGCGGATGGCAAGTAAGTTCCCAATTTCTAGCTCCCTGACACACTATTATGCTACATGGGCCACCTTTTTATTCCTTCAAGTGATATTTACAAGTTGATTTGGGAGGTGCACTACAGTCGGGTCACATGAAACATTGGTGTGGAGAAATTTGTGGTTGTACTAAAAAAGTACTTTAATTGGCAGAAACTCCAACAAGATGTTGGAAAATATATCATATCTTGCACAAATTGTGCCATCGCCAAGCCAAACATCAGGAAGCTAGGCTTGTTCACTCCTCTGCCTACTCACAACCAACCTTGGGAATCCATCTCCATGGACTATTTTTCTAGGCCCCCTTCTACCAAGAATGGTAATGATTGTGTATTTTTCATTGTGGATATATTTTCTAAGATGGCTATATTGGTGGCTCACAAGGAGAATATAAGAGTAGATGAAACTACCAAACTCTCCTTTGAATGAGTGTGGGTACATTTTGGGATCCCGCTGAACATCATATTAGATCGCGATAGTAGGTTCTCGAGCACATTCTGGTGAAGACTATGGACATTATTGGACACCAAGCTCACCAAGGCAACAACATTCCATCCCCAGACTGATGGTCAGACAAAGGTCGTCAACAAGATGATACTGCACATACTCCACATGTACAACTCCAAGCATCCACGAACCTGGGATGAGATCCTTCCCTCTTTATACCACAGCTATAATAGATCTCTCCATAGCTTGACATGTCATAGTATCTTTCAATTGGGTTTGTAATTTGAACCAATGTGTCTAATTGATGGTGTCATTCGTCATGCGACTACACAAACAAAATCCACACATGTATAGTTCGAATCTGATAAAGTAACCAAATTTATTGAATGCATATAGCACATGTGCATGTAGGTTCATGACATATTGGATAATTCCAATGCCAAGTAAAAGTAGCAACATGATCAACATCAAGTGCCACACAAGTTTATGGTGGGCGATAAATTTTGGTTGCATTTGCAGAAATAACACCTTACGGAGCCCATCAAAAGCTAAAAACACTCTAATATGGGCCTTGCACCATTACCAAGGTTGTGGGAGAAAATTCTTTTGAGCTCATCATTCCCCCATTCCTTGGCCTGCACACTGTGTTTAATGTGGACCACCTTCGACCATACATTCCCCCATTACTTGACACATTAGACATTAAAAAAAAACTGACATGAACAAAGCTATATCCAGACTGCATGGAACAAGCCACAACTAATTGTATCATGGACACACAGATCAAGAACAATCACCAATAGAAGATCCAACTGTATCTGGTTGTCAAAGCTAGCTAACACCTCCACCAAGGAAAGTGGCTCATGAGGGACAAAGTTCATCAGAAATTTCCCCATCTCGTGGAGGCACTCATGGAAATATGACCATTTCTTCCTAAGGGGGAGGACTTATCCAGGTGGATATTGGTGGCCACCTTACTATTCAACTTGGAACCCCATCATTTATTCTTTAAGTTTCCTTAATTGTAGCATAGTTTACTACTTTTGGCATTTTTTCGGGTACTAAAATTCTCAAGCCATTTTGAGGCCCTAAACAATTTTTTTTTCAAAAATGGGAAAACATGCAACACTATCTTACATTTTGATTCAAAAGTTGTATTCCTGAGATTGATATTTCTAGCGAAGTTTCGTACACGTCAAACAAAGTTAATATGCCAAATTTACGACCCCGAGAATTTTAAATTTTTTTTCATTGTGTCTTTGTGTTTATATTTAAATCTATATTTATTTATTTTTCCTGCATAAATCTGGATGAAGAAACCGCCAACCACCATAGAAACCATGGTAAATCCTCCACGAACTAGGCAAAACAATGACATAAACCCAAGAATGCAATGAGAGTTCAAGCTAGACCAGAGAAGGAAGTCGGTCAAAAAGGTATCAGGGTACTTGAGTCCCCATACATCAGGTCTGAACAAAATTACATAGGGTTTCAAACACCTTCTAGGGACTACCTAGAAACAATGTGGAAAAGCACGGAAAAAAGGGAAAATTAAAGTGCCAACCCATCATGACAGGTGGCACTACCATCTCTACATGTGTCATACTAATGATTATGCATGGAAGCTATTTTTTAGGTCATGATAGTGAGGGCATGCAAAAAATGGCATCCCTCCCCTAAAAATATCATCATATAAATCCATTTTCATACATCACTTGCAGTACCATTACTGTTAACCTCCTTTATGGCATGGACCAAAGAGTGATGTCTAGAGTGATGGCTTTGTTTGTATGGAAGGCATTGAATATCGATAATATTTATGAACAATTAACAACAAAAGTGTGTGGTCCATCCTTTTCTACCTCCCATGGTTAAATACATGATATTTGGTCAGGTGTTGTTTATATCTATGAAATCAGGTTTTGTGGACGAAATAATATTTTCTCGTTCACATGTAAGTTTCGACATAACTTGGGACATTAAAGGATGTAACTAATTGTGTGCACAAAGGAGCAATTTTATTTGAAACACTCCAGCAAAAATGCCTAATTCAAATCTCAAGCACACAAATTCTCTAAAGAAATGTTTATATCTCTTAGAGAGTCTGTGTCCAAATTGTCCAATAGTTGCTCTTTTGATCTCCATAACATTTTCTCTTTTGACAAGCTATATCAACTTTCCCTCTCGTAAGATTTATTTGTACTATATCTAAACAAATATAAACCTAATTTGGCACCTGTAGATGATATTTTTCAATTAAAAATTAGAAAGCATAAAATTGAAATGGGATAATGGTCTAGAATATAGTGTGACATAAATCCCATCCTTGTAATATTGATTATAAGGAAGAATATTCAATGGAGGTGTAGTTTTGATAATCAATAATTATTAAGTAGATGGTGGACTTTTAACTTTCATAGAGTATTTAAGGAATATTTTTAATATTAAGATGGTTGAGATTTATTTCAAATATTATTAAATGCTTTTTTATTTTCAATTTAACTAGTCTAGATCCATCTTAACTATGGATTTACCAAGTGCCAAGAGGATCAAATACCCTTTCACTCTAAAATATGTTTGTACCTAAAAATATTTCATCGCTTTTTGTGCTTGGTACATCCAAAGTTAAGATGGATATATGATTGTGTGTCTGTGTGTGTATCACAATACCATTGGAAAAACCATGGGCTCTACTTTACCTAAATTTTATTTTAATTATTAATTTGATTTGATTTATTTTATTTTTATTTTTATGTACTTTGAAAAATTTAAAATGTTTAACACAACACAACACCACACCTGATTATAACATCCATACTGGGTTGCAAAGCACTTATCAATGCAATTAATAAAAAATTCATAAACCCACGTGTCATAGTATATATATATATATATATATATATATATATATATGAAATGTGAAATAAAATTATAATCTAGTTAATTTTAGGATTTTGTTAAATTAGGAGGTATGTGTATTGATAATTACTACGAATTGATGTCTATCAATATTTATCAATCATTTAATTTATATAAATATACTCATTAAACTAAAATTTTGAAAACCTCATTTCAAAATAAACATAAATATAAAACAATAATAATTATTATTTTTAAAATTTTATTTCCAAAACATTTTATTTTTTATTAATAAAATTAGCTCAAAAAATTTACTACTGTTATTAATGTTAATGAGAAATATAGAACGTTATTATAAGAGAGAGTCTTTTAAATTAAAGCGATAAAAAAATATTATAAATAATTTTTTATTAAAATATTATAGAATTTTCTAGAGCCCAACAATTTTTTTAAATTTTTTTGGCATTGGGTGAAACCATTTTTATTTTCAATTTTTTTGGCATTGGGGGACCACGCAATAGGGATGAGGAATGTGAAAAGGAAAAGACTTAGTGCAGCATAGGGCTGACACAGTAGATAGAGCGTAGAATACGATTTGCGCAGTAAGCGGAGTTCAACATAGGCATGGCATTGTAAGAAGGGCGAGACGAAAAAGGAAGTCACCCACAAGGGTGACCGTTGCACCTAAGGAAGGAATATGTGTGCAAAGAAATATTGACAGTTATGATTTTGCAGAGGATGGAGCTGACTAGGGATATCGTGGCAAGAAATTAGTTGGAGATATTTTGAAGAATGAAGAGACGAGGTGGAGTGGATCTGAATGGTGGAAGAGATATTTTGGACAGTCATTAAGAAGCATGGTACAACTCAGGGGGATAAAGGAAATATCTTAATGGTTTCTCAGGACCACTAGATTTATTAAGCAGTAATCTAAGATGATTCAAGAGGGTTCCAAGCAGCTATAAGATGGCCCATTGAATATAAAGCAGGGGTTGGGTGAAAGCATTAGCAACAATTGATGATGGTGGAATGTTGAGCGGTTGTTGGATGGAAACGAACAAAAGAAGCTAATTCATAGAGTCTGTATATGATATATGTGTCTTTTAAATGTAACATGTGGGTATGTGGTTAAGCTTTTCATTGCCACGCAAATCTGTAGTAGTGGTTTTCATTTCTGGTTGTATGAGCTTAGTATTTATGTTTATCGTTTCTTTCTTGTTGTTATGTAGTGCTATTATAGAAGGTTGATGAGCTTGTTAACTTAACATGTGTAATATTAGATACCATTCCTCTTCTGCTAATATGAATAGAAACCAGTGATTGGAGAAGTTACTTTAGTCTCTTGTTGTGTATTCGCTTGAATTTTTGTGTGTTAGTTTATGGTATCACTTGTGATAGGCTGATGGTTGATAATTCTGGATAATAAACTCTATGTTTATGTTAATAATATGTTATGGAATTGTTGTGTATCGTGATGACTTGGGCTGGTATGGGCCCATAATATTATATGTGTTGAATCGTTTTCAATGAGAAAGATGGGCCAGATGACTAAGAGGGGTTCGAAGTGTTAATTAATGTTGTGTGTTAATAGCCGAGCTATCAGAGTCTCGCGCCAACTCTGCCTTCAATAAACAGAGTCTGTATCTAGGGTCATATGCTGCGCATAGTTTCTTTAGTCTTGTGGTGGCAGATGGATAAACATGGTTAGCACCTTGCATAGTGCACAGTAATAGTTAATCGTTGTAGCATGTGTTATTCAGGAGTAGTGAAAATCCTGTCAGACTCTGGAAATATGTCCTTGACAGTCACCCATTAGCATACTTCACTCACTTTGTGGGTGTTTCCAAAAGGATCGATGCCAAACGGGTCTTTGTTG
Source organism: Pinus albicaulis (assembly GCA_034641835.2). Taxonomy (NCBI): domain Eukaryota; kingdom Viridiplantae; phylum Streptophyta; class Pinopsida; order Pinales; family Pinaceae; genus Pinus; species Pinus albicaulis. Next base: position 199,612,547 of record CM076583.1, read on the forward strand.
GCCACTTTTTTCCAATTCCTGAGTATGTGAGAATCTCTGGCGCCAACAAATTGAAATAGTAGGCGCCAACAAATTGAAATAGTAGTATTCAATATTTTAATGTTTTTTAATTATTATATCTATATATATATAATTTTTTTTTTAATTTATATTTTAATTATAATTAAATTGAAATTTAAACACTTTCACAAAATTAAAATTTAGAAATAAATGTTATTAGGTAGTTCACTTAACAAGTTTTTGATATTTAAATTTATGTGAGTGGTGAAAGTTTCATGTTCAAATTCTCTTCACTCTCAAGTCGATGTACTATCTTATGAAAGGGATTGATGCACCTAAAAGTTATAGTAGTAGTGGTCTAAATCAACTCCATACAAGGATCAAATTTGAAGAGAATAATTGCATTTCCATTTGAAAGGTTAACTTCATGTTAACTTTTCAATATTGATAAATTGAAATAAATTTCTTTTTGTATGAAAATGAAAAATAATTTTAAATTTCATGTTCTATTTTTTCAAGTTATATAAATTTCAAATCAAGAATCTTATCTACATTCTAGAACTCTAAGTACACTTGAATGAGTACATAAAAACTACATTGGTTCGCCAATATTACAACCTATATAGAAATCATATGCAGGGAATCAAGTAAGACCATTTACTTACACTGTATATATGAATCATGTGGAGAGAATTCATTTGGACGATTTACTTGTAATCTATATAAGAATCATATAGAGGGAACTTAATGAACCACTTATTTGTTCATCTTATGGATGTTATTTCCCTAATATAGTGGAATTGTTTTATAATAAGACTATTTTTATTTCTTACAAAGTTGGCCCATTCATTCAAATAATTGTAACAATTTTTTTACAAACAACCAAAATATAGAATTATTTTATGGACATAACTACAATATCCAATTAAAAAATAAAAGAAACAACTACTTAAAACCTCCAACAACACAATTCCTATAAAAAATATATGGCCTACAAGAATATGTGCCATAAGATAGTATAGGCCTAATGACACCATCTGCAAAATAACACAGAGATAACATTAGTTTTTGTCAACAAAATCAAATGAATACTACTTATTTTAAGTTGAATTTCTAATAATAGGCAATTGTACCTCCATTGATTCAATTTTGATCCATGTTATTTATTGTCGTGTCTTCATTTTAAGTAGACATAAAGAAGATATGTAGGTAATATTCATATTAGTGATAAGAAATCATACCGGCATTCAATCAATTTTGATCCCTAACCCATTTTCATATTAAGTAGTCCGCAAATGGTAAATAAAAGCTAGCTAAGTATGTAGTAAATACAAGCAAGTGGAGTAGAAAGTAAAAATATCCTCAAGTGGAGCCATGTAGGATTGTAAAGTACCAACTTTGAATCTAAGGAAACACAGAATGAAGAGTTGATTCAAATTGGAATTGTTTCTCCTCCTTGAGCAACATATTTTTTTTATCACAACCAAAACTTTTGATCTTCAAATCCCACCGCTAATATGTAATTTCAATAAATAAGTGATACATGAATGCATGAGATCCGTAAGAACATAATTTTATTGTATAAATTGATAACATTTTTTTTCTAAATATCATGATATGGAAAAAAAAAATTAACATTATTTTTTTCTTAATTATAATGATATATAGAAAAAGTGATCAATAAAGAAAAAAATATAAAAATAATGACAAATAAAACATATTATAGAAAATATCTTTACATTAAAAAACATTTTAAATTCAACAAATAATTTGATTTTAATTTTAAATTTTATGAAAAATAATTTTATGATCTCGTGTAGCAATCCAAAAAATTATTGTATGACATACCTTAAATTTGAACCCTAACCCCTTATCATATGGATATAAACCTAACCTAATTATCAATACCTCTAACCTAGTCTCAATTCATTATTATATGTATATATTATGGTTAAATATTAATTTATTAATAAAATAAATCAATAGTTTAAAAATAAAATAGATGTGACATTATTTAAATATCCAACATTTTTATGATTTTAACTCTATTGAATATCATTACTAAGAATTTTATGATCTCGTGTAGCAATCCAAAAAATTCTTGAATGGCATATCTCAAATTTGAACCTTAACCCCTTATCATGTAGATCCAAACCTAACCTAATTATTAATACCTCTAACCTACTTTCAATTCATTATTATAGGTATATATTATGGTTAAATATTAATTTATTAATAAAATAAATTAATAGTTTAAAAATAAAATAGATATGATATTATTTATTGAAGTTGTCTATTCAGGTAGTGGAATAGCTCAGAGGGCAGGTTTTCGCTGGAATCAGGTCAACTAAAATTCAAAAAATCAGATAGTTGGAGTGTTTGGAATCCATTTTTTATGGTGAAAATGAATTCAACACTATCAAAAACCTTTAAAGCACTCAAAATACTAAAGTTTAACAACTATAAACAAGATTCTGATAAAATGTTTACCAAATTCTAAGCCAAAAAGCTGCTTTTTAAATATCCAACATTTTTATGATTTTAACTCTATTGAAATTCAACTTAAATTTTGTGATAAAGTCTCAATTACTTGTATACGAATAATAAATTTTGAAGTTTTATCACACGCTCCAAAACTTAATTGACGATCTTATCTTTTTGACTTTATTAAATATCCGTACTTTCATTTCATTATGACCATAAATAAAAAATCATCATGGACTTTGTGAGAAAAGTCTTGATAAAGTATTTAGTGCTGTATCACAAACTCAAATTATCGTTAATTTTAAATTTTATTTTGATTTTGTGCACTCTCTGCTCGATCTTCAGGTACAATTATTGGATTGAGTATCTGTTACAAAATCCATAAAATCACGGACTTTGGATTTTTATAATCATTTTGTGAATTTTGTGACCAAGTTTCCAATAATTAGTCCATAGGCTTATCTATATTGAAGTAGATGTGTTGATTTTTTTTCCACTCCAATTTGTTTCGTATCAGATTCAAGAAGTCAAAGGACTTCAAAATGAAATTGCAGGGTTACTAGCAGGGGTGGAACGTGGTGGAGTTTCTACGACGAGCTCGAATGCATTGGAATATAGTAAGTTCAACAGACAAGATCCTAAGTCTGCTTTGTACATCGGAATAATTAAAAATAAATACTAGTTGTTGCCCCAGAAGGTGCAAAGAGAGGCCGATAGGAGTATTGTTTGTGAATTATTAATTTGAAGTAATTGCATTTTTTTTGACATGAAGAAAAAAATGTATTGGAAAATCTAGAATTTTGAAGTTCAATGCAAAACATTAAAACTTAGTTTAATCTCTTAGTTGCAGGGCTATCCAAACAATAAAACTTTTTGTGAAGCATATCCCTGTTTGAAAATAGAAATAAATTATTTCAGACTATGTCACCATTGCAATTTCATTTACACGCTAGCTTTGTTGCAGATGGACCGCAATACGCTACATTCAACAAAATTCACTGCACAATTTGCCTTATTTTAAAAAAATAGTACAAGTATGTTGTTTCCAGCAAGAAAAAGACACCACATTTGAATTCCAAGAAACAAATTTGCAACAGAGAAAAGAAAAACTCGGTTTGTACCTCCGACAGGTTTATTATTCAATAAAGACAGCCAACAATACATTAAAACTTCGAACAAAATGCCTAAAAACCGCATAACATTTTTGCTCAGCTACCTCAGGCTGAAATTCAACCCTCTATTGCAGACTGTAATCTTTGACCAACATTGACTTTTCTCTCCTTGTTGACTGGTTTTGACTTGAATATTGTTGAAGTCAGATTTGGAATTTTTGTTGGAATATTCTGATGTACTATTCATGAACAAAATTTCTCTCCCATAAGGAAATATTAGCAAGGTTTTCCCCTCGTGGGTTTTGCCCTGGGAAGAATGCCCGGGTTGAATCCTAATTTCTGGTGTGTCTTGTCTCTCTGTAAATGTTGATGGGTATGGCCCTTTGTTGAATCTGGATTGAAGTTTACAAAGAAAGCGAACAAATAAGTATGACAGGGTGTTTGTTGGTTGTCACAATAGGATCTCCTCCATTTGGTGTCTCGTGTTATCACTTGAAGCATTTTTCTCTAATTCCATTATTATTTGAATATGATAAGAGGCATCTAGGAATCTTATATGGGTTAAAATAAAAGCATTGTGTTGAAATGCTCACATGTTGAATGACTAAATTGCATTTTTGAATGTCTATTGCCCTGTTTATTCCTAATGTTATTTGGCCTTAATGTCGGTATAATTTGTGCACTTGTAGCCAAGGCTCTGAAAGTCGAGTATTGAGTGTTTAATTAGTTTCAATACCTGATCTGTTAATGTCCTCGATATTGCATGTATATTGGTTGAACTTTGTGTGTAGATTCTGTAGTGTTATAAGCCAATATTCCATATAAACCAAGGTTTTTGATGAAATTTAGGCATTTAAAATGGCTTATTGAGATTGAAAATCAAACCGACTTTGAGAAGCCTTTTCAACCCCTAATACTGCAAAATATATTTTTCCAGGTTTAAGTGTGTGGACTTGGATGGTAATGGTGTACTCACGCCAAATGAGATGAAGTTCTTTTATGAGGAACAATTGCATCGCATGGAATGCATGGCACAAGAGCCAGTCCTTTTTGAGGACATATTATGCAAAATGGTTGATATGATTGCCCTTGAGGTAGCTATTAACTATTACTAACTCGAGAAATTATGTTTTATATGTATCAATATGATCTTGATCAATACAGAAATGAATGTGCGTTGATTCACTCCTTTTTTTTTAAATATTTATGATGCAGAAAGAATGGTTAGTTACTCTACAGGATCTGAAGAGATGCAAGCTGTCAGGAAGTGTTTTTAATATTCTTTTTAATCTTAATAAATTTATGGCTTTTGAAACTCGATATCCATTCCTTATCCGTCAAGTAATATATATCCTGTTCTACATTGTTGGTTCTTTTGTTACTTTTCAAGGATAGAATGTCCTATCAAGCCACAATAAAGTTTCTATGGATGGTAGCACTGTCTAATCGATACTTTTATGGGAACAAGCAGGAACAGGAAGATCCTACTTTGACAGAGTGGGATCGGTTTGCACATAAAGAATATATCATACTGTCCATGGAAGAAGATGGTGAAGATTCTTCTAATGGCAGTGCAGAAGTCTGGGATGAATCTCTTCAGGCTCCCTTCTGAATGTGAGCATTCTTTGTCAACAGCATCAACCCGTTCAACTGTTTCTGCATTTTGTCGACCATACAGGCTTTTTGCCTTTTTCTTTTCATGTAATCCTCCAGAATTTGAGTTGCACATGCACTTATGATTGGAATGTCTGCTAGAAGTTATCGATGAATCTGATGTTAGACATGAATGAATATATCATTGCTCACTTCCCGGAAACTTCCTTGAGCACACGTAAAGCACATGGTGTGATCCTTCGTTAGTGCATGTGTGGATTCCTTAAATTTAATATGGGATTTAGTGTATTAAGATGCTGCGATCCATAAGTCTCATTCAATCCTAGATGTGAAAATACTCGGAGTTGTATTCTAGTAACTCGAAGGGAAGTTGGATGTTTGGGAATAAAATGTGTAGAATGATTGCCTGAAAACAGGACAATAGAATTTAAATTACAGAGAACAAATGTTGCATGTAACCTTCATAGAGAGGGAGGAAATACAAACATGTTATTAAAAGGATAGTGTGCTTTATTAGAATCATAATTTTATAATCACTTGGTTTTCCTTCCAAATTGAAACTCTCTCATCTGTGTTGCCTCTCTGCAGTAGTCTTGCTACGAAATGGATGGAACTATGGATATTTGAAATGGTGGACCCGCAGATCCTTGGTAGGGATGGTTATCTTCTATTTCAATCTACTGAAACTTGGAAGGAATATCACAATGACCATCGTGGAGTTGTACACAAAGTTTGGTCCATTGGTAGATGTTTTGTCACTCTGAAATAATCAGATGAAGTAGAGGTTCAATGGAAGAGTATTGAAATCATTTTGTACAGGAGGAATTCTTGTATATTTAATCTATTTTTCAATTAAATCCTGACCTTAGTTAGCCGGCATTTAGTCTCTGCGTAGGTGATATGTTGCAATTTATTTTAGTGGGTCAATGTTTAATAACCATCAGGTCTTGAGATCGGCTTTTAAATAGTTGGCTTTGTTTAGTTCCTTCGTGATTGGAAAGAGAGACAAAGGATCTCTGTAGTTCAGATTTTTTTTGCCTGTTCAGTGTATGGATCAAGTGTTTTTCTTTAATGTGGTGGAATATTTAAATTTTGTCAAAGATAAAGGTGTGTACCTTATTGGTTCTCAGTAGAATGTGGAAAGAATGGTAGCCCTCATTACCTGTCAAAGAGAATGGCAGATAAGTGGGGAATGTAGATAGCTATTCAATGGCAGATATCTTGCCAGTCTCATTATAGTCCAACACATTTGTATGGTTGTTCTTCACTCACATTATTGAACATCATCATTTTACTCAATTTGCATTTCAGGTTGCTATTTTGCTAATAATTTAGCCATCAATGTATTCTCCATGTCAGATGTAGTTGAGACATTACTAAGTTAATTCACAATTCAACTGTGCCTTTTATTTTGTAGATTTTCAATTGATTGAATGTATCCTGACTAGGTACTTCTTTGAGCTTTTCCTTGGACATTTTCACCCCCTTTTCATGTAATATCTATCTTGCTGCTTGCACCGAATCAAATGCTCCATGTGCCAAATTCCTATCCTTTTAGAGAAGGATGCAGTTTATTTCAATTTTCTTTCAAAATAGAGCAGAGGTAAGAGAAAATACTGCACCGGGGGACTGAACAATAGCTCAGCAAATTGATAAAAATCCCTGGGAGAGTACATGAAGTGATCTTGGAAAAAATATGTTAAGAAATTTAGGCTGGTCAGAAATTAAATCTGTCTTGCATCTGTATAATCACACCGCAAAAACAGAGAGTCAGCATAGCCTTGTTGAAGTTCTTTTTGAAGAGTTGTTTTGCTGCATTGCTTGCATCTGTCCCGAGATAATGAAGCACCTCCATTATCTGTTTACATGGAAAACTGCCCATCACTTCCTATTTTTCATTTCATGAAGCAAGATTACAAAAAAGTTATATCAAAGGGCAAGATACATAAATAATGTGTTATCACTAACCAGCCGTTGAAAGACTGTAATTTTCTTTCTTAAGTTACTCTGCTCCAGCTGCAGCACAATTGAAAATTGTAGTGCTGGTACATGCTACTAGTTCCACATAATCACATATATGTATGTATCAGGATCAGGATCATTAACGAAATAACTGTTCGAAATTAATTTTCACGAACATCAATAGTTTATATGTCATACCTTTTGAAGTAAAGGAAGTGGCATTAGAGGAAAACGAACAATAGAAAGAAATTCATCTAGAGGTTCTAGCGTTTCTGCAAAGAATGTCTCGAGATTGCATTCCTCTAGCTGTTGATTTACTTCTTCCCAACCATGAAGGCCATCTCCTTGGGGAACTTTTCCTCAGAGGTCACTACCAAATGGGGGTGCTGCAAAAGTCATAATAATCACAACTCAAAATTCTTACTACATTTATCCATCTCTCCACATTCCAGTCTGTCAAAGGCAAACAAGTCACCCTCAGACGCCTGCTACAAAATCAGGGTGGATATTGAGCATGCAAAGAGGCAATGTTAGAAATACTATCCTGCAATACCAAAACACTCTAGGACATTTCCATAAGTGGGAAACAATAGCCTACCTAAAGTATTTTCATAAATGAGGACCTTTCTAAGATTTTGAATTCTGCACTAGCAGTAGTGCAGTAATCAAAATCCTTAGAAAACATTTCTTCACAAGCTTCATCAAGCGGCCTGCATGCATGGATTGAGGTGACAACCTCTAGGATTGGACCTACTGAATCCTGCAAATAAAAAAACTCAAAAGGTCAGCTTCAAATCTAAAATGAAATTGCAGTAGCTCATCTGAATGGTTGCTGAAAGTGCCCACAATCTCTGAACTCATTTTTGTGTTATGCAAACAATGGCTGATGAAGAAGCCGCTTCCAGTAAGTAGCACACCAACTCTGCATATATGTATAGAGAAACTTATGTCAATTACTAAGTCCAAATTATAACTACCCAAGTATGAAAACTCTTTTTTCTTTTTGTTGTTTGTGATTCCCAACCACAAGGTAACCCTTGGAAGCTCAAGGTAGGTATCCCGTGTAAAATCCTCATCCTCTGTGGCAAGTTTTGGCTATATAAGATTTCCTCAATGCTTGCAAGTTGCAACCTTTTCACTACCTCAAAGTCCAAGCCAGAGTTTTTATGATGCAATATTAAAAAGCAACAATCACACCACTCCTACTTTTACACAATTAAACTAACCCTCCTACGACATGAAGAACTTTACAGGTTGGGAATGCCATGAAGAGTGATGTGAGCTGTGCATCCACTGCCCTGATAATTCGTTGCTCTATCAAAGAAACCTGCTAGGAGATTCTTCTAGTAGTAATTGTAGCTTATGGGCAGTAAGATTCAATTGTAGTAAATCCCATTCTTCCAAGATAAAGATTGCCTAGAATACGCAGCTGACCCTAATTTTTTTCCCACTAAGCATCCCAAACCATTTCTGCAAATTCCAATACAATCACCGCCTTGTAGCAGAGCAAAAATTCGAAAAAAAAACAGGAGGATGAATCTGATTTGATGTGAAGCAGATATACATACCTCAAAATCGAAGACCAGTTCCCTGCTGGACTTCCATGAAATCCAAATGTGGAGACTTGTTTTTTCTTTTCAAGAAATCAATGTCAACAGAATCCTGCACTACAACAAACTGGTAAATATGCAACTGCGAATTTTTAACTTCCAGAAGTTTGTCATCATTTTCAGAAAGAAATATCAATGTCATTCTGTTGGCATTCAAGATGAATTGAAGGACTTTATAAGGCAACTCCCAAATTTGTGTCCCAGACAAATTTTTGCTGTATTTTTGCAACGCTTTGCCCTCTGGTGTACAAAGCCATGAGGTTTCTAGCTTCATCTTCAACTCATCTTCTTCAGCACATAATTTCATTTGTTGAACCGCAGGAAATGAATTTATTATACTCCTAATAAGATCCATGTCTTTTCTTTTGTTCTGCTTCACGCTTTGGTTTATAGGGCTTGTCCTAGGGTTTACATTGCAAATATTAATGAAACACCCTAAACGTTGATGAACCTTGCGTTTCTTTAAAAAAAATGGAAGGAATGGTTTGAAAACATCAAGAATGCTATCTGTCGCTGCCATTGCAAAGGAAATCTCTAAATCAACCACTTCCAGAGGCATACGAGTCTTGCAGGGCTTGAGCTCCCAGCCCTAATTGTTCGAACCTGTACATCATCATATATAATCCATTATTCTAAGCCTTAGCTACATATAAAATCCCTTAGTTATCGTTGTTGCAGAATAAATTAATGAAATTTTCTTGCAATATCACACATAAAAATCGAAACAGAGTACATTACATACCATAATTTGTCATCACAGCTACATAACGTAGAGACAGTGAAAAGGAGCTTTTTGTTGCAAATAATACAGCGCTTAAGCAAGGATTCCAAGCGATTTCCAAGAAATAGCAAAAATATCACAAATATATTTTCTTCACGCGCCAGTAGCACATCGTCTTCATTATTCGAATCCCTTCCCCCTGCAGAAAAGAAATCTTTGGCCATCTATAAGTCCGGAAAGTAATACATGAGAAAGAACTATATGAATCAAATCTGGGAGCAGTATATCTACTAAAACAAAAACTTATTTAACAAATTTACATAAAGCAACGGATTAAAACTATTAAAGGTACTGAGTCCTCAAGCTCTGAGGAAAAGAACTCACATACAAACATACGTCTAGCACTGTTGCGCTTTCCATTAGAAAATATAAGGTAAACCTTATTACAAAGGAAAACCCAAATCCCATTGAAACAAGTTAGGGAAGGGTCGAACTTCTCTGGGTTTCTTTGGACAGGGGCATGAAGTACTTGAAATACCTGGAAAAGGCCAGAGTCCATTAGAGAGTATGTCAGCTCAACCATGAGGAGATTTTCGAGACCGGGCATCATGACAGTAAAGAAGAAATACCTGCAATGGTAGCCACTAAACATGGGTTATTCTATCCTTCAAGAGTAAGATAAACGATATCAAGGCAAATGCTAGCAGAGACTCTAGAAAAAATTGAGATAAGATTCTAAGGACAGTACCTGAAAATTAGATAAGTTTTGAATGCTTGCTTCCGCGAGCTATTTCTGGAATAGAAGTTCGAGGAAGAGAGATTTTTATGTGCAATTGATACAAATCAAAAAAGAAGAGGCCAGTTATGAATATAATCTCCAGAAAAAGAAGTTAAGGAAAAGATGGAGTCATACCAATGAATATTTCTGACCGATTATTCCTCCATCCAACAGCAATGCAGCATCTCTGAATCATTTTCTCTAAACTTAAGCCAGCTCCGATAACAGTCTCAGAGTCATTCGGCTAGAGGGGACCCGAGGGTTCAATGACAGTTTGTATAACCCTGAATTAGTAGAGTGTTAAGCGGAGTCAGAGCGGAAAATAATCCCAACTCCCTGCCAATTTCAAGAAGCTGCTAGCAGTTCAGCTGAGAAATCTTTCCAGATCTGGCAAGCTCAGCAAGGTCAAGAACTCGTTCAACCTTTCAGAGGAGCTGAAGAAGCGTGTGAAACCCAAGGTGGACAAGCCTGTAAAATCTAAAGCCCCAGCCATGAAGCTCACAGCTAAGACCAAGGAATCCTCGCACCTTCATATGACACTGGAGTTCTTGTTCTTGAAGGGACACAATATTGGATTCTATCTCAACAAACTAGACTCGTGGCCCAGCTCACACTGGAGAAATGAACCAGAAATTCGGGATTGACAGTTTTGAGTGCAGTAGTGCACAATAAGATTCACGTTCAAGGCCATAAATGGCATGAAAAATTCAAACACACATGGTTTAAAATCTCTATCAACATAATAAAAATGGTGCAGATGCTCAATCAGCCTAATAAAAATGGTGCAAACAGATGTCAAAGAGATAAAAGGTAGGTGTTATTTTTCTAAATCAGAAACACGTGTCCTGTTCACATAAAAAGTGTTGACGATCAAAAAAGTGATCTCTTTCATAAGAGAAGGCCTATCGGCCTAATAATAATATTATAATAAAAAATTATTAGTTAAATAATTAAAAATAAATATAATAATATAATTATTTTGCGAGAAAAAAAATTCAGTAAAAATCACATCCAAATATTATAATCTTTAATCATTTTTATATTATTTATTTATATTTATATTTATTTATTTAATTTTATTATTATTATTATTATTATTATTATTATTATTATTATTATATTTTTTCTATGACTATGATTTAGTCAAACTAGTCGTTATCTTTCAACGACTAGTTGGAGCTTCTCGTATCTATTTAATTGGGTTTCTTGATCAGATTTTTCATCAAGTCCTGGTGATGAACCACACTGGCTGGTTCGAAACGCATCGACCAAATTTATTTGGATGTGATTTTTTTTTTTTTTTTTCTTTGACAGAAATTGTTATGGAGTATTTATATTCATCTTGGCCTGAATGTCGAAAATCTGATTACATTGAGGATGTCTAAATCCTGTTGCATCTCACTGGTAAGAATGAGAATGCAGCCAGAGCTTGCAGACTTCTTCCATGATAAGAAATCTATAAATTTATTTGGATGTGATTTTTACCGAAAGAATTTTTTCACAATTTATGGATCACAGAAGCAATATTCCTAAAATATAATTATTTGTATTTTTTTACCATATTTTTAAATAATAAATAATAATAATTATTTATAATTTTTAGTAATATTTGTAAATAAAAAATAATAATGATAAGAAAAAATAATTATTTATAAAAAATAATATTCATAAATAATTGTTTACAAAAAAAATTATTAAAAAAAATATTTTTATTAATAAAAAATAATAAGAAAAACGATTATTTATAAAAAATAATATTCATAAATAACTTTTTATAAAAAATAATTACTTTTTATTAATAAAAGAATAATTATGTAGGATTTTTTCGATAATAATCACATTCAAATGAACATTGTCGATTTTCAAACTAACCAGTGTGGTTCATCATTAGAATTAGGTAAGAAATCAGATCGGGACTTTGAGTTTAAATAGATGCAAAAATGGCTAAACTAGCCATTAGGATAACGACTAGTTTGACTATGAAATTTAATAACTGCTAGTTCTATTTTAATTAATTTAATTATTTACTTAATTATTAATTAAAATTATAATGGCTAGTTCTATTTAATTAATTTAAAATTTTAATAATTTAATAAAATATATTTATAAATATTTATATTTTAATTTAGTTAATCTTATATTTTTATTTAATTTAGTTAATTAAATTATTATTATTATTATTATCACAACAATAATAATGAATCACACTGGTTGGTTCGAAACTCATCGACAATGTTCATTTGAATGTGATTATTACCAAAAAAATCTTACATCATTTTACGATGAATAACAGAAGCAAAAATTCTATAAACATTTTTCTTCTAAATAAATTAATATGAAAAAAAAAATTAACAATTTTTTTTAATTATTATATGATGATGATGATGGTTAACGTCCACTGAGACCAATCTTTGGTCTATCGGACCTAAAGAAAAGAGTTATTTAATTTTATTTAAGATTTTATTCCTATGCTCAAAAAGCTTGGAGAGAAGCCTCCCGAGCTCACTATAATTTTGACATCTTAAAAGGCCAACAAAGATTATGAAATTGAGCTCTAATGTGGTTGTACGCGGGGCACTCTAAGAGGAAGTTATTTTCATCCTCGATGTTTATATTCTCACAGAGATGGCAGATCCTTTCCATCCATGGTGTTTTACGAACTGTCCAATGACCTGTTTCACTATGGAGCTCATGAGAGTTCGTTCTAATCTTGGCTATATTAATTTTCTTCTTTGAGCTAGTTAAGAAAAAGAGATACTTCTGATCTTCTAAGGTGGGGTTGATGACCTCCTTATAATACCTTAATTTTCTTTTAGCTACTAGATCTCTCTCGCACCACATTTTTTCTTTGAACTTAGAAGTAACAATTTTTTTAATGTTATTGATGTTTTGCAATACAACATTCTTGTCGATCTCCCAATGGTTTAACCAGGCCCTGGTGTATTTATACCAACCTCAGTTAAGCCTTAAGTGATTTTCGCTGGAATTTAAAGCTAGCTTAGGAAGTCTATGGTCTCCTATGCTATTGATCTTGTACTTGTACAATAGAAGCGTAGTCATAGCTTGGCTCTCGATAGGGGAAAGACCCACTTCTATAAGGAGAATAGAATAGGGTGTATTGCTTTTAATTTTAAGGTTATACGTTATAAAACGCTTTTGGATTTTCTCAATCTTTCTCCAGGATTCTCTAGAGATGCCGCAACCCCAAACCTCACATCCATATAAGATAACAGGAGTGACTAAATTTTCAAAGAGGAACTTCTTTCTATCCCACATTACGAGGTTTTCCATTTTACAATTATTTTCAAGACCAAAATAAGCTTTCCACTCCCCATTAATCCTTTTCTGAATGTTATAGTTCCAGTTGAGCTTATGATGACTATCAATTCCTAGGTACTTGTAAGAAGACACTTCCTCTAAGTTACCATTGTCCTACATAAAATTAGCGTAAGTGTCCTTCTTGTATTTGATAATCATAACTTTTGTTTTGTTACTGTTAACAGGCATACCCATGGTAGAGCAAAAATCCTTAAGAAGTTTAAGTTGCTTATCAAGATCAGATGGGCACCTTGAAATAAGAACAATATCGTCAGCATAGAGAAGAAGGATGATGACTATCCTAGCTAAGATCATACCAACACATCCTGCTTCCTATAAATAACCTTCTAACTTGTCGATGTAAATGCCAAATAGGGTAGGGGAGAGGAAGCAACCTTGTTTAACTCTGACATTACACTTAATATCTTTCAACCACCCCTCATTGCTCTTTAACTTGGCAATTACATTCTCGTATAACCTTATAGCGGCCGCGCTCTTAGCTCAAAAGGAACATTTAGCTCTTCTAATCTATTCCATAGGTTATTTCTAGGAACCATATCGAAAGCCTTTATAAAGTCCACAAATAAACAGAAGAGATTGGATTTATCACTACGGCATTCTTCCATAGTGATCCTAAGCGTAACGAGGTGGTCCATTGTTCAGTGCTACCTTCTAAAACATGCTTGGCCTTTAGCCCACTTACCTTCACTTTCAAGCCAAATGCTCAACTTATTTTCCAAAATAATACCATATAACTTGGCTAAGAGAGGGCTGATCATAATTGCTCGATAATTAGAGGCGTTATTTGTATCCCCACTTTTAAAAATAGGGATAATGAGGCTCTTAGTCCAAGTTTTAGGGAACCCTTGCTTGACTGCTTGGTTGAAAAGCTTGTGGATATGGGGGATGAGGACAGGACCTCCAATTTTTAATATTTCCACCCGATAACCTTCAATGTCTTTAGCTTTCCCATTTTCCAGGTGTTTAACCCCAAAATCAATGTCTTCTAATGAGAAAAATTCTTTCGTTGTGGGCAGTGTTTCAAAATCCCTGGAATTTGGAGATTCATAAAGCTTTTTAAGATAGGAATTCCAGTCGTGTAAAGAAATTTTATTATTATCTTTTGTTTTCCTAGTTAGAATCTACCTCCAGAATTTCTTAGGAGCCACCTTAGAGAGGTGTAAGAGATTCTCTTGTCTTTTATGAATATATTGCCTTTTTTTCCTTTTAGTTAGGGCTTTGTAGATTTTTATCTTGTTAATTTTGAGAGATTCATCAACAGCTTCCTTAATTGCTCTCCTCGCACTTTTACAATCTTTGTCATACCATGGGTTGGTTTTGCTATTTATTTTATTACTTGAGACTTCAATTGAGAACTTGTTAATAGAATGCGAGAGGGTTGTAGTAAAATTATGATAGAGGTCATCTATGTTGTCTATACTGGATAAAGGAAGCAAATTAGTTTTTAATTCATTTAGAAAGAGATCATTTTTATTTCTATCAAAGATTAAGTTCTTTTCACTATAAGGATTATCTTCTATGGGATTTCTATGCATGACAAAATTGAGAGTTATGAGTAAAGGCCTATGATTAGAGTTAGGCTCGTGGTCATATAAGATGTCAAAATTTATTATTTCATTGTATAAGGGAGATCAGAAATCACATAGTCTACCACACTCCTGCCAAGCCCATGGACGCAGTTCATCTAGATAGAATTGGACCACTTCTTTAGACCTTTGCAAATTATGAGATCCCGAGCACTACAAAGCTTGACTAGCTCCGACCCAAACAAATTATCTTTGAGGTCCTCAGAGCTCCTTTTGTACCAGCTAGCCAGAGTAAGGTCTTCGTCTAACCAAAGAGGATTGCGGTTGGAATGATTGCTTAGAAGAATAGCTTGGTTGCTTGAAGTTCGAGCATTAAAGTCACCCATTAAAAGGATATTACCTTCATTCCTTAGATTATAAATATCATTTTTTAAACCATTGTAAGGACTATTTTATCTAGATTCTTTTTCTTATAGAAGTTAGAATTAATGAGGAAAAAATAAAAGATTGCTATGTAGGTATTTTTATCATTAATGTCAGTAATCTCAATCCAACTATATTGGTTGTAAGGATTGTTTTTATAAATCCTAGCATGGGGGGAGATGTTCTTCTTAATGTAGCAAGCTATGCCCCCAATGCCTCTACTGGAGGATCGCTTGTTCTAGGTAGACCATAGTGCAAAGCCATCTACTTTAGGGACCTTACATCCTTTGTGCTCCCAAGTTTCAACAAGCAATATAATATCAACATCATTTGAGATCCAACTTAGCTTGGGGCCTTTCTTCCATGGAAAGCCCCGACAGTTCCAAGAAAGAATTCAGAGCATGTTGAATTGTTATTTATTACTATCTTTTTGGTTTCTATATCGAATAAAGGCTTTTCTATTTCTAATTATTGCCCATTTTCCTTCCTTCCTAGCTTCTTTTACCTTTTGAACCTCCTTTCTTAATTCTGCTTGATCTTTTGGAATGGGATCTTCGTTTATAAATATTCTCGTTCCTTTTAGACTTGAGGTTTTACTAAGTATGTCATACTTATGGTCAGTAGAGCTCACCTTTATTCGGATCAGCCTTCCTTTATTCTTAGTTAATTTCCCTAACCTTGTTTCTTCTGTGAGGCACGTGGTTTCAATTTGTAATCTATTATGTAATTTTGTCTGGACTATGGCTAAAGTATCCTCGTCTACCTCCTCTTTCAAACTGAAGATTGTAAGGTTCAAGGCCCTTTTATTACGTTCATGGTCTAATTCGATCATTTTTTTCATTTCATCTTAAATTGGTTTGATATCTAATTTACCTGTCCCACTATTTAGGGTGAGATTGTTGTTAAATTTTACTTCTAGTTCTTTAATCATGTCCTTCATTTTAAGACTCTCTATATTATCAGCATCTCCTTGCTGGGATGTTTGATTCATATTTTGGTTTTGTTTTTCTATGACCTGCAACCTAGTTTCCATTGCCTCCATTTTATTCTCCAATAGTTCTATTTTATTTTCTATTTGTTTTTGGATCTTGTCTTCAAGAGATGTAAATTTGTTTTCCAGCATGGATTTTAACTCGGTTTGTATTTTGACTTCTCTTTCTTCTCTACGTTTCTCTAAAGAATCTATATACTCATAAAGGCTCTGTAGAGTAACTGTGCTAGGTCTACCTTTGGTAATATTTGGTAGCTTCGTGAATTATTCATACTTGAGAATATATGAGCAGATATGTATTAGAAAAAGATAAGGAAAGTGTGCACCTGAATATCAACAAACCAGACAACAAACCTCAAGTGCCCAGGTCCGAAAATTTATCGAGAAAAGATCATAGTAGACCCAAGTAGTAATGGAGAGAATTCACCGCAAAATTTTCACCACAAAATTTCACCCAACACCCAAGTATTAATCCAGAAAATTCACAGTAGACCCAAGTATTAATCGAGAAATCCAAGTATTAATGGAGAAAATCCACCCCAAAATTTTCACCGCAAACCCAAGTATTAATCCAGAAAATTCACCGCAAAATTTTCACCACAAAATAATAATAAATAAAACATAACATGAAAAATATCTTTACTCTTCAATTGAAAAATAGTACAAATTTGACAACTAGATTTTTATTTTAATTTTCATTTTTATGAAAATTAATTTATAATCTTCTATAACAATTAAAAAAAATTGAATGGGAGACCTCCAATTGAAACCCTAATACAAACCCAACCTAATTATCAATACCTCTAACCTACTTTCATTTCATCATTATATGCATATTAATGTTAAATATTAATTTATTAATAAAATAAACCAATAGTTTAAAAATAAAAATATATATGACATTATTTTAATATCCAACATTTCTATGTTTTTAGCTTTATTGAATACCATTACTTTCATTTCCCATACTCATATAAAAAATTCAACGTGAACCTTCTGATCAAGCTTCAATTACTTTTATACTAGAAATATTTTTACGTCGGAGGTGTTTTCTTTGTTGGCTTGGGGTGAGAAAACACTGCTCACTCCAGCCAATGAAAACCTTTTCCTATCGCCCATCGAAGCAATTAAAATTTTACATTTGGTTAGTCATCTATCCAATGAAGTCTTGATGCATTCGCATAGACTCTGGTCGTTATGTCCTGGGGCTTTCCAAGGAAGTTCCTCTTACTTGCCTTCAGATGCTGTGGGAGCACCCTGAGGCCACCACAGACGACGACACACACCAAATCTGGCTCCGGCAGAGGTGTGGGAACAAACAGAGCTGGAGGATCATCGCCAACACCTTCTACGAGATGGAGGCAGAGGTTGTGGACCATTTCCATAGGGTTAACGACACTCTGTGAACAATTGGCCCTCTGCTATATCCAGAGGTGTTGGTGATGGTTTACAAAGCGAGTAGGTTGGCAATGGTGGCTTCCAAAGCTCAGCAGCTGAGCGGCACTGCCATGGCCACAACGAAAAAGACGACAGCAGTGGCTATAGAAATCCCTGCGAAGGCCACGAAGGTGTTAAGGCTTAATATTCATGTGTCGGTTTCTCCAGAAATGAAGCAGTTCCTCGGCGTTTTCGAGGTTCCCCGCTCAGAAGCAGTGAAAAAGATCTGGGAATACGTCAAAGCTAACAGTCTCCAGGTTGATTTGGCCCAAGGTGGCACAATTTCGTATGAAGAAGACTGATGTGTTGACAAGATGAACATAAAACCTAGGTCGGCTGGTGGGTCTCATTCATTCCTCTATGGTTTTGGTTTATTGGGCGGGCTTTAGTTTTGTTTCGGAAATTTTGTTGAATTTTAGATCTGGCTGAATGATCATGATCGAACCTGGTTGAAGTCAGGGGATTGGTGGGTTTTTGGCAGTGCAAGGTACTGGTAGGGTTTTATATTTGTGGGGTTTTGACATCGGAGGGCATTGGTGGACTTTTAGAGTGGAGGGGGTTTTATCAGTGAAGGGGATTGGTGGGTTTTTTCCAGTAGTCTCAGAGCAGAGCAAACAGAGGAGAAAGAGGCCATTTGATGAAGAAACCGTAGATAGATACCTAGATACCTATCCATGGGTGCTCCTAAGTTGAAATGGACCTCTGAAGAGGAGAGTGCTCTGCGAGCAGGCATGGTAAAGTATGGGACTGGTAAGTGGAGGACCATTCTCAAGGACCCAGAGTTTGCAGCATGTCTTGCAGCTCGTTCCAATGTCAATTTGAAGGACAAATGGTGCAACCTTATGAGTAGTTTGACTCCTATTGGGTAGGGTTCCAAAACCCCTAGACAAAATCCCCTTGCACCTGTTCCTATTTCTTCAGCTGCTCCTCAGTCTCCTGCAAGAACATGCTCTGCAACAGCAGTAGTTTCAGATCATGTTATTTCTTCCCCTAAGAGTGTTTCAACATCAACTGCTGCGAGGAATCATTCGCCGAGGTGTGATTACGATGACATTATTTTAGAATCTCTTACAACTCTATGAGATCCGAACGAGACAGATGCTGCCATGATTACAAGTTTCATGGAGGAGAGACACCAATTGCCCCCAAGTTTCAGGCGGGCACTCTCTTGCAAGCTCAAGCGGTTAGTCTGGCAAAAAAATATTTTGAGGGTTCGTAACAATTACATGCTCAAATATTTGCGAGAGGTTAATCCTGCAGTGGCAGGGCCTCTGGTTCCATTTGATGGGTCGATGGAGGTATGCTCAAATGGCATGGATGCTTCTTCAGTGGACGTGATAAATGAAGCTTCGATGGCTGTTGCCATGAAATTGGCAGAAGCAGATGCCATGTCTGCCTTGGCCGAAGAAGCAGCAAAGGAAGCAGAGATGGATTTAAGATTGGCAGAGGAAGCAGATGCAATTCCTGAAGCGGCATCTTCAATATTTTATGACTTCTCTCTGGATGAGGTGGATGGGTTTTATTATAGTTAGTATTTTTTTTAAGGATAAATGTTGATGTCTTTTATTTTCTATTGTTTTACAGATTCGATATCTATGAACTCTAACTCTGTATTCAATGTAGTGTGCCATTTATGCACTTTATACAGACCATATGTATCTGGTCTGTTGAATACAGAACTCCAACTGCTCTGCATTATGCCTTAAAATCCATTTTAATGTTGGAGTGAGTGGAGCCTTCCCTTGGAATGAAGCTGATTCAATGTTGAAATGATTGTTGCTTTCAACTACTAAACCACATCCCATAGCTCAACAAAATTATAATTAATAGTCGATCTTTTCAGTATTATGTACAGAATTTTGTTCTGGGCCGATTTTGATTAACATGCTTATTTATTGATACTATTTGTTCTTTTGAAGAATGCAACCATGTACAATTTTTTTCCTCCAGTTATTTTAATTAGTTCAATCATAATCATCTTTGACAAGGAAATGGAAGATACTCAATGTTAGTTTCTTATTTCCCATTTTGCCTTTTGTATTTTGGTCTCTAGTTTTTGCTATTGGGATTATGTATCACTTTCTTTTATCTCATTTTTCCTTTGTGTTGTGCTCTTTGGATTTTTCCATTGGGATAATGTATCGAGCTATGAACTCTTCCAGTGAACTTCAAAAATTGCACAAGAAAATTCAATTACAGATAATTCATATTTCTTGTTTAGGGAGTGGTTCCCAAACACTGGGGGCTATCTATCCATAAATTATGGCAGGTGGAGAACATGTTTCAAATCCATTGCTCATTGTTTGGCCTTGGGTGTTTTCATACATTAATGGGCACATGCACTTACCTCGATTTTTATTTATGTTTACAAATTAAAGTGTAGATTTTTTTAAAAGGCATTTACTCTTTGAATCAACAAAGGCATGATTAGCTTGTTTTTACTCCATAATATAGTCTCTACGTTTTCTCTCTCTATACATGCTCCTTGACAACAATTTTTCTTCTTGTTTATGCTTTTGCTGCAATATATACCAAATGTTTTTAAAACAAAAACATGATTTTAATAATTGCTTAATCCAAATCTAAATATGCAAAACAGAGAGATCCAGATCCATATATACTGACAGTTTAAACATGCTCTTTACTGATGTACCAAAAGATTCTATGTAGTAGTTAATAAATGAAACAAAATTTCCTGAATGTGTTGATAATCTAATATTTGCACATGTCTATATTTAGTGGTAGGTTTAGAAGGAACTTGTACTATTCAAATTAGTAGCTAAGAATCAGTTGATATGTAACAGTAAGATTCGAGGACTTCTTTTTCACTGAAATTCAGCATATCTCCAAGAAATGTTGGCTAGTATCTTCTACTTTGCTTGTAATGTGCAGATAAGTGTTGTTTCATTTTCATGGTGTTGCATGTTCATATCTCCAATGGATCCATGTCACATTTCGTCTACTATCTCCCACTTCCACGTTACATACAGGAAAAAAGCTTTATCATTTTCAATGGTGTTATCTGGGCTTGTGGGACATGGTGCATGGATGTATCAGTGTCCACATATGGCTGTGGATGTAAGTTAATTTTCTGTTAGTGGATTGTTTGATGTGGCAACAGGTAGTGATTAGCTTCCAGTGAGCCCAGCGATCAAAGTTGGTTTTATCGTCTAGATTATTTAATGTGTTATTTTGGAGAATGAAATAATAAAAGATCATGAAGTATTATTTTGGCGAGTGGAAATTTTGGATACTGAAAAAAAGATCATTAACATTTATTCTATGATTAAGGTTGAACTTATAAAAGTAGTGACAGACAATTAAAGTAATGAAAAGGTAATTGGATGTCTGGTGACTATAATAGGTGTGCATGGAAGTGTACTTAGAATGTATGCATGCATATCCATTCACTACAAAATTGGCCTTGATCTTTGCATTAGGGATCGATTCAAACATAATTACAATATTTATGGTGTTGGGGTTCCCATGTTTTGGCCAGATTGGCAAGACCAAGAGATGAGACAACATCAAACCACTTTCAGACCTCAGGATCTAGCCCTCCTGGGTCTAGAGAGGGATCTCTCTATGATATGTCAAAGGTATATGACTTTGAAGCTCAAGGTTTAAGATGTTAGGCTAGTTATAGTCACCAGGGTTTTTTGTCTCTGCTCATTGCCTTGATCAACAACCTTTACAATGAGTTTCTTCATGAATTTATAGCTCCAGTGGAGTAGAGGAGGTAGGTGAAAAACTATATGCAGCATTAACACTCAAACAAGGTAGAAGGCTGAAGCCCAATCTGTATAAATTTTGTGCATTTATCTCTGGCACTCTTTTTGGGTGAATGAATGATCTTCCTCAGGCTTCCAATTACTATGATATTGACCGTGATGTACACTGGCCTGCAGGACTCTGTGATACTTTTGGTGACTTAAACAAAGGTCAAACAATGATGCTAGGGTCTCCATACTGTGAAACAAATGCTTCTGATAGTATCTGGACTGTTTTCAGGGCAGCAAATCTTCTAGGACACGACATAGAATAAAGAACACATGGGTGCTTCGTCCTTTCTTAGGGAAAAACATTATGCTGATGCAGAAACCCTGAAACACTGATTTCTTCATGTTGTACCTTATGCGTGATCCATGGGTCTTCAATCTGGTCCTTTTCCTCTAAATATTTGAACCTAAGGCTTATATATCTTCATTTGCGTGCCTTAAGCTCTCTACTGCTCCATTTATATCTCAGACTGCGAAATTTGTGCACTCAATGGCCCTGGGAAGATCGTTCAGATTTTTCAACCATGTTCTTTAAATGAAGTCATGTCCATAACCTTCCCAAGCCTTGCTTCCTTAATTCAATCTCTACATTTGATCTTTCCTGCGTTCTCTGTCACGGTAACAGAGATTGAGAAACACAACAGTTTTCCACTGCTCATAACCCTGCAAGACATGCAAACCTGTTAAGAAAACCTATGCATGGAGGTGGTGGATACAATGGGACGAGAATAGTTGTGCAGAAGGATGAGATGTCGGAATAGCACGAGACTATAGTGGGTAATGCAGTATGACAATGGAACAGAGTCGGGTGGACATGGGCGGAGTGCAGCAAAAGTTTAAATAAAACCTATGAAAAATCAACCTTGGAACAAATATATGTGGCAGGGGCGAATATATTATGGACACACATGGAGAGGGTGACGTGGCGATATGGGGCCAGTCAACGGTGGAACATGCAGACAAATCGGAGCCGTCCGATCTTGGAGGAGATTGACGGTGGAAAACACGTCGGGGCAATGGACGGTGGGCTAGGGGTACGACGGCTATGGGCTATCGCGTGCGCAGCTTCATGGATCGGTCACCGTTGGATGGAGGGCTCTGGATCAGATAGCTGATATGCATATTGTTGCGTGTCCATGGACAAACTTTAATGCGGGATGGGAGGGTGGTTTTCCAGCCATACCGGTGCCATGCGTCGGAAGCTGTATGGAATCGCTCTGCGATAAAAAAAAACCGCCCCCCGCCCGAAGGCGGTGCGATAGAAACCAAGTGGTTTTGAAATAGTGCGCTGCGGGGACCACTGAGATGGGGGATTACGGACCGTTGATTGCAATTTAAATGAACGGTGGATCTTTGATCAGGCGGTGAACGGGAAAAACAACGGAGGCTGCGGGGGGCGGCAATCATCGTCCATTCTGTGAAGATCAACGGCTGCAAACGCGCCCGATGAACAAATGCGAAAAGCGCCTTCGGGACTAGCGCTCTGTCATAACGCTGGGTTCTGTAAGGGGAAATGTACAGGGGACTAGGTCGAAAGGGGCTGAGGCTCAATTACATAGAAAACATGATTTTTGGCCCATTTCAACGAAATTTAAAGCCAAAATGGGTAATGATAGGGGGATGAAGGGGAATTAAAACCAAACAAAGTGTACTTGGAAGGTTTAAAGGGGATTTTAGGATGGTTTTGGAGGATGAGGGGAGGGATTTGGGGGTACAAAAAGGGGGATTTTGACAAAGGGAAGAAGGGATGAAAATGGACATTCTGCAGGGATATGAGGGCAAATTAAAGCCTTTTGGAGCACCATTCTTCACAATAAAGAGGCTTTATAATGGGAACAACAGAGGGGATTTCATTAAAATGAAAAGGCACAAGAGACTTCAAGGATGATGTGTCTTCAGGGGAGATGCATTCCTTGAAGGCTCAAAAAACAATTTAGTCCCCTACTTTTGCTTTGTCAAAAATTTATAGGGGGGCTAACATATGGCACGCACCAATTCTGGCTCCGGCAGAGGCGTGGGAACAAACAGAGTTGGAGGATCATCGCCAACACCTTCTACGAGATGGAGGCAGAGGTTGTGGAGCATTTCCATAGTGTTAACGACACTCTGCGAACAATCGGACCTCTGCTATCTCCAGAGGTGTTGGCGATGGTTTACAAAGCGATCAGGCTGGCAATGGTGGCTTCCAAAGCTCAGCAGCCGAGTGGCACTGCCATGGCCACAGTGAAAAAATACGGCAGCAATGGCCAGAGAAAGTCCTGCGAAGGCCACGAAGGTGTTAGGGCTTAATATTCCTGTGCTGGTTTCTCCAGAAATGAAGCAGTTCCTTGGCGTTTTTGAGGTTCCCCGCTCAGAAGCAGTGAAAAAGATCTTGGAATACATCAAAGCTAACAGTCTCCAGGTTCATCTCACTTCATTTTTCTTTAATGCTTTAATTGCTTCACTCGATATACATTGTTGAAGGTTTTAGTCTTCTATTTATATATCAATATTATTATTGCTAGATTTTTAAGTGTAGAGCCGAGTGGCATTTTGATAGAATTGTATAAGGGTATTTTCACTTATAAGTAGAACTGAAGCTTTTGGTTGCGATAAAATGTATGAGTGGTTTCGTTCGATTTTTCCCTTTTATTTTCATTTAGTTTTTTTCCCAAGGTATTAATGGGATTAAGTGCTATAAAAGGAGATCAATTGAACCTTTTGGATGTTGCAGAGAAGGCTTCTTTTGAAGAAATCTTGAAGGCGAAGATTTCACTTTTGGATACGAACAGAGAGGACCAGGAGCTCGCCACCCAGGTAAAATTGTTAGTTTTGAGTATATTGGTAGATTTGAGTAAATTTATTTCTGGGGCCACTTCACACTGGTAGATAACAATTCGGGGCCTTTTCTATTTGTCAGGTGAATTGAAAGAAGATAATCCTCAGTTTCGTTTTGTTGTTTATATTATTCGGAATATTAAATTTGAGGTTTGTAATCTTCCTAGGCTGATAGGTTGATAATATTCCAATTTGAAATTCATAGCTGGGCTGATAATCTTCCTCCATATTTACATTCGCTGGTAAAATTTTTAAAAGCTTAAAATTTTTGCACCTCTTATGCTTACTTTGCACCTCTCGATGCAAATGCTAGTTTTAAGTTTTATCACACGGTCAAAAAATAATTGACGTACTTATCTTTTTTATTTTATTAAATATCCGTACTTTCATTTCATTATGTTCATAAATAAAATATCATCACCGACTTTGTGAGAAAAGTCTTGATTACTTTTATATTGATAAAGTATTCAGGGCTTTATCACAAACTCACATCATCATTGATTTTAAATTTTATTTTGATGTGATTTTAAATTTGATTTTGATTTTGTGCACTCTGTGCGAGATCCTCAGGTACAATTATTGGATTGACTCGCTGTTACAAAATCCATAAAATCAGAGGCTTTGACTTTTTTCAATAATTTTGTGATCTTGGTGACCGACAATACTCTTAAAGTAATAATATTAACTTGGGCTTTATCACACATCACTCATCTTAAATTTTTATTTAGTCCAATAGTGAAATGAATGCGAAAATCGAAGCATCCAGACCACTCAACGATAGAATTACTATTTCCACCAGCGAGATTCCTGTTTCCACTAGCGAGAGAATGATCGTATCCCATAAACTATAATTAGTTATTAGATTTTTTAAAAGTTTTCTCAATTAATTTGTCAAAATTTTGGTAAGAATTTATTGAAATCACGAATTTGATGGGTAAATTTTGCACAATTGTAGTGTCTTTGGGGTTTTTTAAGGCGCTGAATCCATATATGCGGTGAAAAACCCAGTTTAAATAACACAAATCAAGATTTCACCTCAATATTTTTCCACGAGATTCAAGCTACAAAATCCATCCAAAACTCCAAAAAATCCATTAAAGACAACTCCAAATTATAATACATAAATGCATTGTTAAGTGCCAACATTATCATAAAGTCATCAAGATCACTCATAAATGAGATATGTAATAATCTAAAATAAATTTATATATTTTTGTAATCAATATAAT
Organism: Pinus albicaulis; assembly: GCA_034641835.2. NCBI lineage: Eukaryota > Viridiplantae > Streptophyta > Pinopsida > Pinales > Pinaceae > Pinus > Pinus albicaulis. Next base: position 199,638,369 of record CM076583.1, read on the forward strand.
TTATAATAAAATTATAATGCTAATATTATGAATTTTTATTAATAATAATATGAATATAATGTGAAATATATTACGGTGTAAGTGTTTTGGTGTTTATTGATATTTAATAGCTATTTAATTTATATGGATTTAGTAATATTATTATTCTTTCATGACTAAAATAAATAAATAAAAAGCTTTTAAGAAAATATAAAATCATCTTACTTGATTTATTTATTTTATTTTATTTTAATAAAATGTACCCATTAGTATTACAAAACAAAGTTCATTTATTATTATCATGATTCTTATATTCCAAAGTTTTAAATTCTTTTTTATGTTAGTAATATTTCAATGAGGAGTTAACAAGTAGATAAAGTCAATATTTTCACTTAGCTTATTTTTCCAAATTATGATAATACTAATCATTTTAAAATGGGCTCTTAGTGGTAAATGGTCTTGTGTGTTGAAGAAATGTAATGCTTCCTCCCACATTTACCCACTTTCATCTGTTTACTGGGGATGAACATGAGCTTAGAGTTACTATGATAAGACTCAACTTCTTATATGACCTAAAGGAAATAAAGTTAACAATTGAATACCTTATTGACTTCCCTCAAGTGTTACAAGACTTCTAGGAGCAACCCAACCCCTCTAGGTGTCCAACCATTCAGATAAATCTCTCTTTTTCATTGAACTAGAGCCTCAATTTCTCCCTTGCCAAGGCATGCAAGCGACTATAGCCCCCCAGCCCCTACCATTGGTGTGTTTGCCAACGACTGTGGAATTTTCCAGTCAGTTCTATACCAGTGACCTTGAATTCTAAGCCACTTTTTCAGGTCTAGGACTCAGGCCTTTACCCAGAACCTAGTGAAACTTCTAGAAATGATGAATGCCATAGAAACAAGGCTTATAAACCAAAAATTGAACCAGGACTTGACCTTACCTCTCCCAATTGATCTGAATGGGAATACTAGTGTTTGTTGTGCTATGATCCAATTCAAAATATAAATAAAGTGCTTGAGGATTATGAGAAAAATTGCAAGTTAATCATGAGTTCTTATGTGATTTTCCTGAGAAAATTAACATAAATAAAAACACTA